>OY292525.1:6421100-7021100 GCA_958496365.1 Subacronicta megacephala
TTCTGTTGTTATATGAGTATTTAATATTAATACTGATAAAACTATACACTTTAATAGACCTGGCATTACACTGTTTGATAAGGTCAACAAAACTGTCCATCTTATAGATATAGCTGTATCGAACACCCACAATATCCAATCCACTAAATACCAAGACTTTGCAATATAATTAAAACGTCAATGGCGAGCAGAAACCATACACATAGTCCCAATAGTTATTTCAGCAACAGGAGTCATACCTAAGAGCCTGCAACGTAGTTAAGATATTTTACAGGTCCCGAAACACACCTTACATACACTCCAGAAAGCGGTGACTACATAGTCTGTCTCCTCCGCTTATCTATACAATCACATAGAGCCTACTAACGCTTGGACTCAGAAATAATATTATTATGTATGTAGGTCCATTTTACCCCCCAAAGGGAGAAAAAAATATACCTATATACATAATAATATTATTTCTCATATCTACCTAATAACCTAATTTACTTTTGTTAGCGTGTTTGACGCAAACGTGAATTAAATTTTCCTGAAATTAATGAGGTTCTTCCGGATATGATAAAAGGTAGTTTGTAATAAAGAGTTTGTCTAAAGTTTCCACAAGAAACAGAATCAGGAACAAGGGAGCTCATTGTCCATTGGACAGGTTCATTAGTATATCTACGTCTAAATAGGCAATTAAAGGTGTTAATTCAAAATGATTAAAGCCCCACTATTTCAACTATTTTGCTGTCGGTTTCAGTTTTGTCCATAAGTTTTTGGAAAGAATGCGAGAACTTGCTTAATTTAATAGATTTTACATTAATTTTTGATCTGCTGGTTTTTTTTCTGACACGTTAATTAGCATGGACAATGTCACTATTATAAATTGTTTTTTATTCTAGATTGTGGCCGGGACAGCGTTCCTAACTATAGTATTGCCAAGAAGCCGGGTACCAGCTGAAGCGATAGCTCAAGAGGCTGTAATGATAGCACTGTACCATTTCTTCTGTTTGGTCATAGAAGAATGCGGCGGGACCGAACAATTGATTAGGTCAGTATTCAATCAATATTAACTAACTTACCTATACATACAAGTATAATTTACTTTGTATTATTTGTTGCAGTCAACAAGGAAGCAATTTTAATCTATAATAACAATATATTTTTATAACTCTGGCATTTAGAATTCAGCCGTCTGATAATTAATTTAATTGACTAAAAAAAATTGAAGTAGAAATATCAAGCGTGCATTTTAAAATGTTGGCTCGTGGTTAAATTTTAACTGCGCTGATCAACAGGATCTACAAGGTTAAGCTGCGCCTGTCGCGGTGAGTCTGTGGATGGTGCTGCGACCATTATTAACACATCGAGACCCTTCCGAGGCTCGGAGAGCATGTAAAGCCGTCGGTCCCGTTTTTCATAGGTGTATGGTTGTCATACTTAGGTACAGTGGGTTATAGCTGTTACCTGACCCACATAGACGCCGCGCCGCCGCCCGGCCCGCTTAGGGTGGGTCAGGTAACAGCTATAAGTCTATAACTCACTGTACATCTATGACAATCGAAAGTGGTAGTCAGTAACCCAAAAACCTGACAGCCAGTCTGTCCTTAAAATATCGGTATTCGTGTATAATAATGATATTGGATACCGAGGTCGACGCGGCGACCGCAACGGAGGGAAAAGGCTAGAGGATGTAGTTGTTTATGATGGACAAAAACAATAATAGTGTACCTGACTTTATAACTGGCTGGCATCAGCAGACGATATGATAGAAGTACGTTTATTAGGCATAGTGGTGCCTATTCGAAGTTAAATATCGAATAGTGCTGGCATACGATTTCTCTAAAATAATTGTTACGGTTTGCGCAAGAAAATATCTGGTGAGCTATAGTTATCGTATACTCGACGACTTACAGCACGTTTATCTTTCGTTCCCACACTATTATCACGATATTTGTTATCACTATAACTGGATTAGAAAGCGCTAAGAATTGCTTCATGCCTATTAACATTATAAAGTAAAACAGGAATATAAGTACTCTACCTATACATTGCATTGCATTGACGTAGCAAATAAATTCAAATAATTGTCATATTGTTAATTTTTTCGGTAAGATGACCTATGTCTGTGTGGTAACTAAATTACACGGACAGTGCCATGTTGTATTGCCACATCAAATGTTGAACCATTTGTTTAATATATCAACATTTTATGCCATTTGTGGTTCCTAGAAATGGGTATTTCAAAAAGCGAAATAATATGCCCAATAAGGTTCGACAACAAATAGATAGGACATATTCAGGTAGTATTTATGTGAGAAATTAATAAATATTCGACGTTTAATACGTCGAGTGACAGTAACAGCAGTGACTGTTCTGCGAGATTAATTAATCTGGACAAAATTATTGAGACAATTTCTCTTGTAAAGTAAGTAGGAGGAGCTTAGCGGTTAAATATATATACAAGTTGAAGTTGTATAGTGCAGTCTGTGCAGTGCTTTTTTTATAAGTAAGAGTTACAATAAATGCCTACAAAAGTATATAATATTCGTCAATACTACTATATAACTTCTACTATAAGGAGAATGGTCTATACTTATATATATAATATTATAAAGCTGAAGAGTTTGTTTGTTTGTTTGCTTGAACGCGCTAATCTCAGGATCTACGGGTCCGATTTGAAAAATTCTTTCAGTGTTAGGTAGCCCATTTATCGAGAAAGGCTATGGGCTATATATCACCACGCTAAGACCAAAAGGAGCGGAGCATAAATGAAAAATGTTGTAAAAACGAGAAAAAATTAAATGCAGAAAAGCCGAGAAACCACGCGGGCGAAGCCGTGGGCGGAAAGCTAGTACTGATATAAATTCAATTTATATCAATTGTCTTGATTAATTATTGTTTTATCTGTGCCATGAACAGTAATGGTATGCCACGATTTTATATTTATAATTGTTCTAGACTAGTCAGAGACTATAAATTTAATACTATTGTCGAAGGTCTACCTACTATCAACATAAAACAAATATACAATATCTTGTATATTTGTTTTATGTTTATAGTATAATGTTATAGTGTATGTTACCGCTCTACAGCAATTACTTAAATAAAACAAAATGTTTGTACCTATGTTATTGGTTAAAAGTAGTTCATTATTCACAATACCGATACACAAAAAATCTCAACACTTGTGTACAGTATAAAATAAAGTACATATATTATAATCTTAGTATATAAAAATTAATGATAGTTAAAAGGTAAGGTGGCATCATACGACATCGTACTGGCTGTAAAGCATGTCATGTCGCTTGAAAAAAGACAAATTGTGACTACTTAGGCGGGTGGGAGTCGCGGGTGGCTTAGCGATCATAGCATCTGGTGTTCTTAACGAGAAGACGCAGGTTCGAATCCTGCCCGCGGTCGTATTTTACCTTCACTAAAATAACTTGATAATCTTTGCATGACAAATGCCTAAAAAAAAAATATAGTTTTTTAATACTTTGTAGAAGGTTCTTCAGGAAAGACAAATTAAGAAAAAATCACAGAAAATTGGAAAATATTAGAAAATATAACGGCTTTTTAACGTTGCGTTTTTTTATTATTATTTAGTCTAGTTCTCATTGAATATTCATAGCTAATACAGGATAACTTCTGTCGGGTCACCTAGTACAAGATAAGATTCATTTAAACGAAGCTTATTGTTGATTAAAGACTAAAATTAAATTATCTATCGAATTTCCGACGAATGAACTGATGAATCGATCCGATTACTAAAATACGGATAGATTGTGTACAACCAAGTTAATTAAATATTTCTCCTGATTTAGCGTAGTAGATATGGCCTGTATGCTAATCCGAAAGAGTTGTATTGTTTTTTACAGAAATACTGGCGGAGCTGACCTTGAAACGAGGGTGTTGCCATGCTGCTGCTGGCCGTGCTGCGTTTTACCCAGACCGAAGCTGAACAAGTAAGTCATATCAATTAATATTTTTTTTATTATAGCCATTATTATCCCACTGTTGGGCGAAGGCCTCCGCCAGACCCCCAATTCCTTCCACGTACCTACTTTTTTCCTGCGCCCCTCGAACTAGCCCTCGCGGTACGCATGCAAATTATGCCGATACATTTCTCTGGGCGGACCTCGAATTTTTAGATATGCATAATAAAATAATCAATTACAAAAACAATACGTAAATTTCAAATCCGGCTATTTTGATTGCCTTTTGGACCGTATTCCGTGGGAATAGCGCAGATTTTTGTAGTGCAACTGTATAGCTTGACTTGTTGTCGTGAATACCATAATAAATGATAAACAATCGACGTCATAATCCAGTGTGAATGTAACTAGAATACCTGGTGTCTAATTTATTACTTCCAGTTAGTTCGTGATGTGCCTTAATTAGCTACCTAGGCAATTACAAACCATTGTGTGTTAGGTTAATAGTAGATATTGATCAATGATTAGGTACCTGTACAATGAACTTAATTGTAATAATTAAACCTGTTTATAAGACCATGGATTTGTCTATAGAAATACATAATAATTATTTGATTGTCCAAGTCTTGAGGAATTATTTTAAGATCACGCTACGACTGTAAGGAGACGGGTCAAATTGGGTGCAACTGTGGAGCATAGGCACAGCTCGTTAACTATAAAGTGGATATAATTATGATATAGGCAAAGATACTCGTGTCATTGCTACTTGTTAAAAATGTTGTTGTAGGTACTTAAAAAGAAACTGAATGGGGTTAAATGACGAACTTTTCTTTGAGTCGGCAACGCATCTGCAACTCCTTTGGTATTGCACTATGTCCATGGGCGGCGATGACGACTAACCATCAGTCGGCTCTCCAGCTAGTTTGACAAGTTACTACGTATTACATTTATGACATTTTCAGTAATAACCTGTTAGAGTACGAAAAGCCTATTCAATTCGAGACAAAATACTAGAAACTGTTATGTAGTTGTTTCCGTGAATCATTAGTGTTTCATCAAAAGCGGCGCTTTTAACCCCCCATAACCATCATGTTGTCCATGTATAAAACCATAAAAAAACAATTTCGTAATGCATATTGACGCAAACAGAAACCTGCTAATTGTTTTAATAACTTGTGGACTATTAAGACGTAGGTGCTTTGTAATATCTAGAAATGGAATATTCTATAGAATTTGACATTAATTTAAAAGAAGTGACAATCATATTTCTCTAAGTAATTTGTGTAATGGATTAATGAAAAAAAGCTCTTGATTACTTTGTTATGTGTAATTGCGATAGTACTATTAGTAAGTAATTATAACATATTGTTTGATATGATAGCACAAATGCACAATACAGTATTTAAATTAGACTAAGAAGTTTTCAGGTACTCATTAGAAAGCAGCAATTAACATTGCGCGGTTATACTTGTTTATCGTTTAAAGATAATGAAAATAGTTGACTATTAAGGGTAATTAATAAAAGCAGTTTTAGGTGGCCCAGCTTAAGGGGATGGATTCCTCTCAAAACTTTTCGAAGTCATTCAAAGTCATCTGCTTTTCAGGAAATAACCCTTTAAGCAAGTGATCGTCTTTATGGGTAATGGAAAATATCGCGAATAAACTAGCACACCTAAATGAACTCCAAATTCTTAAAGATGTGAACTGATAAGTCTGTCTACGGCTGTCTATGCTAACAGGGTAAAATATTGCTTTAGCTTTACTTTGAGTGAAGTGGGACACGAACTACTACTATTTACTACTAGCATACTTAAGTATGTAAATATAATGATTCTGTTCCTGTTCCTGAAACCTGAATTTAAACCACGATGATATAAATGTTACTTGTCATTGTGATTTTAAATTCAGGTTTCTTTTTTTATCGTATGAATCTCATGTTGGACACGTGCCACTAATGTTGGAGGCTTGGAGGGCTATATCGGATTCTTAGTGAGTCCCAACATTTTATTGGATCCGATCCAATAAAATCAGGATCAGTTATTGATTATGATTTTCTTTGTTTTCAGGAAAACTCTTATCTGGTTGCGATGCCTAGTTCTCCAGATACCTGTTGTTCAAGGAATCATTTACATCACGATCGTCGCTATATGGTCAGAAGATTATGTAAGTTCTTTGATATTTTTTTTATAACTTATATCCAGGGATGCGTTATGGAATAGAAGATTCCTTCATTACTTATTTCCAGTAAAAGTCTTCTTTGTCATTAGCTAGATAGCTTTCTTTATTAGGTATTTGGTCGCATTGGTTTACATAAGCAGAGAGATCTAGCTCTGGAAATCTACGTTACTAGAGCAATCTACAAGCGCAATGATTTCTAAATTGATTTCTAAATATTACAAATACACAAATATTGTTTTACCAAACCTTCATGGAGGTAAAACATTATTTTAACTGAAAGCGGCGGTAGCCTAATGGTTAGGGCGTCAGACTTGCGATCATGTGATTGCCGGTTCGAAACCCACCCATTGCACTACCGACGTGAACCCACTCGTAACACAAGCATTTTAGCTTAGTACGAGGGGTTCACAAGATTACTAGTAATGTGGACCCACATTGCTAGTAAGCTTTTTTTTAAAAAAACTCTAACCATTAATTTTGTTTTTATTGCAGGTTTTATATCAACGTTACTTCGTGTTCTTCCAACCGTTCATCGCGGCGTCGATACTATCGGGCATGTGGGGTGTAGTGATGTGCGTACGGACCTCCATGACAGTGGGCCGCACTCCTCGGCCAAGGTTGTTGGTCTTGCAACTGGCACTCATCATTGTGAAGCTGCAGTGCGGATTAGCTAAGTCGCTGCCGGATATGGCCAACTTTCCATGCGTTTTAGCACTGCATCCCAGCGTTTTTGTTTATTGTAAGTTCATTTTTTTTGTTTAATAAAGGTCGGTTCAGTAGCCAGCAGATTAAGTTATACAAAACTGTAAAATTACTCCAAATGATTTTTAACCTTAAAATGTTCTACAATTCTACAAATCAACTAAGAAAATTTTAAATTTTGTGGTAACTTGATGTGCTTGCCACCGTCCATGAGATTCCTGAGTAGGGTACCTAAATTTCATATTTATTAACTTATTAAATAGGCTGAGCTGGTCAAGGATCACCAAATAACAATGAATTTGTAATAAGTACCAAAGCCTAATAAGGCAAAACAGCGCGATTGCAACTCTCATCAACATCATCAATGTCATGTTAGAACCATTGACTTCATTTGACTGTATTCGCTCATTGTATAGAAAGATCTTCAAGTATTTAAGTGTTTATATAAATTTATTGCATAGACTAGTTATATTACCGCCTCTTTGCAAGATTGAATGATTTTCTTTACGTTTGATTCTACTTTTAGTAATACAAAATAGCATCATGATGGTGGAGATGCTGCTGCTGTCTATTTGGGCATGGTGTCTGTACAGAGCACCGCCAGGGAAGGATCTTGAGAAGCAACAGAGAGACGCAGTGGTGGTCGCCGTTCGAGAAGATAGTGTCCGCTCCATAGAAGTAAAGAGTGTTAAAGACGGGATTGATAACAAATCTTTTAATAACAACCTCAGTAGTGATGACTGAATACATGAATTTTTTAAATGATGATATTAAAGAGATAAGTGATATAGAAAAAAAATATCAAAATTGAAAGATGATTAGAAAAATAAATGTAGCACCTTTTTGGCTATTGTGTCTAATTAGTATCTAGCATTTGAATTTGAAATACGTCAAATTAACAAATTATTGTGATCTGTGTTTATGTATGTTGTAGGCTTTGATTAAATATAATCAAAGGTTGTAGGATTTTTTTGCTACTTAATATAAATAAATATATGTTGTGCCTGAATGGGCTTAATGCAAAAGTGTGTAATTCTTTGTAAATCACGCATTTTTATCTTTATAACAACAGGCGAAAATTAAGTATGATGAAGCTAATAAAACGTAATTTAAGTTAGGCTAGAAAAGCTTTTGTTATCATATCAATATTTTGTAAGAAATGATCAAACATCGCCAGTGCTAATATGATAGATCTCGTAAGAAAACAAGCCCTTAATAATAAATGTGATAATAGTAAACTCTCTATTACTTATGTCTCTCTTACAATTTATATAAATAAATATTTCATAATTCTTAGTTTTTTATTTTTATTTCTTTTTTACATAACAGTTGCATACAAGCAAAATTACAATTTCATAATTTTTATAACTCCATTAATATTAAATATGTACTCATAAAATTTTATTCGTCTTGAGAGTCATTATCAATACTT
This sequence comes from Subacronicta megacephala, assembly GCA_958496365.1. Classification (NCBI taxonomy): domain Eukaryota; kingdom Metazoa; phylum Arthropoda; class Insecta; order Lepidoptera; family Noctuidae; genus Subacronicta; species Subacronicta megacephala. Next base: position 6,429,333 of record OY292525.1, read on the forward strand.
TTGTCTTCAGTATCTTCAGATGGTGTTCCTGCCCGGGAGTTTTCTGATCCATAAATGTTATGCAACTCTTCCAATTTGTAATTAATCTTTACTCCTTTCGAATTGGTTTTATTTACTTTATTTACAAGAGACTTCGTCTGTTCTTCTAATCGTCTTAAACGTAAGTCACGCGCAGCAAATCGAGCTTCATGATCGATTTCACCAGATGTTGACGGCATAGACTCCTCTTTATCGGAGGGTAAATTATCTTCTTTTAATACATCGATCGTATCTTCATTGCTGCTACTCATATTTTGGTGGTCATTATGAAGCGTGTCAAGCCGCGCAATTATTTTGTCGCCTGTATCAAGCGTGCTGACTATAGTGTTCACAATTTCGGAACAATTATTTTCTAAGTTTTTCAGTCTTTCATCTTTTTTCGCGAGTCTTTCATTTTGATTTCTGACATTTTCTAGAATAGCTTGAAAATCAGGCATTGTGGTTAAAGCTTGACATACATTTGCACTATCAGGTGGCATAGGTTTTGTTGTTTCTGTGCTTGATTTATCTAAATCTTTTTGTGGATCTGTTACTTGAGGTATTGGATTTGTTACAGGTTCAATTCCGGCTACATTTAAATCTAGGAAAGATTCTTTGTTATTAGATTCAATATTTTCGGTTAAATCTGGATTTACAAGTTCCATAGTATGTGTGTCTTTCACGCTTTCGTTTATTGTTACAATTTTTGTAGTAACTTCATCATCACACAATGCCTGGGTACTCGTGGTGGGTTGAATAATAAAATGGTCCACAGTATCACTTATTTGTTCACAATTAGCCGGTGCCGGCGATTTTTTTAACAATTCAAGGTTTTCATTCTCGAGGCTGACATTAAGTAGTAAACCTGCCGGCGAATTCATAGAAGTCGTAGGTACCGTTTGCAATTCGTTTTCATCTCTGCTATCAGTAGAGTTTATCAACTGACTTATACTCATATCTTCTATATTAGGTTCCTCAGGGCTGGAGTCATCATGAGTTATATCTCCGACTTCATCTTCAGTTTCTTCACATATTTTTCCGTTCTTAGGAAACCGTTCACTTCTACTACGCTCTGATGTCAAGTCGTGATTTTCTTCACTTTCTTGAGTATCGAGTGGCAAATCAGCCACATCTAGCATGTCACTTGCGGGATCTTCTCTCTCAGCTATGTTGAAATCTGTGCTGGAGTCCAAAATTGTTTCAAAAGACTTTTTAAGCTTCTTCTTGCATCTCATCAGTGGCTCAGCTACATATTCACTTTCATCATTGGATTCGGATGACTCATCTGAAGGTCTTTCATCGCTATATCCACTTTCTCCAGAGTTGTTAAACGACGGTGAGTCAGATTTTGTTTTTCTGCTTGAGAATTCAGCTCTAAGTGTTCTCCAGTCTCTTTCGGACTGCGTGTTTTTTTCACGAGCTTGTTCCCATTTTTCTCGACAGTATTCTAATTCTTCTTTAAGCTCGTTTAGTAACTTTCTTTTTTGTTGCAACTCATATTTAAGTATCTTTTCGTGTGTATGTAATTGATGGTGGTGCCTTCGCAACCGGCCTACAACATGCCATGTTTTACTTAACTCATTTGTAACCATACACAATCTCCGTTCCTGTTCTTCTAATCGTGTTTCCAAGTGGCCATTTAGTTGTTTCATATGATTAACCTCTTTTATCAGACCTAATTTTTCTATTATAAGATCCTGAAATAAAACGTTTGGCATAAGTTTGAAAACAAAGAAAATAAAGTACTTGCAGATTAAAACACGGTAGGATAGGAGTACCAATGAACTAATTTTGTTTGCGGAGATTACACAAAAAATTGGCTCAGTACCAACATTGAAGCTGCGCATTTTTGTGAACTGCAAAACAATGATCATGAAGCAATGTATTTTTACGTTATGACTTCTGACCATGACTCAATTTATATTGAAATTAATAATTGCAGGAGGAATGACTTATCATCATATGACTTACCTTCAATCTGATGTAGGTCTGACTAACACTCGGCACTAATACTGGGCCCGATTTTGTCTCTACCGACTTATAACACGTAGTAACTTTTTCTGTAGAGTTCTCATCGGACGCGTTTTGGTGGCTTAAGAGTTCTATAAGTACTTTCCACACTTTTGGTAGATTTTCCACTATTTCTTCAGCTGTGCTTGGGGTTTTTTGAATATCTAAAAATTAAAGGAGAAATGGTTAGTAAATGTGAAACAGCTTCTTAACTTAAAATAATAGTTAGCTGTAGGTATTACTAAAGTATGTAGTATTTATTTACCTAAAACTTGTTCTGAAGTTGTGACTTCTTGTTTCGTTGATTGATCATCATTAGTATTTTCGTCAGAATACTTTTCTTCCTTTTCCTCTACTTGACTGACTAATTGTAACAAAAGTTTGGGCAAAGCCGACGAAGCTTCAGATCCATTTTCTTTTTCTGCCATGTGTGTTAGCAAGCCATGGTTTTCTTCAAGCCTTTGTACTAATGTGTCCAAATCTTGTTTTGTTTTGTACCCAAGCAGAACTTGGGAAAAAAGCTGAAATCCAATCAAAACAGAAAAATCAAATCAAAACAGCCTCCTTTAATACGTGCACATAGGTACCTACAGAGACTATTAAAAGGACACCCACTTTGTTTACCACTGCCATTTCCGCTTTTAATACGCTCGATTCCATCTGGCACGAGGAAATTTGTGAATTTTTGTTTTCAATAGTTTCAATTAATGAATCTATTTTTAATTCAAGTTCTTCTACTTTGGAAGTGAGTTCTTTGCATCTGGAAACGTAAACAACACAATGATTATAATTTATAAACTGTTTTGCTATTACGCACAAAGCATAATACTTATTATCTTTATTTGCATAATAATATGTCATTAAACTAACTTTTTGACCTCGGCTTGATAAAGTACTTTGTGCTCATCCAGCTCTCCAACCAGACGTTGCCTAGTAACTTCAGCAAGTCGGGATCGCTCTTCATACAATCCTCGTAACGTGCGAATATTTTGCAATTGTCGCTCATACTCTTGTCTTAGATCAGCAGATAGCAGATTTGTTTCTCTATCAGCAAGAGTACGTTCTATTTCATTCAATTTGTCTTTAAGCTGGAATTACAAAGTACCTTTGTATAGAAGTATCAAATATGTATGAAGCTTTAATAGTCGCTGATGTTGTTTTATAGACCGACATAATGCAATTGCGTGTGATCTAAAATGATTAAGTAGTTACAGTAGATAGGTTACTAAAACAACGATAACGGTTATAGGTACCTAGTAGGTCAATAAAATGAAGTTGATTGATAACCATATTTATTTTTTATCATGGGAATTTAGGTGCAGATTTTATAGGAGTACGTATAGTTGGCAGTTGGTCAAAATACATATAAGACACAAAGTACAAGCTCATGCGTTCCGATCACATGCCACGTCGTACGTCGTCGGCGGTCCCTGACCGGCTGCAGCCATGCTGCCGCCTGCCTTCAGGTCATTGGCATAGCTTTAAAAATATAAGATCATGTATGGAAAAATATTTCCGTGGCATAAAAACATTCAAATTTCGCAGGCTTATCAATGAGTTTACGAATTAATAAGGATGGTGTTACGATGCTACAACTGTGTAAGTGCTAGTTAAGTATTTATCATTGCAAATAGATATTCGAGTATACTCTCTAAGGTACTTTTTACGATAATTTTGATTATTTATTTAATACTTAATTGGAAAATAAAATATTTATTTAGGTCTGAAGTTGTTTGCATGGGTAACTTTATGTCACCTGATAGAGATTGTAAACTATTCCTTTTATTCAAGTGTTACCAAGTTTAATAATTATACCTACTTGGCGTTTTAGATAGAAATACCACCCGTGAACGAGTATAAAGAATTTAATCAGAATCCAACATTGATGATCTCTTCTTTCTATTGATCTGCATACAACAGAGGTCAAGCTCTAGTTCAGGATCTATTCAACCAATTAAGATGTAATGTACTGCAGTTTTTAAGTTGGAGGTTATTCTTTTTAACAGTGAAAACTAAATTAAAAATCAGTTTAAGTAGTAGTTTTTGTACTACGCAATAGGTAGGTACATAGCAGAATTGTAAAACATTAGTTTTTTAGTTTAGGGGATGTTTATGTTATCTATCTACTTGTTATTTTTTTATTTATATATTTTTTATTTCTTCAATGTTCAGAATCAGGTTTTAAACAATTTTATAATATAAAGTATAAACTATGTTTTCGTCTTACACCATATGGATCAAGTTCTGAAATAAATTATTTTTTTAATTTTTAAAATGTAAGATATACTCACATCATTTAACTGTTGTTCTCGTAGACTTATCATAGTTTTACTGACTGCAACCACTTCCTTTAATGCCCTTATTTGCTTCATAGATTCCGTATTCTGAACATTTAAATCTGCAATATCAGAGTAAGCACCTTGTAATGTCCTATTAGTTTCTGATAGATCTTTTCGAAGTTTAAGGTTGTTTGCTTTCAAATCATCTAATTCTTCTCTCATTTGCACCAAAGCATTTGAAAATTCACAGTTTCCTTTTAAATGCAGGAGATTATCAGGAATTTCGATACTATTTCTTGATAAAAGTTCACAGAGCAACTTGTTGCTTTCATATAATTCTAATTTGGTTGCTTTTTCATTTTGTAATGCCTTCTCTAATTCTTCTTTTTCAGCTCTGTGTCGCGCTAATATCTGCCGTCTTTGTTCACGTTTTACATCAAGTTGCTTTCTGAACTCGTTCATTTCTTCTTCTTTTGCTTTAACTCGAGCTTCATCCTCGTGGATGGAGCCATCACCGTCCATTTCAGAGTTTTCATTTCCTTCGTCATCACGGACCACATTTGTGTTGTTCATTGTTTCACTTTCACTCGTTACGATATCTGCGTTGTGTTCCCTTGTTGGGGCACTACTGACAATATTTCCCATTTTGGAATACTTTTATAAACAAGCTACACTTTCATCCGCGTAAATTCAGCCGAGGATGCGTGTTTTTAAAATAGGTAACGACCGCTACGATTTTAATCAGACAAAGGACTGTCGACTCGGTGGACTTACACGTATGTTCGACGAAGCAGCGGTATCCCGAAATAGATCCCTCGTCAGCTCCAGACGTGCGTCGGCACACACATATAGCATGTTTGCTACTGCGGATTACAGATCAGTTAGTATCATAGACAGTTTTTTAGTAAACTTTCCGACAATATTTTATTTTTAAACGTCTGTTTTCAGCGTAAGTTTACACATGCATAATACAAAGTATGAGATCAAGCTTGGGTTAGAACGACCTTGGTACATTTAACTATGGGTAATTTAGCTTTAGGTATAACTTCAGTTTTAACTAATTATCAACACCAATCGATAAGTGGTTGTAGTAGCAAGGGGGTTTTACGGTGCGTCCATTCCAGACTATGTAACCTATATCATGTAATTTTATGATTATAAAACACTAGCCGTGCTTAGCGGTTTTAATTTCAACTGCGGTTTCTGAGCATGCCTGAAAATTTCATAAAAATTGGTCCAGTCGTTTCGGAGTCAACAGGGAAATTATAGACATATCTACATATTTTTTATAAGTCGGGGTTATTTGTTAACACATTAATAACCTTCCAGAACTGTAAATACAATCATAAACACATTTTTTTTTCACAGTGCTCGGAGTCTGGATATGTGCCCGGTTTAAGGCAATAGGCTCGGCTCCCATAACATGGAACCTAAAACATACCGACGAAGCGTGGGTGTACATTAGCACCTACACCTTTACATTTACAATAAAACAAACTTAGATAATTTCAACTTCATTTTGCAATATGTGTATAAAAAGCAGCGACGGATATTATCATATTAATCATCATCATCAATAATCCCATCTACTAATAAACGGGATTGTCATGACTCGGGCTATTTGCTAGCGCTGGCGCTAGATGCCGCTTACAACACGAAACATCGACACCATAATAATCGAAAACATAATGAGAATAGAATAATAGAATATTCATTACTTTCGTAATCTCTATACCTCCCGGCAGCTTCGATACATTTTATAAGTATTTACTTAATTTAAAGATCCTCAAATTATAGACAGAATATAAAAAAAAACAGAAAATGTGAGCAGCGTCATCTACAGTCAGGTACACACGGCTACAGGTCAACCTATAATAACCAGTTTAAGCTGATCTCGCATCGTATAGGTTTCCTATACTATAAGAGGCCAGCGTAAACTGGTTATTTATAGCTTGATGTGTAGTGTACAAACTACAATGTAAATTATGCTTAGGAGATTTTTAAAAAGTATTAGATTTGTTGATGTATTTTTTTTTCTAAATCAAACTTTATAAGGTGATAATGTATAATTAATTCATAATATTCTCCTATTTGGTAAAAATATTCTACGCAAATAAATGATTATATTGTATTTCTGTCTTTGTTAGAGGAGGACAACGGTCTGACAGTTCCGCTAGAGAGTTTTATCATAGCATTACAGTTTGTTCGAAATAACTGTACCTGTCTGAAGTTGTTAGCAAGTGGTTTAGAAAGTCATCGATCAGACAATTGGGGTCGTATATATTTCGCATTTGTAATCATTTTCTTTACTAATTTTGATTTAATAAAAATTAAGCAATTTTTTCAATTCGGAACGACTAACTTCAGACAGGCTCAGTTATTTCGAACAATTCGAACAACTGCCTCATTAGTCTAGTGGTCCTAAGCGCGACTGCTACGCTAGAGGTCCTGGGTTCGATCCCCAGGTCGAGCAAAGTGTTATTGGGTTTTTCCATGAAATTCTCAGTAGCAGCTCGGAGTCTGGATTTGTGCCCGGTTAATGGCAATAGGCTCGCCCCCTATTACATGGGACCTAAACATACCGGCGAAATGTGGGTGTACATTAGTGCGCCTCTGCCTAACCCTTCGGGGACTATAGGCGTGATGGTGTTATGTTATGTAATTCGAACAAACAGTAGCTGGGATGCCGACGTGTTAAGAACAGTTTTGACTTTTTATGCTTTTAATTTATTTTTTGGGAAAATCTTTTGAAATCACTGGAAAAGGCTTTGATGCAATAATACAAAATTATAACTTGTTCATAAAATAAGAGTAGGTACGTAGATTCGTCTTTCGCTATCTGGCCTGGGGTCTCTTTATGTACTTCACAATATACAATAATATATTTTATTATAATCCCAGCCTAATAAAAATAAGTAGATAAGTAATAAAGATCTGACAGTCGTTGTTTATTGTGTGTAAATATGGTATCCGGAATTAAGTGATGAAGTATAGGGAATGAAAAAAAAAAAATCTTCCATTATCTACAGTGTGACGAACTTACTTGACCCTGTGGCCGGAACTGGAACTGAACTGAACTCAGCAACAAAAACGCGATTGACACGTAAGATTTGATTATTTCACTTGATATACGCAAATGTTTTGCCGATCGGTGATGTCTTAGTGCGACAGGTTGTTGAGCTGCCCAATGGTTGGTTGATGGTGTATGCGTACCGTCAGATTGGTCATATTTCAACATTGGGCCCCAAATTCAAATTTTATTTATAAAAAATAATTATTATGCGATTTTACCTGTTCGTCAGTTCGGAACGGTTAACTTCAGAAAAGCTCAGTTATTTCTAACGAACTCCTCAGTTCTTTTGAATCAAAATCCTTGGTTCCAGATTTATTGAAAGAATGTAAAAAAAATTACTAATTTTGAGAATGTGAATTACCTAACTGTCAAACAAACGTCAATTTGGCAGCTAGCCACATAATCGAAATTCACATCACAGATTCACAGAACGAATTTTCTTTTGGGGAAACCCAATTTTAGGATATTTTCCCATGTATATAATATAACCATTATTCTTTAAAGAGTAACTTCATTAAGTGATTAATTATATATTGGCAGCTGGCAAAAACATATAAAATAAGTAAATATTTCACGTTGTGTGTCAAGATTGATTTTATTTTATTTTGTTTTAACAGTGGCTTATTGGTAATAATCGCTAATAAAATCACTTTGTGTGTGACGTCGATCAATTTATTCTACTAATTGGATATACCGTAATCTGAAATGTGAAGTAGAATTAAAGCTTTTATAGCGATGGATGAGAGTGCTAAGAATTCCCCTTGTAAGGTAAAAATTTACCAATGTTTTGCTGTTTTATCCTCTTCTGACTGTAGAAAGATCTAAGCTGACTTTTTCTTGTGGTTAATTACTAAGTAAAAATTCATTCCGCTTTAATTAGAGATTGGGCCATTAGTGCATCAAGTTATTTTAGATTTTAATAATGGCTATACATTTGTCTTTCAAATAGATAATTATTTTTATTCTTACATGACTGTGTACAAACTACTGTTTGGAATATAGTATCAAGGGGATATACTTGTAGCAAACTAAATCTTATCTTAAAAGAAACTGCTTACTAATCTCTTAAGTATTATGTTTTTATAGCAGTTTAATGTGCAAGAGTAAAGTTGTGTTAAGTAAGATCAATTATAATAACATATGTTTCATCAGATTATCAATTTATAATTATTCAATAATAATGATAGAATGCACATTGCTTCTCTTTCTTAATTTGCATTTAGGCATTACACTTTTAATCTTAAATTTTCACACTGAAGAATTAGTTTTGGACATTGTAGTTAAAGATTTTATTACTCTTACACTATGTTTGGAGGAACATAAGTACGTTGATTATATATTGAACGTTGACTGCGGACATAAAATAGATATTTCCAGAACTGTCCAGTATTTTATTGAATAAATGTCTGTAAAACATCATTATATAGTTTTGGTACAAACTGCTAGATTGATGCAATCCTATGCTATATTAAGTTGTTTCCCTAAATGCTGAGAGACCTGAACTTCCCTAGCAATAATTTTTCTGCTGCTGATTTTGTACCAGCCGTTGTTGATTGTGGTTACTTGGTGTTTAATGTTATATTACAGATAACATACAACTCTCCATAGATGACTTTCCCTTTTTAATATTTTCTTAATAATAACTAATATTACAGGCATGATACTATAAATACTAGTGTGAAATGACTCAATCAAACTGATATGTTCCTCTAAACAAATCACTTCTTCAATGCTTGCCAACACTTGCTTCTTTGTTTTGATGTTGCACAACATTGCTAGGAGTGTGACGGTGACGTGGAGGATCTGCAATTGCATGCTGAAGTGGATCACCTGAGGCAGCACCTGGCTGACCGTGACTCACACATAGTAGCTCTTGAGGGGGAGTTCATCAAGAGCACCACAAGAGCTAGCGAGCTTGAGGAACAAGTTGGCACTTGGAGGGAAAAGTATGAAAGGTAAGCAAACCTTTCAAAGTAAGGGATTGTGTAATTGAATTGTATTCAATTAAATTGCTATGACCAGTTAAAGAAACCACATGATTACAACAGTATCACAGGGAAACAGAATTTCCTAATAAGAAGTTTTCATGGTTATTATTTCATTAAAAACATAGTATGTAATGCTGATTGTATTTGATAATTCAATGGTGTAACATATATGCAAACTGATAAAGGTAATTGACATAATATTGAGCTGCATTCAATGACTGATAAGGATAACACAGCAATATAATAAGTTATTTCTTTTCTGCTAGATTATATGATTCTCACAAGAGAGTACAAAAATTAAATCAAGTGCTTGAAGATAAGCTACTACAAATGGTTGACAAGATGAAGGGGGAGAAAAGTCAACTGACCAAAGATATTGCCACATTATCTGTCAGATTAGCAGAGTCCAAGCACAACTATAGTATGTTGCAAAAAGAAAATGTATGTATAATTTTTATTGCCTTCAACTAGTAGTTTAATTGACTTGTTACATTTAATTTGATAGTGTGTTTACAAGGCAAAGCAGAGCTATAACGGTGTATAAAAAAATATTTTTTATGGTAATTTTATTTTGCAGGAAAGATACAAAAATGATATGAATTTGGCAATTCAGCTGCTACAATGCAAGCCTGACAATTTTGTCTCACAGAAACTAGACAATGTAAGTAAAAATAATAAAGCAAGTGTTAATAGTAGTTGGTTTGCGTTACAATATATTAAATTACTTCTTCACAGCTCCCAATGGACACTCAAGCGCGGGTTTCCCAGTACGTCATGTCCAAGACATCAAAACCGTCAAGTTCGACTCTATCGAAAAACGGCAATGACATCGAAACTTTTGACGCCAGCGAATATGAATTCAATATATCCGCTTCACTCATGTCAAAAATACTTGAAGATAGTATCCAAGACACTGTTACAAAACACTGTGATACATGCACCTGCAATAAATCTCAAAATAAACCATTCTGTTACAATGAAAGTTATTACTCTGTAAGCACGCAAACTATTACGAGTGGAGAGATGAAGAACTCTCTCTGCTTGAATTGCAATTCTGATATTAAGTCATTACATTCCAACCTCAGCATTAGAAGTATGTCACCACATCCTGTCAAACTTATTAATGAAAAGTCTGTTAATCATGGAGTGGTTAGTCCTTTGTACATATTACCACAAAACACTGAACCCGTTAAAAATATTCCACCACCAGTATCATCATTAATTGCTGAGAGGCCAAAAAACAATGGAGTCCTCATTGATGCCATTAAAATAAATGAGAAAACTGTGCTAGAACCAGTTATGCAAAAGGATGTATTACCTAAAGTAGATGACTTAAAGCAATACAGGAAAACTAACAGTGTTACAATGGAACCCGCGGTACATCACAAGCTTTGTGATCGTACAAAAAGTTCAATTTCAAGCAAGAAAAGTAGTATCCACAGTGGAGGTAACGATGATTCACTCCTCGTTAAAGAAATGCATAACAGAGATATTATCAACAAAGAAATTCTGAACAAAGATATACTTAATAAAGACATACTAAACAAGGATATTTTAAACAAAGATATACTCAATAATAAAGATGTGAAACCAATTGAAAAGTCAGGAGATAATATTAGCCCACGAAAGACTTCTCATAGTTCGATGGGCGCAGTTAGTAGGACATCGTCGATTGCTAAATCAACAGTAAGTACACACAAATCTAATACTCAAGTCGGGCCAGGGCCTAGGTTCTGTCATTTACGTATGCAAGCAGGATCTAAAAATATTCTTCTTGATAACGCGGAACCCGATGTGCCGCCTGTTCTCTACAGACGGCAAAGTAAGTGCAATGAAAGCTCCATATTTAAAGATCTCACCGATGATGTCGATAACTTTATCGATTTAGATAAAATCGACGACGATATTATTATTAAAGAAGATATTCAAAACGATAACATCGTTGTAGAAAGCACACTTATCGATGTTCACGTTGACAATAATAATAAAGATACTAGTATCGCCACTGAGAATACAACAATTAACCCTATTTTATTGAATGTTTCCTCTTCACCACTGCAACCTTTGAAGACCCATACATTCTCGCACAGTTCAGAAAATAATAATAACAAATCTCAAAGTATTGCAAGTCAACAAAATGCATCTGAAATTGATAATCTACTTAACGATTTCAATGTAGATAATAATAACACACAAAATAATAACGTTCCAACTAACGACGTATCGAAAGAAGTTGATGTTTTTACGCCCACCGATACTAACGATGTAAAAATATTTAACTTTGATCGTTATGAACAGAACAAATTAACTAATCAATATAATAAACCTTTAAGGAAAATCGACATGTCGCAACTTCATTCCCTCGAAAATACTAGGATCTCGAAAGATCTGCCACCTCAAGGTGACATACAAAATAAGGAGAAAAAAGATGAAGTAACAAAGCCCTCATTGCCACCCATTGTGAATGTTTATCCCAACCTTACACAGACCCATTTGAAAGTAAATGATAACAAAGTTTTTACGAACGAACAAAGTACTAGTTCTTTGTCAAGTGACGATAGTGCAGCTTTGCTTCAAAAGCAGCAATTGCTAAGAGTTGCAGAGTGGGTCGAAAAAAATTTGGAACAGCAAAATAATTTCAATGATCCTTTGGAAGACGATGTTAATTTTACCAACAGAACTCTTAGGAGAGACAGTAAGCTTTCAAGGCTAACGGAAACTCTCAATGAGCTGGCATTGAATATGCCTCATCCTGTAAGCAAGTATTCCAAAGCTTATGCTAGAGATGGCCTTAAATCATGGGTTCACAATAACTCATCGGTGCAAAATCAAGAGAAACCCGTCAAACACGTAATGGCAATGCCGAAGCTGGCTGGTCACGTGATAAAAGAAACAATCTTCCCAGTCGAAAGTGGTGAGGCGACTGTTACCGAAATCAGTGATACTACAAAGAACAGGGAAACAGTAGCAGACTTAGTTGCCGAAGGACTAAGAGCTAAAGGGAATAAAGAGATAACACCGGAAGATTTGGCGCGAATGGAATATAATGTGAAAAAGTTTTTATTGAGTGGGCCTCATTGGGTGAACCCGGGGTCCGTGGGGAGGAGTCGACGCACAAGCAGTAAAACTGAGACTGATGTATAATTCCACAGTAGGTAGTTATGGTAGAGATTCAACTTGCATTCCATGTCACGTCCAAAGGCGTTGTGGCAGTATTTTTCTGATGTTTTGCAGCTTCTGTGGTAGGTGATTAGCTTTTTTATTTGTATAAAATCTATCAACGTTTACCGATTGATAGGCTGTACCTAGATAATGCATATAATTATCAAACATTATTTACCGCTCTAATTATCAGATTTATTCATACTAGTCTTTCGTACGTGTGTTTTGAATTTATTGTGCTTAGGAGGTTTTATAAGTTTGTGTTGTGAAAAGTCCACTTACATAAGGCATTTATTTAAATATAAAAGAGTGAGTGTGGGACGAATTTATTTAGCTATGAACTTTTGTGAAAATTGCGGATGGGTTACTATATAATGATGGCAGGCAGGCACAAATTTTAAGTATTTTGAAGTTTTAAAGATTTTGGATTGGTTTATACTGAAGAAAATTCAGTGTTAACATTTGAAGATAGATAATTACCTATTAGTTGGAAAAGGTTACCGTTTTGCTAGCACGACTATAATATGAAAAGCATCGCCAATATAAACGTAGTAAGAAGACAGTGTAACGAGAGCTATTCGTAAATATTGGCATTACGCAACCTGCAAGAAGTCAACAATGTAATTTTACTCAATACCAAACATTTCTACGTCAGTCCTGTTCATTATAGTGGTTTTGTACTTTATTTTAATTCATATTATTACTATCACTATATTAATACGCTTTCAAATAAATGTGATACACGCAAAAAAAAATAGAGGTTAAATTCGCCTAACGTACAAAATATTCTAGCATTGAATTTACTCAAAGTACCTATATCTAAAATTACCTTGTGCAAAAATTATTTTCTTATAACGTAAAATTGATATTACCGGAAAGAATTCTTATTGCTCTTTTGATGGATCTGTTAACAATGTTTTATACTGTTTATTTAATAACTTCACCGAATACCAAAGGAAAAAACTAGTGTTTTCTATTGATCTTACTTCATCGACCGAACTTTTTCAGAATTCACCGTAAATAATTCGGTAAATTATTTGAGAAAAATGAAATTAATCAAATTTTAAATTATTACAGTTATTTTACTCCGTGTGTTGTATGATGGTTTTTGTAAGTTATATATTATAATTTTATTATATATATTATTTAACTGGGTTATCATACTGTACTGTTTATGTAATTTAATACGCAGTTTTTCTTATTTTTCGTAATTACATCTTCTAAATCTTCAAATAGTAATATAACAAGGAGAACAATTTAAGTACATATTTATTGTGCAATTCATATTTAAGGTGATTCACTTCTGAAGATATATTATCATCATACATACACAATGTATTATTATGCCTCCGCTTACACGACATGTACAAGTTTTTATATAAATAGGTATCGAAATGTGTGTTTTATGCATATTTTACTATATCAATGGAATAATATATTTTTAAATATTAGTTACGGTCGATCTGTACACAGTAGTTAGGAAAAGAAATGTTAGCATGTAGGTCATATCTACCTGGCGGTATGGTGTGTCGTAAGGATGGATAATGTTTAGTGTATTGAGCACAATTTAGTGTCGTTACGTGTTAGTGTTTGTGTCATCAACGTCTCGACTACTTGTAAGCACATTCCCTGTGTGAGTCCTATATTAATATATTTATTTTGGCTATTTTATATTTCCACTAGGTAATGTTTAGAAAAGTGGATCTGTGATTTTTTGCAATGATCGAATGATCAGGGGTGTCGCATAGTACATATTTGATGCTTGCAAAATGTATATCGGTTACACTTTATAATTATTATCCTTGCCAGTAGTTAGGTAGGTAAGTAGGTACGTGATGTGTGTTTCTATTAATGTATTAAAAAGTTTTATTCATATTTCTAAAGTTATGCTTTATATACTTAAATAATTGCACATAAATAATACTATTTTTTAATATTATTTTAGTTGATAGACATACAACACGGTAATATCTAGTTTATTTATTTAATATCTACAGTATATATCAATTATTAGTTAATCATACATGCCACCTCTGATCAGATCTTTAATTATTGTATGGGTCTCATTAAGTTAATTACACTCCATTGATCATGAAGCTTGTTGCTGACCCTAGTATATAAGTTAGATATAGTTCAAGCCATAGTCTTACTTCATACAGTTGGTCATCGGGGGAGTTGTACAGTTTGATCAATCTGATCATAGGTACAGGATTTAAATGAATTGGTAATGCGATAATTTTCAGGATACTTATGTTTATTATATCCGTAGAGTCGGTCTTACAACTTCAAATGATCAAATAAACATGATGTAGGACCTCAGGGATTAAATGAAATATAAATAAACAGTTCAAGCAATAAAGTTTCATGGACGATGAATCCACTGTATGGAGAAGATTGTTCCACTGTGGTTATGCTTTCGAAAGTTTATTCACACGAGTGCTAAGGCTGCTCCCACTGACTTAGCTTCAGCAGCGTAAATGTAATATGTGTTTATTTATTAAACATTATGGTGAACAAAATATGTTTTATTTACTTACATAAAGAATTGTGTAGAGGCCTTTGAAGCTCTTAACTGGTTCTTTCCGGTTCTACGAAACATCCAAGTAGTAGTAACTTAAGTTCGTGTAGATATGCAGGTTACTAGCTCAAATAATTTATTAAGTACCTATCTATTACTAGCTGTCGTTCGCAGTTTCACTAATTTCTCAGAGAGAAAACGTAGCCATCAAAATTGACAAACAAACTGTAACTACACCACTTCACAAGATCTAACCTAGCGCTGCTCGAAGGACAATACAATGGTGTTATTTCTGTCCGGACCATTCCACATAACGGTATCAGACACTAGAATCCAGGTCGTTACTTTTAAAAATGTGACATAGGTATCTACAATACAGAGGGAGCTAATGTTTCGTGTCGATTGTTTTTTAAGTGGGAACAAGGAAGAACATCCACCGGTGAACTCATATACATATATAGGTACTGGTCACATTCATGGTAATATAATGAAAACTGTTAAGTTTTACATTTTCAGTTACCTATCATAATTATGTAAGTAGGTAAACGTAGGAGCCTCAGTTCAAATTTAATTTACCTAATATCAAAATAATACCTAGATATCTAAATAGGTACCTAGATACCTAATCATTTTATCTGAATGATGTAAATGTAGGGTTGAGCGTGTCCACAGTGGCGTGAAATAGGTTATCGGCGCTAACAAGGAGGAAGGGCTTATCGCGGATCAGCGACACAGCAGGCTGACCTTCGCATTTCCAAAATACTCGGCGCACCTCTATTGTATGAGTTACCTTGTGCGGTACGGGCCATTGTTCATAACGTCTTTAATTTTCGCTTAAACATAAAAATTCACCTTGGATGATTAGCAGGCGTAATTGTGTATTTTTATCTTGGGATATTCGTGTTTTCTGTGTTCATGCAAAGTAGACGTAGGTAGGTACCGATGTTATATAATTTTATTGCACGTATTTTTATTTAGCTGTGCTCGTTAGTTGTGGATGGAAATACATAAATACAAAGCTAAATTAAGCGGCGGTAGCCTAATGACTAGGGCTAGACTTGTGATCGTGTGGTTGCTGGTTCGAAACCCATTGCACTATCGACGTGCAACCACTCGTAATACAAGCATTTAGCTTAGCACGAGGGGTTAACAAGAATACTAGTAATGTGCGACCAACATAGATAAAATTATAGCAAAAGCATATCTACTTAGCTCCCTTTAGCAGACGGAAAAAGTATGAAGACCTACCACAAAAACTATACCTTTATCAAAATTTGTTGTAGGTAATAAAAAGCTCAGCTATTCGCACGATTCGCGGTGTGAGATGTAATGGCGATTTGCGATCATAACACCGCGGCATGGCAGGTGCTAGAGTGAACGACCGTGCGATTCGCGCCACCCCCGGGTGGTACGCCCTAATGCCCATACTTTGTTACCGAGCTCACAAAGCTCGCTTTATAGAAGCACCGCACTCTTCCTGAAGGCTCCTGTTGATTGATTTATGTAAATCCTTTCAGTTATCTGTTAAGGGCATGATACTCTATACCACCACGTCTCGGCAGTCAATACAACGCTTGTAATGACATAGAGGACTGGGAATGAACCAAAAGGAAAAATATACTTTTTGAACGCAGGTAGGCTTATAATGACTCTTAGGAATTTTCTTTAGAGCTTAAACTGATGGATGAGGGGTTTAGGTTCATAGTGAAATATTTTTTTCTCTAGTGGAGGGGCCTACATATTCAGAGGCAAATTTTCCGTCGCCAGACTTCAAAGGTTATCTGAACATTTGTTTAGGAACACACGATAGCTAATAGTGGATTTGAATCATTTTTTCTTTTCAAAGACAAGTTAATAGAAACAATAGGTAACTAATCGATATCAAGGATGTACGTCTGGTACGTCATAAATGGTAGGTGATATTTTTTTCTGTCAATAGATCTTTTAAGAATACAAGTCAATATTTTTCGAGGACCTCTGGGAAGAAACTCCGAAACAAACTCAGAGAATCATGGTCTCTTTTAAAGTCCAGACAGTAGTATAGTATCAGATATGCCAGTCTGTTAAAAGAGATACAATTTCTTCAACAAAAGCTTGATAGCAAAAGCTTATCTTGGATAGGAGAGGAAGAGGCTAGTCCCTTGAATCGGCGGAATATACAGCGGAAGCCTGATTATAATACATTTATTAGTCCTTGTCTAGTCTATCCGCGAAAGAGATATGCAAGAGTCGTAGCAAGTGGCAGTCCATAGTTTCTGCCTACCCCTGTGGGAAAAAGGCGTGAGTGTATGTATGTATATATGTAGTCCTTGTCTATAACGATAACTCTGCTCAAGTATCCTTAGATATTATAACAACAATCGTGCTACTACGAAGCCCCAAAAATATGTCGGTTAACCGCAGTGCTCACTGGTAATAGTAATTATAATGTCGAGATATTTTCTAACAATAACAACGTCGAATGTCCATCAAATGGTGAACCTATTTTGGATAGAAAATATAAGTATATAAGCTGTTAAATTATTAACCCGATAAATAATTACGTTAACGTAAGTAATGAGCGACACCACAAATTATTAACAGCGATTACCTTCTACCTACTCTCGAAAAAAGCGTTATGGTATCCACCGACACTTTAGTCATTCACTGCTGTTAACACAGCAAGAAAGAGCCTCTGACGAAATAATTCATTGGTTACGGCTACGTCTTACACATTGTTACATGAATTTTGCATAGTGATCAATTTGTGAGCACACGTTATATTGCTTACTACAGTTATGTCAGCCTGGTAATAAAATCCAGTAAGATTGCGCGTTACTCGCGGAATGCTTAAGGACTTTCCGACCTTCTCACGGTCGCTAATGTGTTTAACATTGACAATGAGGGAAGTTTTTTAGAATTCTAATTCACAGTTACGCCACATGTAACTGTCTACGGTAATATGAATTAGTTGAGTTCATAGTGTCGAAAACACGCACGCCGTGCAAACGATTTAATCGGTTTATGCGCGCAAGTCCATTGTTGAAAACGTTAAGGCGGAATGAAAAGATGATCAATAGTATTACTTACTGCAGGTGCTAACCTACAGGCTACATGTAGCCAAGCTCGCTGGGCTCTTAATTATTATAATATTTCGTTAAGTTACACCTCCTAGTGAGAGTTTAATATTATTTCAGGCTGTTTATAGGTTTAGTATCTACTATTAACACCTAAGTTTAAAAACGTATATGGTAAGCTTTTTAAAATAATAGGTAGGTGCTTGTTAGCACAGACTTTCGAAGCAAGCGTCTATGACGGCGTTTATAGCTTAACTGACGCCGCGTGAGTTACGTGTCGCTGAGCGGTAGCTTAATTGTTTTTTTTCGCTAAGGACGTCTGATTGAAGTATATGAACAGCTCCAATAAAGATGTTCGGTACTATGTAAATATTGGACGAAATGACATTCGAACGCAGCGGCATGTCATCAACGCGGCGTCAGAGATGTTTTAACGCCGCGTCACTGACGCTTTCTACGAAAGTCTAACTATAAGTAACAATAACTTACTATTGGCTCATTACTGATAGATATCTAAGTAGTAGTTGTTACGAGTATCTAGTCAGGCAAATGACACCTAATCGGTTCCTTTACCTATCCACTACGATAATGCATCTTTAATTTTAGGAGTTCGCAGTCATCACTTAGTTTGATTAATTGTAGGTGCTTAAACCCTTTATATAGCAGACGATATTTTCTTTCTCCTTTCCAAAACTACAATGGAAATGCGTAAATGACAAAGGCACGAAACTATAAGATCCATAAGAGCTGTAACAATAGCGGAACGGTATGGCAGCGCGGTAAATTAGGGCCATTTGACACTAGCGATTATCGCCGAGCCAAATTAACGCTACAATCTGAATACATTAGGAAGTTTGAAGGTGTATTGAGGTTTTACAGTTCGCTAATAGAGTGCAGTTAAGTAGGAAGTTAAAGTAGGTAAGCATGCCCGAAGTAGCTAGTGTTTTCTATTGGGTAATTCAGCAGACGAGGCACGTGATGGTATATAATTAAGTAGTCATCGCCGTCCATGGACATCTGTAACACCAAAGGAGTTGCTGATGCGGTGCTGAGCCTCTCTTATGGACTGAAGATTGCCAGAGTCGCAGCAATCGAGGGGGAACTCACACGTGCAAAAGTCGAGTACACTTACCCAGGTGTTTTGAGATAGATTTCATGGCAAAGTAGTTTATTGTTTATTTCAAACTAATATTTGTGTGAGTGTCGGAAATCCTTTATTTTATAGTAGGGAAAAAGGGAAGGTAAGGGTTTTGTCTGGAGGCAGCAGGGTGTTGGAAAACCCCGCTTACCATCCCTAGCCCTATAGTCATGGCCACAGGATTTGTGACATTCGCCACGACCATAGCAGGCTGTGGTCTAGAATAACTAAAAGAATCTTATTCGACAGTACCCTGAGTTCTCCTTAAAATTACGAACCTGGTTTTAAAATTAAAAGGTCCAAATTTTTTCATTAAGAATGCCCATACTCACTTATTTTTTAAATAAAAGTACTGCAAACAATAACGGGGTCAAAAATGAGTGTGAAATAATATTGTGATGATTCGCACGCCGTGTTACGTGCTCTGTCAACGTCGGTTACTGGGCCGCTTGCGTTTGAGTCTTACGTTTCCGAGAAATACACTCGGTTTTAGGCTTGATGGTTAATAGGCTGTTAGTTAAATTTCATACAGTAATATTGAGGGAAAAAAACAATTTCAATTAAGTTGATAAATGAGTGAAGCGGGATTAAAATGTACGCACGGCTACACATCAAGCTATACAAAACCAGATTACGCTGGTCTCTT
Organism: Subacronicta megacephala; assembly: GCA_958496365.1. Lineage (NCBI taxonomy): Eukaryota > Metazoa > Arthropoda > Insecta > Lepidoptera > Noctuidae > Subacronicta > Subacronicta megacephala. Next base: position 6,449,221 of record OY292525.1, read on the forward strand.
ATTGTATGAGAAGCTTATACAATGCGAGATCAGTTTAAAGCGGATTTGAATAGGTTGACCTGTAGCCGTGTGTACATATCTAAAAATTAAGTCAGTAGATACTTCCTTAGCTTTTGGATTTTCAGAGCCTGCCACTTCCATCTCAAAATCCCCAATAGCACCTTTTTCAGGGATGTTTGGATGCGATTTTACAATTTACTTAAACAATTTTAAAACAATAATAATAAGTCATTGTTATAAATGAATACTTGACGGACTTGATGAATAATTTACAATTTTTAACAAGTTTCTTAAAACAGGCAGGCAATGCGAGTAACTTTTGAGGCAGTCCTGAGTCAACAATCCAAAACGATCTCTACTTGAAACGCACTTACTTAAACTACACTTTTTGGATTTATAGCTGTTTTAGGTATTTAAGTTTTAAAGCTATCTAGATTTGTAGGTTTTTTGTTAGTCTATCTAGATAAGTATAAAACTAGTTTGATTTGTAGTCAGATTACATTCTTGCTCTTGCGCATCAAAGTGACTACGTGATGAAAACGTAATTTTTTTGTGATTAGTGCCAGAGAAAATTTATTTCTGAAATCCAATAAGGTGGTATATTTAACCATGAGTTGACATTTTTTGACAGTAGTGTGAAATAAAATAAAAACACAAATTTGCTCGAGCAAAAGAAACAGTCACATTGTCACGTCATATTTGTTGTTATATGTTATTTTTATTTTGTGTAACCCTCAAAATCATCAGTGCTATGTGAACTAATTGGTATATTCAATATAATGACCATTTCTTAGATAGTTACAAAACGATAATATAACTATAATATTGAGCACATTTTTCAGCAGTATTTTCCGTCCCGACACTACAGCCAAAATTCAAGGTGACTGAGGTCATAGGTATTACATATAGGGACAGATCTAATAAGATCTGTGCATATAGGTAAGAAGGCTGTTAGTTACACAGTTGAACACGGATGAAATTGGCACAGGAACGAAAAATAGCGGTTTTCCACTCCGCCCTTGAGGCGACTTTCCGACCGTACTTTCAACTGTGACATCAGATTCAAATTATAACATCATAAGGGATAGGTCTCTCTAAATTTACTCCAAAAAAAAATGGAAATTCTGTATTGGCATGTCAGTAGTACTTAGGTAAGATTTTAATTCTTGGTCATCACTTGGGGTCCTTACTTCACAGAGAGCTGTAATGACTGACCAAAATACCGACAACGCACGCGTTCTCCTGCCGGACCCCAAAACCTTCTTGCAGTCCGGTCAGCTAGAACAGATTCAAGTTCAAGAGTTGAAGACCTGGAGGCGAAAATGTGGTTGTATTCGGACCAGCGAGAAGCTTAAGAACATACTGAATACCTTCCCTTCACCGCCGCCACCGACGCCGACAGCTACGCATCCTTATGTGGTAATTCAGAAGTGATTGAAATATAAATAGAATAATTTAAAATATCATAATGACAAGAACAAATGTTTTATCCTTACGTCGTTTTGTTAGTTTTGGTTTAACAGAGATGTATGGAATAAAATGGCTACCTACTTTTGATGAATCATATATTTAACAGTTTTGCCCACCTTTCACTTCCATGTCAAAGGACTTTTTCAGAGAAAAGGTAGCCTATATCCTTCTCAAAAGTCTAATTTGTCTCTATACCAAAATTAATTAAAAATGTTCAGTCGTTTATACGTGAAAACGTAACAGACAGACGGACATAGTTACACTTTATGTTAATATGGACGGTTCACGAACACGAGCCTTCTAATCAAATGATCAGCATAATTATAGTAAGAAGATTTTGTCTGTGCTTTTGATTTACTGGTCATAACTATTACAAATACTACCACCTTTTCATAGTTCAGAAAGTTGGCCAGCTAAATACTGCACTTTCCTTCAATTTCTTTTGGTAATTCTGTTATGATCCTGAAAAATATTATTGACGGTGCTTCAAAAATTTAATGATGTTTGTTTTTTTTTAGTTTGACAAAACATGTGGTAATTGTGCTTACCCCGGCGGCGGATCTATCGACAAAGCGTATAGACAGTCGATGGAGAAATATGATCACATACGGGAAAAAAGGGTAAATTATATTCATATTCATTTATTTTGCACTCATGTTGTTTACATATATATATTTATGAACTAACTTTTTGTACCCATGTCGTTGCTTATGTAGAAATGTAAATGTATTGTTTTTGTAAAACTAAATGTTGCCCGCGGTTTTGCTCGCGTCTAAAAGGACTTTGTGAGACTTAAGGTTGCTTGTGTCCTTCTCCAAGGTTTACTCGTAGGTATGTCTTAAGAAAATTCAATCAAAATTGGTCCAGCGGTTTACGTGTGAAAACGACGAAAGACGAAAACAAGCAAGTAGTAAGTAAGTATTAGTAAAGACTTAGATTTCAAACCTAGTCTTTGTGACGGCATCCCTAATTAGTTGTCCAACAGTCCGATATAATCATCATAATTCGTTCAGCACCAGCGTGGGCGTTGGCAGCGGGTGTGAGGCGCGAGCCGCTGCGCCCGCGCGTCGTGAGCGTGGTGGTTGCTTCGTGCGCCCTCTATCGGCCATCGCCCTGCCCGATGCATCGCCTGTCGTTATTCAGGAATGTCTTGCTCTTGTCTTGTTACAACACGGACACGGTGTGACCTGCCCTTTGCCTTGCCTAGCGAGGGACCAGGAACTGTGTAAATTGGATCTTGGATTCCTTTGTGTCCTTATTGTGCATTCGGTTATTTATGGGGTCCTGTTGTTTGTGCTGCTGCAAAGTCATGTTTTATTCACGATTTTATTTTAGTGACATGTTTCTGACTTGGTACCAATCCATGGCAGTGTTTCTTAGATTATATTTAGAACCATTCATTTACACATTAATAGAACTTAAAGATGTTCGATCTTTAAGTTCTTTTATCATCATATTGAGAAACTTTAAAGGTTTTTTTTCAAAAGCCTACTAGCAAATGTCTTTAATTGGGTTGTGTTTTATGATTATGAAAACAGGTGAATCCAATCGGTCGATTCTGGCTCTAGGACACCTAAGGATTGTTTTGAATTATCCTATTAGAATCAGTGCAGTGATAACAATGTACATAAACGTAGCGATTCGGTCAGCGGCGTCTGCGTAGGAGGGTAGGTACGGTAATGGATGCTCGTGCGCAGAGATAGCATCGAGACTAGGATCGTGACGCGGGGCGCCCTGCGACAGCACCGCTCCCCACTGCCAGATTAAATGTACATTTTTTAATGTTTACGTAATAAAAAATATTTACGATTGTCGTCAAATTGTCGCCATTAAAATGAACATAATCTTGAAATAAAACTAGATACTTTTTACGGATTTTATCGCGTTATACATATTGATATTTTTAATTAGTAAAAAGTAGTTTTATTTCAATGTCTAATATTCGCGCAAGTGTTAGAAACCAGTATGAACATAATCTAGTATCGCGCCTTTATTCCCCGAAAGGCTAGGCAGAACCGTGCCCAAATCCAAACTCCAAGCTGCTACGGCGAATACACAAAAACCCAATAACACTACTTGACCTGGGAATTTAACCTCTAGCATAGCGGTCACAAAAAAAAACATATTATAAATTATTAACATAGCTTACAACTTTATTATAAAATAATGATACATAATATTAGTAAACATTTACCGGATGGTACACCGGACGGGCCGAAGGTTTCAGACGTTTACATTATGTACCTTTTTTAAATTAATTCTTATCTTTTTCATTAAATTTTGTGTTAATTCGGGGACATTATATTACATATTTTGTTGTATATTGTTTTGTAATTAGTTTAATGACTATTCCTTCCGGATTTGCAAGGGCTCTTAAGGTGTTAAGATTACCTGCCTATAAATACAGGAAGCTAGCAAGCGGTTACAAAGCTAATAGCAATACCAAAAAGTAATTGACAATCAAAATACCCTTCTTTAATGAATATAATTAAATGTCTTATTCATAAAAATATAAAACGGCTACTTCATTAGTCAAGTGGTCCCAAGCGTGAATGTTACGATAGAGGTCCTGGGTTCGATTCTTGGGTCAAGCAGTGTTTTTGGTTTTGCTTTATATTTAATAGCAATAGGCTCGACCCCTATTACATGGGACCAAAACATACCTGCCAACATCATTGCACCTCTCGCTAACCCATGGCGAAAAAGGCCAAGTGTTTTTATAAAATGTGTTTCGTCCCATAACTGTCATGTGTTTTGTCTTGTTTATACGTGATATTTTGTGACGGAAAAAAGAAAAAACATTATAGATATAGATAGATATTAAGTAATAGTAGTATATTTAATTTAATAACTAGTATTTTTATGAATATGACGGTAATTAGTGCTTAATTAATAGTATACTAATCATATTTCATTATGCAATATATAATTAAATCTAGTAGGTTCGTTAAATCTACATTATAGAGGAAGGAAGCTCGTAGTTAATAAAAGTGGATTATTTACTTAACGCATTACATGAAACCTTGTTTGATGAACCCAATTGAGGTTGCAGACGCGTAATGTTTGTTAAAGCATAATTAAAGCGTTCAGATAGCAATCTCTCTAGGTTAAGACCAAGTACAGTAAGTGTTCGTCTGTCGACCGCTAAATTGGGCTGTCCGGCCATTCATTTATCTGACATTATTATTCTTCATTAACATGGTAACCTATTTTTTATTTTTTTTATTTATTCCACACACTATTTTTACAGGATAACCTCACTACAATAGTGGTTTGCAAACCTACACTTTATAATAATACAAACTAATACAAAGCAATAACATAAAGAATAATAATATTTAAATATAACTAACAAAATTCAACAAAACTCTTGCGAATTCACTCAGATTGCACGAAAATATGACAGTTCTCTCATGCACTGCGTTTAATACCATATTGTGCGGGTGAGGGGTGTTTTTGACAGCAAGTTGGTTCTGGCAACAGGCACTGCCAGCAGTGGCCGCCGCCGCCTCCATACATGCTGATCTGGCACGCATAGCTTCAGGTGACGCAGTACACTCGGGTTATGAGCTACTCCACGCAGGACCTTTAGTGCATACGCCGCAAGTGTAAATTCATTTATGTGGAAACTTATAATTTAAACTAAGCCAAATTCAGAAAGTAGTGAGACATCTGGTGCCGCTTTTCAGCCCTTTTGATTCGTGTCCCGCGAACAGCTTGAGACGGATGCCTGAAATCCTGCTTATTCATCAAGCCACAGGCGCAATGCACGGCAAAAGGGGGGGGGGGGCGAGGTTACAATTCTGTAAGCGATGTGAGCTACGTTTAGTAATTTGTATGTTTTCTGCGTCCCGATTTGTACGTACCAATCCTGCTATTTCATAAAAAAAAGACCTGGAAACACTATTAGGAAAATCTTTGCATGCAATTAGTTTACCTATTAGCCTTTTAGCTTGGTAGCCGATAGCGGGGTAATGACAAGCTGATGCCTACGCCTCCTGTTGAATCTTGTCTGGTGTTTTATATTCAAGTAACTGCTACCTAATTACCACAATTTAGATTTAATTTTATTTATTTTGCTGTATTAAGAAATCGCGATTCTTATACATAAATACTTAATTCTTAAAAGTTATTATATATAAAAGCTATAGTATAAAATAATATAATAATGAATGAAAAACAAATATAAAATACACATAGATAACAAGTAAAAGTATAGACAATTAGAATCAGATATTAAGTTGACATAAAAAGATTATAATTGATTCTTTAATTTGTTAATTAATATTGCTGTGCCCATACAGGGTTCATGTTTTGAAACAAATCCAATTTATCCAACACCTTGTAAACAACATGAATGCAATTAATAATTATGAGTATGATTATGTACCTACTCTTAATTTCGCATATCCATATTATTAAATTAAAGTAGGTACTTAATCGAAATTAATCATGTTATTGTACTTGTATTCTTGCATATAAATGATTCTTATTCTTAATGTTTTATCTGTTCCAGTGTTTCCTGGCGGTGAACAGCAGGTCATGGCAAGTGATAGCCGAGCTGGTGCAGCTAGTGCAGCTGTCGGTGACGGCGACGGCACTGGCGCTGTACTACCTCATCTACTGCTACATGCAGCTCGTGTACTACACGCTCAGAAGCGCACTGTACTTCCACAATGCAGACGGGTACGTTGTCGTTATAAAAAAAAAATAACCTTCTTCAACTTTAGTTTCGGTCAACTTTCAACTTTAGTTTAGTTTCGGTGATTTTTTTGTAGTATTCCTCTTTCGGCACCAATTTTTTGAGCACCTAGGGTTTCAGCTCCTGAGCTATTCCACTTACAGCACCAATAGGTATATATTAGCACATTGGTGCTGTAAGTGGAATAACTTAGGTGCTCAAAAAATTGGTGCCGAAAAAGGAATACTCCAATTTTTTTGTAACAAAATTCATCCCGCGTATAGTTGTTACTCTCAAAATTCGAAGTCTTGAAAAGTATACAACGTTGCATGTATTTATAAGTAGGTAACTTTGTATCAAAATTTAAAGTTTCAAGAAAACCTTATTTTTTATTTAATGTAATTGTAGGCACACATAATCATGAACTTCTTTTATTTTGGGACCAACCCTAAAATCGCGCAAAATATCAGCTCGATGGTTTAATTTGTCATTTGCTCAAAATGCCTCTCCATTTCTGGCTGTAGGTACCCTAAATTTAATCGAGTTGAGTGAAAATAAATTATGGAACCGTTGATTTTTGGTCGCCTTTTCACGTTTGGTTTGGTATACTAGTTCGGTTGTCTTATGGCCTATTTAACTCAACAGCAATAATAATGACGTAAGGTTTACCGAATTGATGGATGCAACGATGGTTTACATTCCATCACGCCACCTTATTTAAAATTGTCAATAACAAATTATTTTGTTACAGGCCTATGAAAATTACTATTGGCGTCGTTACAGTTACGTCATTGATTGTCGGGTTCAACTTGATGCTTCGGATGGAGAGAATCCTCGGAATACTCTACTAAATTTCTATTGTATATAGCAATTACTTCATAATTGATGTTCATTACTACCTGCTACTAATTAAATTAAATACAAAAGTAACGAAACGAAGTAACAAAAGTTGGTGATGAAATAAAAATAATTAAGACAGCACATAGAAACCAACGTTAAAAGTTTAAGGAAGTTTTGTTACTTTTGTGCCAAAATGATAAAGTAACTTAACAGTAAATTATTAAAACCTATTGTATTGTAAATTAAATATGTCAGCCAAATAAACCTGTTGCGTCAAAGCTAAGCTTTCAGTGGCCAATTCATTAGAGCGGGCTAATTGCCTTTGCACTCTGTCATTAGTCGAGTTGGATTGAGCGTGACTGACTTCGCACCTGGACATTGTTTCCTCAAATGGTTTTGGAAGCGATTAAGGCCCCCCTCGTGCTTTTGTGTGGGCTCACCGCAGCGGGAAGCATTACGCGGATGAGGAGGCACGCTGGAGGCTGAGTCGACGACCAACACTTGATGGTCAGACTCCGCGAGAAGCGGCCGCGCAACACTACCATTGTTCGTCCGATTCCGATAGTTACGATCGTCCGCGAACTTACGCGCGCATGCAGTCACGCGTCAAGTGGTTATCGATTAAAGCATAATTGTTGTGGCAGTGTTTTAGAATCGAATGAACCAGTGTGAACCGTGAATCGCTTAGTGCAAAATGGTGCTAAGTGTCAGGTAACTAGAGTATGGAAATGTGAAAAGATTTCACGTTTTCTTTTTAGTTTTTTGGACGGCTTGTTTTGTTGCATGCTAAATAATATATTGTGGGATATATTATATGAAAGTCTGATAAAAAGGTCGATATTGGATTTCTAGGCGTATACTGTTTTTTAGTTTTACGGTTCAGATAAAAATGTTTATTTAGTAAATCTTTTATATCAACATCTGTATCGAATTGGTTGGCATGAATTTTACACGGCACAGGAGTTGCCGGAAGTACTTTTTCTTTTCATAACAAACAAAAATCTAGATTAGAGGGACACGATAGAATTGCATTCGAATCCTAACGGGCAACAGATAATTAATTTCAGTGTCAAAGAATGTACAGTTGGACAAATAAATCAATAGAAATAGGTAAATTCGCGACGGTACAACAAAATTATATTTGTACTAGTTCTGTGACCCGGCTACGCTTGAACGGAATAAAAGGCATGGCTTATTTGCATCGGAGCTACTAAGAGCTATAATTTGAGCAGCTGCTGCAGGTTTCAGGCCGACATTTTTGCCTGTAGATTTGGCTGTTTACCGCAAGATAATTTATAAAGCTATTGTTCTCATTTCTAGGTTGCATTTATAGAACCTGGTTTTTCAAACTACTTGTTTTTCACTTAACTTAGTGTTGGTTAAGATTTTGAAAATATTTATCGACAGAATTCTTCAATAAACAATTAAAATGTCGCCAGAATCCCAGAAAGGGATAGGCTATAGTAGTGTACCTATTACTGTGGTACATCCTCAGTTGTCGTTGTGTTTTAGGTCCTTTGTAATAGAAGGCGCGCAATTTGACTAGCATAAACTCGGAACTGCTACTCAGAATATCATAACACCTTTCTCGTCCTGAAACTCTAACTCTGTACCTCATGTCCAGTAGACGGGCTTGCTTGATTTCAGTTGCGTACCTGATCATACAAAAAAAACATGATCACTATTTTTAAATATTTTCAAATATTTTGCCGCTTAGCAATAATCTGCTAACATTACCAAGTGTGTTCCGGTTTGAAGGGTAATGTAGCCAGTGAAATTACTGGGCATATGACGAGGTAAAAAGATGGCAATGAGCTAGTGATACTACTGGTGTTGATGATCTTAATACAATAAAAATAACGGAATTGAATTAATCTTACATGACTTAAAAACAAACCCCTGTATGCGTCGGTTGAGATTATTTGAGACGGTTACTTCCTGTTACTATCGCGTATCGCGACATTCGCGAATAGTATGTACCTATGCAAAAGCTGCTCTCTTATTAGTTTTATATTTGTACATATCTGATACATAAACAAATGTTGGCAAGGCAAACATAGGTATTTGTATCTTCTTCGATAAATTTAAAATGAATCTCATTACTCGTAACATTTTGTAGAAGGTTCTTACGGAAACAAAATTAGGAAAATTGCGCACAATATTGGTGAGACAGGACAATGTCTATCAGTGAGCAATTGGTAGGTATATACTTAAATAGTATTCCAAACTACGTAGGTAGTCTACATTTATCTTCAGTTAAGATTTAAATGACGAATCAAGATTTATGCTCCAACTGAGCGTCGTGTACATCATGTCAAAGGGGCGATATCATCAGATAGAAATACAGGTCGTGATGTTTCGGGACAGAATTCTAATCCTGTGGATCCTGTTTATAGTAGTTTTTTGCCTAATAAGTCATTACCTACTAGCTTTTTCCTGCAGTTTTGCTCCAAATTTTGCATTAAATATACTAAAGAAAACAAACTTATTTAAAAAAAAAAAATTTGTAGTGTAGCACTAGTTTGATACAACCTTATTCTACCTTACTTTTATAATTTTAGCTCTGAACCACATTCATTGAAATTGAAAAGGTATACCTATGACCTTTATTCGTATTTATAAAATGTGTATAAAAGTTCAATCTAATGGATGACCATTCTCATTCTAAGACAGATTTAGGTACTATTTTTACTTTTTTCACGGTCGTCGTGGCGGATGTCACGAATCCCATGGCCCTTACTATGACAAGGTAAAGCAAATGCGAGTTAACGGCAATAGGCTCTACCCCTATTACATGAGACCTAAACATACTGGGATACTGTGAGTGTAGTACACGTCTGTCTAGAGGCAACTATATATAACTATTTTCAAACTGCCATCCAGCTCTGGACAAAAGCCCCAGGCATGGTCCTCTCTAAAGCTTTAATTATAGCCTATTAAAAGCACTAGGAGAAAGCGTACCGCTAATACATCAACGCAATGCTTATCTAGGGAAACTACATTAAACCCAGATAAAGCAAGCTCACCACTAAGAAAATTCCGCAGTTTCTAGTAGTCACAGGGGTTTTCGGTGAACTTTAACTTAACAAGTGTCGCTGCACCGTGTACTGCCTTCATTTTCAATGTTCGTCTATTATAAAGAATCAATCCCTTCGGGGAACATAGGCAAGATGAGTTTTGTGTCAATTGTACCTAAACTGTTGCAGTCTCGCATAGGTCACGGCGCTGGGTTACGGTGACGTTCAGCGCCGCGTGTGGGAGTGTGGGTCGCATGTCACACGAGCCGTGCAGTAACGGTGCGTTCCGCACGCCGCCCGCACTTAACACTTACATGTGTCAAACTTACAAACACCCTTGGTTTCACGTCACGTTGCCTCTATATCAGTGGCTCACCTTTTAGTAATGAGGGACCATTTATCTAAAATCTTGACTCGCCGTAGACCACGAGCTCTTAGGCAGCATACGATCTTGACGCACCGCGCGTCATCCACAACTCATTGTTATTTATTTAATAAAATTAGAATGACTTTATGGACCACATTGTACACCTATGCTTTCAGGGACCACTAGTGGTCCGCAGATCACTGGTTAAGAACCACTGCTCATTATTCACCATAAGCGGACTTTTCATCTCACGAGATGTATCTTAAACCTAATTGTCAAGATTCTTGTAAAAATATTTATAATTACTTAAAATAACTTGTATTGTACACCAATAAACAAACAAACAGGATACAATAAATTAAAAAAAAATACAATAGGCGGCCTTATCACGGATTGCGATTTGTTCCAGGCAACCTTCGGATGAATATATCAGTACAGAACAAAATAAATGTCATGAGTTGAAACTGTTGAAAGACCGTAAGTGATTGCTTAATACTGAATGCTTCGTGAATGCAGCACTGATCCATTTGCCATTGGGATTTCGTCTACGAGTAAGACTCGACCCACGCCATCGAAAGAACAAAGTCCTTTCGAAGGACCAAATTCAACATTAATTTGTTTTACATATTTTTTCAGAAAGGAATAGATGCATGAAGAATATTTCTATATTTACGTTCTTTACGTACACACTTATGCATTTTTCACATACCTCAACTACAGAACGCCATTTACTGCGATTCCTTCATACTTGTTTTGGTTCGTCCACATTTATACGTGTCATACACACGCGCCGGTTGTGCACTATGCACCTGAACTTTCTGAAGGAACGCACCAATAAGATCGGTTTATGTATAAAGATAATTATAAATAGTAGTCCACCGGTACATTAATTTAACGGACAGCAAAAAGTCTATTGAGAAGTTACGTTGTTAAATTAGGTGTTGATCAAATTAATGACCTTTATATCTGCCTACCAAATAGTTTACAAAATCATTTCAGCATGAAATGAACTAATCAAACATCTTTTGTACAAAACCATAGGAAACCATCCATGAACGTCTATTTTGAGTAACAGTCGTCTGAAATTACCGAAAAATTGACGTACTGGAATTGGAATGGACTAGTTTATTTTGTTTGGTTGTACTTGTTTTAGATTTTTTGGGATTACTTAGTAATTTTTTAAGTGCTGAAAGGCTAAAAAAACCTAAAATTCGCGGTTGATTTGACTTCCCAAACGGTTGAGACCCAAATATTCATAAACATTTATTTAATACCTGCCGAATGTGATATGCCTATGAGCAAATCTCACCTAAACAAATTAAGACAAGCAATAACTATTTATTTATTTATTTATTTATTCCACACACTATCTTTACAGGATAACCCCAATACAATAGTGGTTTGCAAACCTACACTTTATAATAATACAAAGCAATAACATAAAGAATAATAATATTGATAGCTTAGGCATAGGGTGTGGTATGGTACCTACTTATAGGTGTCTTTTGCTAATTAAAACTACATGGAGTTTTACCCTATATATAGTACTCAAGGTCGCATTTCCTCCAGTGTCTGTTGAGCTACAAGGCTCTACGTGATTGAAGCCCAGATGGCTTGATCTGGTCTATATTTAAGGGATAATGTCCTTGAGCCTTCATTATGACCTAGTTATGCCGCGTTAGGTGAGCATACGTGAATGTTGGTGAGGAAGCGGAAATGAGGCCATTACGATACGAGATGTAGGAAACCGACCGAGGCCGAGTGGTTCCGACCACCGACGGACCTAGCCGAAGCGGCGAAAACATAAATGCGCGCGCGCTACTGTGAAAATTATGCAATAATACAATTAATTGAATAGAGGAACTGAAAATATGATATAATAAGCATCCGTTTTCGTTTTGTAATTCGACCGTCACCTTTGGTGTATGATAGAAATGTTTTAGGTATTTTGTTCCTATTTGCGATAGAGATCTGCCCCCGTTATGCATTTAAATATTTTCACGGCTATAAAATAAAAAGAAGTTGAAATAATGTTTTGTTATTGAGTTTGTTGAGAAATTCTAAACTTTGAAATGATTGACATTAACGCCGCATCTCACTTTTTTGCCTGCGTTCCCATTGAGGGACCACATTTGAATTTTGAGCTTTTGAATGCGTCAGCCTTTAGTAAAAGTTCCCAAACAATTGTAAATTCAGCCAATAATTTGTAAAAGCAGCCACTCAAAAGTTACAATAGGCCAAAGGTGGTCCCTCAGTCGTGACCCACAGGCATCCATATCTCGTGACCTAGTGAAAATTTACAACTGCTGTAAATGTCTACTCTTAGTAAAAGATTTGTAAAACCAATTTACCAAATATGAACCCTTTCCGTTCACTGTGTAAAAATTGCTAGCATGCAGAAGGTGGTCCCTCAATCCTGCACTATAAGTTCACCTTGAGTGAAGACCACAATGGAATTAAGAATTTTCGTATGGTTCTAGCGTTAGTAAAAGTATTGAAAAGATTGTAAATTCAACCTCTAGTTTGTAAAAGTAGCCATTCAAAGAGTATACTGGATTGAAGGTGGTCCCTCAATTGAAACGCTTGTCAAAAGAAAATATCAATTTACGTAGCATTCGGAAGTTTAATAGACCAATACTACAGTCTATCCTTTAGTAAATTTTTTTACTAACGATTACTATACTAAACAGTATAAAAAAACGTGTAGTTTTGTGTTAAATAATAATAACATTCCGGCGGAGAAATACTAGAGCGAGGTGACCACACAGCAGGATTTTTCTAGAGACTATTCGATTTAAACGACACCTGAAGAACCGACTAGCGAAATCCTTCGAATAGTTGGGGCTTTTGAATTTGTTACCGGGCATAGCGCCAGCGACCTCGGCCATTATAAGTCTTACTAGTTACTTTTATTTATGGCGACTTACGTTATACCTAGGTACATTTATGAAAGTCCTCCAAACGAAAAAATAATAATATACACATTGCTACTGACTCATTTGTAATGTTTGACTGAACTCTATTAAATCCGTGCGTTATACTGGTGATCGGGTGCTGTTTGTGGTAACTGGTCGACTTAATTATATTTTTTTACACACTCATAAGTTGACTGAGTTGCCTTGTAGGTCCTAGTTATCATGCATATTGTTATTTTTTTTATCACTGGCGCTATGTCCGGGCATGAAGCCCCAACTAATTTGTAGCCATTTTGTTTGACTTTTATTGTTCGAGGTATTTCGCTAATCGGTTCTTCAGGTTTGTCGATAAAATACACAAAAAAATAAATTAAAAGTAAAAAAACCCTTTAAAAACAAGATTTTATTTAGATGCGCCATAAATAACAAAATAAACTTTTCATTTAAAACTTTTACTATCAACTTATAACGTCATTACACAATTTATATGATATAAAAACTTGTCGCGAGATTTTTGTACCTATGTACTCGTATTTACTTAGTTTGTTTTTTTTTCAATTATAATTAAATTAATTTAATTTACTTGTTTATCTACACAGGTAAATCTCGCGACAAGCTTTCATATCATATAAATTGTGTTATGACGTCATAGGTTGTAAAAAAAAATTACTAGACTAATGAGTGCCTCATTAGTCTAGTTTTTCAATTTATAATTAGTCTAGGTCATAAGCGCGATTGCTATGCTAGAGGTCCTGGGTTCGATCCCCAGGTCAAGCAGTGTTATTGGGTTTTTCTATGAAATTCTCAATAGCAGCTTGGAATCTGGATTTGTGCCCGGTTGATAGGAATAGGTTCGCCCCCTAAACATACCGGTAAAGTGTAGGTGTACATAAGTACAGGTAAGTCAAATACAAATAAAGATTAAGATAAAAAACCAGTCACTAGTTTTTATTTATCCGAAAAAATACTGTTGTGTGGTCACCTCGATCCTAGTATTTTTCCGCAGGAATGTTATTGTTATTTAACACAAAACTACACGTTTTTTTATACTGTTTAGTATAGTAATCGTTAGTAAAAATTTTTACTAAAGGATAGACTGTAGTATTGGTCTATTAAACTTTCGAATGCTACGTAAATTGATATTTTCTTTTGACAAGCGTTTCAATTGAGGGACCACCTTCAATCCAGTATACTCTTTGAATGGCTACTTTTACAAACTAGAGGTTGAATTTACAATCTTTTCAATACTTTTACTAACGCTAGAACCATACGAAAATTCTTAATTCCATTGTGGTCTTCACTCAAGGTGAACTTATAGTGCACGATTGAGGGACCACCTTCTGCATGCTAGCAATTTTTACACAGTGAACGGAAAGGGTTCATATTTGGTAAATTGGTTTTACAAATCTTTTACTAAGAGTAGACATTTACAGCAGTTGTAAATTTTCACTAGGTCACGAGATATGGATGCCTGTGGGTCACGACTGAGGGACCACCTTTGGCCTATTGTAACTTTTGAGTGGCTGCTTTTACAAATTATTGGCTGAATTTACAATTGTTTGGGAACTTTTACTAAAGGCTGACGCACTCAAAAGCTCAAAATTCAAATGTGGTCCCTCAATGGGAACGCAGGCCACTTTTTTTAGAATAGCTGCTACTATCCGAATAAAATTTAAAATATTACACAATTTGTATGCAATATACAAATGGGAACTCATTCAGAGTAGGTGAAATCTGGTGCAAAAATATTTATTTATACCTGATTCTCCGTTTTTATTTAAAACTTTTGTTTATAATGAAGCATATCGTATTGTATTGTACAATGATTTTACTACAACTTATTATCTGCGTATTTGTGCATATGCGTCTAAAAACGTGTGGTCAAACAAAAGACATCAACGAGCGAGTGCTACGAGCTCCGCTTCTACGAGATACTTTTGAACCTATCTGACTTAAGTTATTATTTTCTTTGCATGGAAAATGCCTAAAAAATACAAAAAGATAACTATCTGACTTATTTATAATCTTTATTGGTTTGTTGTTTTATACAGTTTTTTTACGAAATAATATAATAGAGTTCACTTAATGGAGAAAAATATTGAAAGTTGGCTTTGACGTTTGATAAATCTTTAAATGACTAAATTATTTCGTTACCAATAAATTATATCCGTTATCCAAAGGTTATAAACAAGACCTTCATATTACTTCGCACGAACGGGATTTCCGAACAAAATAGAGCAATCTAATACGATTAAACGGAATCCCGCTATTCTTAACCCCGGGATTGAGTGACCTCTCGTGTCTCTCGGTCATTTCAAACCTCCGGGCTTCATACAAATCGTAATATTACACCATGTCGCCCCCTGGATGTGCACGAATAACGGACTCGATTCTCGATCACGAAATCGGAACGATTATGACGATTATAACTCGACTAACGATGATCGGTACGTTTGGTCATCGATTAATTGCGAATACAATCACGAACTGTTGGAGTTTATGCGGATGAAATGATAAGGTCTGGTTGTTACGTAATGCAACCAGTGTTTTTGAGGGAACGGAAATGTGGTTGGACTAAATTATAGATGACTACATCATCTGTCTAGCTTTGTAATACCTATTAGAAAGACAAGATAGGAATGTAATCAGGATACAAAACTGAATATCATCCAGCGGGAAATTATGAAAATATGAAGGTACTTCTACTAATGTTATGTAGGTATTCGATACCCGTAGAACCTTTACGTACCCTGTACAGCCAGAAAGGGTATTTACTAGGATTGCGTCCCCTATATTTGGCTAAGGCTCAGGCTCAGGATTCTGTGAATCGAGTTTAGACCCAAAATATGATTTGTAATTGTAAATTTTAGATCGGAAATTAATGTCGTTGAACGGAATTTTGCGAATAATTGCTATCACAATATATTGAGTATTTAATTTCAAACGCAATGAAATTAAATGTGAATTATAACTAAAGAAATATTATTACGCTGAAACTAAGAATTTTGTTTCACTTGTGAGCACGAGATCATTGCAGCAGTTTGAGAAAGTAAAGTTATAATTGATAAAATAAAACTACAAATTGAATTTAACCATACTATCATCCGAATCCGAAGGGTTAGGCAGGGGTGTACTAATGTACACCCACAGTTTGCCGGTATGTTTAGGTCCTATGTAATATGGAGCCAGCCTGTTGCTATTAAACGGGCACAACAGCAAACTCTGAGCTTCTACTGAGATTATAAATAAACTATGAAATTATTTAATTGTCACAGAACTGTTTGTTGCAAAACTATAAACATTAAAACTATTGTCATGAGTTTCATTAATTAGGTACCTACTGTATCTAATCGGTTAATTGCCTAAACCGGTTTTTCGCTTTTCACTTGTTGCAAACGACACGGGGTGGTCTTCCGTGGACACGACGCCAACGTGAGCAATGATTCAAATCTAAAGGATACTCGAGGTCACGGTTCGGTGGTCGGGGGTCACTGACTGGGCACATTACTGCTAATACTATTAGAAATGTAACGATCACAGAAATAATGGGCATTATTGGCGATCGGAATGAAACGCAGCGTCATTATATCATCGACCATCATTATGTTGAAGAAGGTACAAATGTTGTTTGTCAAATATTATTGTTATGATAAACAAAACGCACAAAAGCCGCCTGATAGTAAACGGCAAGCCCATAGCGACCGCAACACCCCTGGTATCACTCGTATGTTGTCACCTTCAGACGTCATTTACGCCCAGTAATTTGGTGATTTAAACCTTCGACCTTTAAACCGGAACACAATACTAGCATATAATTGCCCAGTGGCAGAATGTTTCGATTGTCATATTAAGCTTAAATATAAGCTATAGAATTAAATATAAATATAAGATATAAGCAAATAAGACTTTAATATAAGCCTCACTTTCCATCACCTGATAGCCATGAGGAATTCCACAGGAGAAAAAGGGTATGAAGATTTTTTTGAAGAAGAGACAGAAGCATTTAGTGGTATATCTTGGAGAGTATGAGTCGAAGTCGTCTTAGTCCGAAGCTCAAAACTGCATTATCGGAATACCGGTATTGCCCAGAATTAGCGGTAGCGGAGGTGTGATGTCAGTCACTTCATATAAAATACTGATATTCTACTTCTTATTAGACTGGAAGCTGATCCCAATTTAGATGGAAAAGTATAGGAGGAGGATGATGATGATAATGTAATGGAATAATCAAAATTCCTGCAATATTATTATCTAGTTCACCCGGTATTCAGTAAACGGTCCGTTTGTACATTCCACATTCAAAATACGATTGAATACAATGTTATTTTGGTTAAGAATTTACAGTTTTTAATGTAATCGTCTTATACCGTAAACAACACGCAAAGATACGTTCACCTTTAACTTCAACAGAGACCATTCAGATTAGATGTATAACGTGAACCAAAATTGAAATTTTGTAATGTACATGTTTTCATCGCAAACGCTACGTGATTCAACAATTTTGTTGGTAAACTCTACGTAATTGATATTGATTCTCTGGGATCAATGCAATCTCGCGGCCTGTCATTACCCCGCCGTGTCTTTTGACCCGTCATTAGGTGGTAGCATTACACAGAACAATGCGCCCGCGCCGCCAATATAAGCGTATCACGAAAATAAGCTTAGCCGCGTTTAGTTACATTTGTTTGCGAATATAAGTAATCATTAGAATGTATCACGATTCAATTCACTGTAGCCGCAACATGTTATTGAATAAATTTCTTTATTTAATCAGTTTTATTATTTAATATTGTAATCTGTGCTCTTGCCTGGAATTGTAAGTAACATCTAAGATATTTTTTTGTTGCAGATTTTTCATCGTGTGCAGTTATCTTATTATCTCCAGAGTAAGTTTTCGTTATATTATCTACTTTTTTCTAAAGCCATTCAATTTCAATATTCACGGATAATGGATTTAAAAAATCACTGACCTTATTTCTTTTCACGGAATAGTTTGTTCAAGATTAACTGGATTTTGTATTATGTAGAAAGTGTATTTAAATTGAAAAAATCTTTGCATCTTTACCAATCTGAGAAATAAGCTATTGTGTCATAAGGTCAAACCAATCACTTATTGTATTATATAGTTTAGACCCTAATTTCCATCTTCTGCTTGCCAACGTTAGCGTTAAGTTATCCACCGATTTATTTGATTTCCTTATCTATTGTAAGAATCAGTATTGGAGTAAAGTATATGTTATTCTTTTTGCTTATTTTTATTATCTATCAAGTAGGTACCTAATTCGTCAGTAGGTACTTATCGATATTTTCTATTTATTGTTAGACTTAATGATTATGAAGAGAAGTAACATCACAACGAAGATATACTATAGAGAAAGTATGTAATTCAAATCTCTTTAAATTATGCCAATACAGGATTTGGACTGATTACCAAGGATCTCTGGCATTTCAGTAAACAAAGTAATGTAATGACACATTGTTTGACTCAACAGGTCCACTCAGCATCCCAACACTTGGACTCGGCGGAGTACTCGGATTCTACAGAAGTGTCGGTAGTGTCTGCCTCCTCCTCGGCCTCCTCCGAGCTGTTCGAGGGATCCGGAGAAGATCCTCCCGATCCTGCTCCTTCGATAAATGCCAAGGTGTGTATGTTTTAGCCCTTTAGAACTACGGGTTTATGCAAACGTCCACTTTCCAAAACATCTGCCGGATGCAAAATATTTTTACCTTAACATTCGCAAGACGTTTATTTTTACGAATAGTCTTTTGCGCAATGTATTCATATTATCTTGAGTCAATTAAAAAATACATTTTGTTTCCTTTCATTTTCTGCACCACATAATCATGTAGTAATATCAATCAAAATATAAGCTTTTAGAGACTATCTTGAACAAACAGAGCTATCTATAAACATTGTTACAATATTAATCATGACTAAAACATTTTTTGCATTTTCTGCAGAATGAGACGAGAGAAGCTCTCAAAAGTGATGGCAGTGAACAGGACCCGGTGAGTTTTCGATTGTTCTTCAGGTCTAAAAGTCCATTAAGAGGAGATGTACGATGTAATTTAATAATTGTATTGCTAGTCGCTACGCACATCAAATGATGAAATTATCTTTCATGATTAGTTAATATAAAAATTATTCAAGAATGTTTAACGAGTCACTATTTCATGTCGACAATACAACCTTGAAGTAAAACCATAAGGTACCAGTATTCATAATTACCTCGAGTAATATAGGCATACATGCAAACAATGAGCCATTTCTTGATATAAAAGAATACGCCACCGGTCATCCCGTCGTCTCTTGCATCGTGTTTAATGGCTCTGCAAATAGCCAGATTTGCTAACTAAGATTTATAACTCAATTATTCGGTAGATTTTTAGATCGCTGATTCTTTTTGTTAGCGAACTCTGTTTGACTTTTGTGTAAGCGACGTATTTTTCAATCACACTAGTGCGTATGGCGCATTCACTATTCGAGTGCAAATCACTGAGAACAGATATTTATATTAATATATTTAGACTACTTAGAATTTTCTTTGCCCTGCAGTGGGACACGAAAGAAGCTACATATAAAAATAATATATATATAAATATATATATATATTATATATATATATATATATATATATTTATATATATACTTGCCACTGCAGGGCAAAGGCCTCCCCTAACTTCTTCCAGGATTGTTTATCCTGGGCTTCTGTATACCACGTTGGCAGAAACCGATCGATATTATCCCGCCAACGTTTCATCGGCCGACCTGGTCTACGAAAGGTATTACGAGGTTTCCACTCGGTAGCTATGTCCGGTTGCATGCGGCTGATGTGGCCAGCCCATCGCCACTTCAAGCTCGCAATTTGGACGCCCACATCCACCCATCCACCATCTTCTTATATAAAACTACTAAATTAAAATGTGCTATTTCCTACGTCAAACGCACGACTCGACTATCAACCTAATTATTTATTTTCACTTTTGTGTTATGCCGACGCTGCCTTGAATCTACAATGCGTTATTTGGGGGCGCAAAATAAAAAAGTTGCTGTTCAAATAAACCGTCACAGTCATCGCCCAATTACCCGCGGGCTTAAACACAGGAATGGGTGAAAGGTACGCCATAATAGTCACCAATTTACACCCATTTGTACGACCATTGATGGATTGATTGAAAGAATTCTTCTAAGAATACACGATTTGACACACTCTATCTTTTCCTTTCGTTTTGCAGAATTGCTGCACTTATTTGTGACATTGGTTTTACGGTCAATTTGTATAGAATGAACGGATGATATTAAGTGTAGTTGACATGTAAACGGACCTACTTTTAAGGCGTGTCATTAAAATTTAACAATGCGTACGCAACGGTTGTGGATTTGGGATTTTGAATTTTACTCATTTTACAGTAAAATGTTTGGGGCGGTAATTTGCTTTTGTTTTTTTTGCGTTTCGATGATACCGTCAATGTGAAATGAAGTGCCTTCATCATGGTTTAAGAAAAATCATTGTAAGATCAAACCGAGTGGTAGGTCGGGCTATTATTTGTGTGTCACGCGTGAGTTCCCGTGTGCTACGCATAGCATACGTCGGCACGGGGCACGTTGCTCAACACGCTCCTACTCTAGTGACCGACTGAATGGAGGAGGCCACGCCGCAGCCTCTGAGGGCTTGTGCAATACAATATTGAAGTTGCAAAGGGCTTTTCTCTTATCTGATTAGGTTATCATGTGTAGTTCCGTTTCTGACTTATGAAGTTTTACTTGTGTTTAAAAAATATTAATTGATGGGTACGTATTGTTTGTGTAACACGCCATCTGGCCCACTAAGATCTCACTATTTTAAACCAAAACATGTTTAAAAATACCTACCGACAAGTGCAATTGGCACTCAATTAAAACTAAGTGACATAAATATTATCTTAACAGCAAGTTAACATAGAATGGCAAGACTTATTAGATAATAATAGGTTCATTGCATTTCTTCTACCAAACTTAATGTCAATTTTCATAATAACCCATAAAACATAATAATAAATTTAAATAATCGAATAAGGTCGTGAGAATCTGCCACTAATATGTGCAGTAAAAGATAAGATAAGAATTAATCATTTATTTCGCTCAAAACAATGGCACAGTAAGGTCGTACAGCGATGATAATGATCAATATATTTGCGACATGCAAAATTACTTAGGTCAATTTAATTATTATTTTAAAGACAACGAATAAAGTAGGTATTCAACGTATTAAACAACATGTAAGGTCGTCGAATCCATATTAAGTAATTAATTTAAACTTAATAATGAATGTCATATTAACAATATTAGGTAGGTATGTCTTGAATACTATAAAAACATTTAGCAGTACGCTCTGTGACAATTCAAATTCAATGTTGACTTCCAAGAAACACATGTATGTGTTAGATTAGCGATATCCATCTCTGACCTGGGTGTAAGTAGCAGGCTAGCTGTTGTTTGACTCACATTGCATTTAAACCATGAACAATTGTCGCATCGCGTGTCCTACAAACAAACAATCCTTGAACACAAACTTAAAAATTATAGAATTTAATCAAGATATTACATACTATCACGCCTGTATTCCCCGAAGAGTTAGGCAGAGGTGTACTAATATACACCCACATTTCGCCGGTATGTTTAGGTCCCATGTAATAGGGGGCGAACCACTAACCGGGCACAAATCCAGACTCCGAGCTGCTACTGGGAATTTCATAGAAAAACTCAATAACACTTTGCTGGACCTGGGGATCAAACCCAGGACCTCGTAGCAGTCGCACTTAGGACCACTAGACTAATGAGGCAGATAAGATCAAGAGGCAATAAAGATATGTTAAAAAAATATGTTAATGTAGACTCACTGACAATATTTAATGTTATTGCAAGACATATCGTACAGTTTATACCTACTTGCAGCATTTATCCTAAAAATATCCAAATATGAAACGTACGTAGTTAATACCTTATCGTTTTTCTCAATCCCATGGTGAATCCTGTCTGAATGAATGAGGCTTTTGCGGGCTGTGCAATATGCGTTTATAAATAAATCTTCCTCTTAAACTTAGACAGCCGTTATTAACAGTTTAGATTGAAAGTAAATCTTACGGACTACGACTAACTAAATAAATAGATAGTGTCTGGTGATTCGACCATTATTTTATGAGTAATAGTAAGGTAACAACACAGCTTCTTAAACGTTGACAGGTCATGATAAAACCATTAATTTCCTGAAATCCTACTTCGTAGCTAGTTCGAGACTTGCGACTGTTGAAGTACGTGTATATCGAGTGTTTTATGTCAGTAATTAAGTATGAATTTTTATAGTAATTTTGTGCCGTGAAATTTTTCAATGTAACGCTTCGACTTACATTATTTAAATTCATTAGTTACGTAGCTTAATTAGATTCTTTGTTACATTTGACTTACGCAAAAATAATTAAAAAGAACTATCGTCTCTAAGCCATATTCCATTTTTCATAATGCCTGTGAAAGTGTTCTCATTCGTGTCATTTCCATTTTTGCGGACATGTCATGGATTGACGCACCATGATGTGGTCTCATTACTTTTATTTGTGGTTTTATATTAAAATCAATTTGTCAAAGTGATGTGGCGGCAGCGCTTGCGCCGACACTCAGCTGGCCCAATTTTATAATGCGTAGGTACTGGCAATCGGCGTGCGAACTGCCCTGGCATACTTACTGCCATTTATGCCTTTTTTATGCAAAAGTTTCAAGGGGTCGTGACTGTGAAATGGTGAATTACCGACGCCGTAATTCGAATTTGTTTAGATTTTTTTGTACGACAGATAATGGTTGCAATCTAGTTGCAGTGCTCGGTCACAGTTTAGCCGCTAACGGCTTTGCTTTCGTGAATATATTTCGGTGTTTTTTTTAAACTAACCGTCGTTTAAGTTGCTAATTAGCGGAGGTTGTGTTATGCGTTGAAGGCAGTCAAAAGTCGCGTGTTCCGGAAGGTGGTAGTTAGGCTTATATTATCTCAGGGCTATCTGATTGCAAAACTTCCACGTAGTGCTGGCCTCCTTAAGTGCGATGCACTCCTCGTGTTAGGAATTTATTATACTAAATGAGTTATTTCAAATGTGTATCGAAACAAAGTATAAACATAATTATTACGCCAACGAAGGGTCGATTTCATAATTTCCGGATGATAATCATGATTTAGAATCAGCGAACTATGAAGTTGAACAAATATTTTATTTTTTGTATCTAAATAGGTAATCTAGTTGTTTGTCTTAGTATATAGATATTCTGCTCTCTTGAGCCTAAGGATTCAGTTTGATTTGTTCAGTTGACCGCAGTCTGGGAGAGAGCAATGTCCGGGTAGAAGGGAGGGAGCAATGTACGAAACGAGCAATTCAATATAGGCTCATAGTCTGAGTTGACAAACCTTGGTTAACAACCTGGGATTAGGTTTACCTTATTAACATTGTTAATTCTTCTATTTAGGTGGTGTTCCTATCGGAGAAGAACAGTTACATACCAGTCAGCATCAAGCCACGTTCGCCTGCAGTGGACACGGCGTGGCGCGAGCCGCCAGCCTGGGAGCGGGAGTATCGGCGAAGCCGCACCAACGGCAGTAGAGTGCAGTGTAAGTCAATTGCGCTACAAATAGGTATTTCACGGCATCGAGCATGAACAGCGGGACAATTTCCCTTCTTCTTTTTTGTTGTGTTCGTTATAGTCAGGAGAAGGTTCTTATGAAAGAAAAAAATTAAGGGAGTTGCGCGGAAAAACAGATTGATTTTAGAAAACTTAACGTCTATTTTAACAATTTTTTTATCCAGTTCGAATTGAATATTTCATAGCTAACAGGACAACAGCTGTCGGGTCAGCTAGTTGACAATATAAAATATTATTAGATAGTTATTTATGTATCATATATAGCGAACATTGTCTTATTAATGTTGTGAAACCAGATAAATTGAGATGGTATCGGGAGCGCGTGGCGCCGCGTTTGCGCAACCTTTTGTTTGCCTTTTATTAGTTTTTACTAAACTATTCATATGATACAGGATACGGGGATTATAATGGTTACGTATCAAGATACTATTGTCCTCACACTAGTATAGAGTATTGTAGCTATAGGAATTATGATAGAGGCAAAGTGCCTGACTTATGAGGTTCTGTATCCGTCTGTTATTTTTGCTAATTAACTTATCTGATTTCATTTCAATCGAACCAATTTAATCATTCAGTGATTGCTAAGTAAAAATCAGCTTTTCTGTTTACTAGATATTGAAGCCGAGTGTCAAGATGACTTCATGAAAATCAGAGTCGGGTTCAACGGGTCGTTTGCCGGACTGGTGTATTCCGCAGGTAAAGTTGTACTTAACACGACTCCATCACGCCTCTTTGTTTCCTCAAGAGTTAGGCAAAGCTGTATTGCCGCACAGTGCACCGGTTTGTTTAGGTCCCATGTAGGTATTAGGGGGCACAAAATTCAAACTCTGAGCTGCCACTGGGAGTTACATTGAAGAACCCAACAAAACTACTCAATCCGGTTAACGAGTCCAGGAAGTCCATAGCAGACACGCTTACGACCACTGTACTAATGAGGTAGTGTTGATATTTTGCTCTGTTTTGTGTCTATTGGTATCTTAATTGATTAACATGAATAGAGTGAAGATGCATATCTTAAAGCTTGACCTTTTATTTGTTACTGTCCGATTTCCTTTCGTCGTTAAGTCATAAAGCTATGGAATATTACATTCTATTACGCCTGTAGGGTAAGACAGAGATGTAGTAACGTAGTAGTAGGTCCCATGTAATAGGTGGCGAGCCTATTGCCATTAACCGAGCACAAATCTAGACTCCGAGCTGCTACTGACAATTTTATAGAAATACCCAATAACACTTTCTCGGCCTGGGGATCGAACCAAGGACCTCTAACGTAGTAGTCGCGTTTAGGACTCTAGACTAATGAGGCAGTCAGCTGACTTAAAACCAGCTGTTAATTAGCGTGCCATATATTTATGGCAGCTGGTTTTGTTGCCGAGGGAAGTTTACATAGTAGGTAATCGTTATCGGTCATCGCGCTAACCCTACTTATGCGTTGTGCAGATAACTGGAACAATTAGCCATGTAGACTAGACAAGTGTCATTACCGCGTCATTGTTACTTACATGTCGGCGTTGCAACTTCCACATTGCGTCTGCGCGGCCGTAGATTGTACACAGAGTAGGTAAGGAATGGAATGTTATATACTGTATGCCTTCAAGAATCTCATTCCAGTGTATCAATCATCTAAATACGTTAGAGGTGTGAAGACAATTTGCAATCAGCTATACCTAATCCAACCCGGTGACCTTATGCCGCTCCATAAAGAAAAATCTCTCAAATCAAATCAAATCAAATCAAATGTTTTTTATTTCAAATAAGCTTTCACAAGCGTTTATGAAACGTTATTGACTCTAGTTGCACGGTTCCAAAAAGTTGATCCCATGGAGAAGAACCCGGAAAGAAACTCCATGGACACTCTTTTAAAATATATTGTTTTAACATAATTTGCTGGTACATTATGCCGATAACAGGATGTGAGTGCATTGGAGGTGCTCTCAGGCAGGTTTCCTTACATTTTATTTCGAAAATTACCTACGCACACGACTTCGAAAAGTCAGAGGCCTTGGATTCGAACTCGACATATCATTGTGCTATTATTGCTCTAAATCTATAAAACATTTTGAATGTTTTAGCTTCATCAAATTTTCACATAAGTAAATTCAAAAAATTCCTCGCAATGTACCTACCATTCCATTTGCTTCATACTCTCTGTTCATAGCATTATGGTTGTCAAAGGGCATGAACTTTTGATGTGAGACTTTTGATAATTCCACCACGTTCGTGTATATCTTCAATCAAATACCTACACAGCATGCTGTGATAGTTCGTATACCTACGTTAACTAGTTTATTTAACTTCACAGTTGAAATAACGAAAGTCACGTGACTTTTTAAATTAAATGGTTTTTCATTTCCATTACAGTTTTCCATCAATCACATCACTTTAATAGAAACTATGCGACTAGTTTCAGATTCCATATTATGGTTTTAGTCATTAAGCTAGTCGTGCTGACGTCACTGCAGCTTGATTATATAGGTAGGTATGCAGATTTACAGTGTTTCAAGTCTATAAACCCTAAGTGTATCACAAAGTCACGGGAAAACGATTACCATAAACACCTACTACGCTCCATTAGAAGATTACTAGATATTAAATGTACAGTACTGCAAGAGTATGCCATTTTCCTTCTTACTATAAGATTAGATGTATTGTTTGGTGATTCGTGGGACAACCGCGTAGTTAATTCTCACTACCGTTAACCGCTCGAGGAAATTACAGCCATTTTAAATAAACAGGCTCAAAATGAGTGTTAAAAAGTAATTAAGTAATGAATTGTGGCGCGGTCAGAGATTTAGTGAACTATGTCACTCTGTTACCTAGATTATTCGCATTAAATGATGTGGTTTCGGTTTCTTAGCACTTTCTTTTGAAACGTTTTATTGTTGCGGCTAGGTCAACTGCGCCATATTATGTTTTTTTTTGTTGTTTTGATAGCTGAACGACGGAGTCGTCATTTTCATTCTTGGTGTTACGAGTTTTTATACTTCGGACAGTATTTTAAAAAGCACACATCTCACAAATAGCATTTTTCTCGAAGACCTATAAGATGCAACCTTGGAATGATTCACGTCATTAAAGATTTTTCGATTAGTAGGTACAGAACTGATGCCTGATGACCTAATGCTATATTTTCTTCAAACACAATGTCAGTAATTCAAAGATAAAATTGTAAAGTCTTATAACATAATGTCAGTAAATTTTTAAACAATATTTTTGTAAAAATAGAATTTATAAATGTTATTCTTTTGCAGGCTATTCATACGATCCGGACTGTATGTACATAAACGGAACAGGTCGAGACTACTATGAGTTTTACATCCAGCTGAACAGATGTGGAACATTGGGCAGAAACGGTCAGCACGATGACACCAGGAAACATCCTACTGTAAGTTCAAATAAAATATGTTTTATTTGAAGATAACTGTACAATGGCGGCCATAAATATCATTTTTTAATAATCTACTTATAGGGCGTTAATAAATTTGCCGCAGCCTATTAACATACCTGGGGTGCTTAAGCTTGTCACATTCGAGATTTGGCCTGTAATTTCATGGGCTACATTAGCCTCCAAACCAGAACATAACGGATTAGCTGTAGAATATTTGCCAAAGCAAGATAACCCTACTCTAAAGTGGTATTTACATTATTAATTCGGTATTGCGACTACAACCGTTACAATACATCAATGTTAATATGTGTCTTGTTAATCTTGTTGCTACCTAAGTACCCTTTAGGGCAAAGCTCTCTACCTTCCTTCCATTCCTCACAGCTTAAAGCTATTATAAACCAAATTCATAAATAGGAGTCCAGTCCGTCCTTAGCACCTACCTACTTACAATAAATTGAAATTTACCTTTATAAACTAACATTTTGCTTTGAAGACAAGTGGCTAATCACTGTAAAATATTAGTAACAAAGAAAGTAAATGTGATAGGGTGAGTACTTATTCCACTTGTTGTGAAATAAGACAAGAGCACGTACATTGCTAATGTTGTACGAGGTATTATTATGATATCATCAAAGGACCTCATAGACGGCATCCTGTGATATTTAGATCTGTAGATATTCTCGTGACAGTCGAGAAACCCGGGCAAACTTAAACTCCGAGGCACACACAGTTCCCAACAATATTTTGCAAACATCAGTTACCCATTTGTCAGCGTGGGAACGTTTACCGCGGCGTTCGCAAAAATCTCGACCTCTAGGATTCCCATTGCTAAGAAAGCGGGTAGACGTAGTACCTAAAGTTTGACTAACGAGCGACGGTATGTACACGTAAGATCCAAGCCAATCTACTGCATTATCCTTAAACAAGAAGCCTACAAAGTTAAAATAGTATCAAAACCTCATGATCAGAACACCCGAAGAAAGATAGTTCCCGTTTCCTTTTTGACTTGAATATACTTTTTATTGACTACACACATTCAAATATATGTATTGGAATGACAGAAAAACCTGATGTGGAACACGATCACGGTGCAGTACAATTCGCTCATTGAGGAGGAGCTGGACGAGCACTTCAAGGTCACCTGCGAGTACGGATACGACTTCTGGAAGACTGTTACGTTCCCTTTTTTGGACGTAGAGTGAGTAACCACATTTTTTTATGGTATGATTCGGCAAAGGAGCAGGCGAGCTTCCCGATGGTAAGTAGTCATCGGCGCCCATGGACATCTGCAAAACCAAAGGAGTTGCAGATGCGTTGCCGAGCCTATTTAGGAAAAGGCCCTCCCTTTTCCTAAATAGGCTCGGCAGAGGAAGGAGAAGGAGAAAAGGAGAAGGTAGGGGATTGAGGGAGCAATTGGGCCTCCGGCCCTCTCGCTCACCGAACGAAGCGCAGTAGCGAAACGCTATTACTCGGGCGTCGGTCTTATGCGAGAGTGTGGCTGCCGTCTGCCCATTCATGCTGCGAACAGCGTGGCCCTACTTACTACCTAGAGAATTAGAATTTTCCAGTAAGTAGTGTCTGTGTCTGATGTTTTTTTATTCATTGTACTTAAACCAAGTGTAGTGATAGCCTAGTGATATGACCAATGGACTGCCAAGTCAAAGGTCTCGAGTTCGAATCCAAGGCACGCACCTCTGACTTTTCGAAGTCATGTGCGTATTAATAATTAATTATGACGCGCTTAAACGGTGAAGGAAAACATTGTGAGGAAACCTGCACGCCTGAGAGATTTTCTTGACGGCGTGTGAAGTCTGCTAACCCGCAGTAGGCTAGTGTGGCGGACTATAGCCTAATCCCTCTCGTACTGAGAGGAGACCTGTGCCCAGCAGTGGGACAATGTAATGGGTTGATGATGACTTAAACCAACAAAATGCCGTCATCAAAATTAATAAAAATAAAAGTAAAACTTTCCGTAGTAGTTGGTCTACTGTGGTTTGATATACCTAATATTCTACTTTGAAAATCGATAAAATGCGTGAGGTCCTCAATCGTAGAATTTTGTTTTCTTTTCGGTTCAGAAAGAAAAAGTGAAGTTACAAACATTTATTTTTATTGTTAACCACAAAAGTGTTCGCAACTATAGCAGATCAGTGATGTCGCTAAGGCGTCGCGCACGCATGATTTTATTGACCTAGATAGTGAGGCGGTGATCTGTGATTGACCTATATAAATACATCTTTATTCACACGGGGACACATCGAGCTATACAAATCCAGTTAGGCAGACCTCCCATTGTAAAAGCTTTCCGTGAAATTTAAGGCCAGCTTATACTGGATTTGTATACCTTGATGTGTAGCCGTACGTACCAAATTATAACTGAATATAATTAGGAAATACCGGTTTCAGCAATAGATACGGTTGAAAACGGGATGTCTTGATAGATCGAATTCAAATCACCATTCACCAACATTTTGGCAGGTGGTTTTATATCTACGGCTTATTTAGGAACGTCGATTGTTCCTGCCTACATAATTCGAAAAAATCTAATAGAAGCTCTGACGTCTCAAGGATTTTGCGGATAAGAATAAAAGTCCTTCATAGGATGGACCACAGCCTAAATTCTTCTCGTTCTGAGAGAAGGCCCGTGCCCAGCAGTGGGACAACATAATGGGTTAATGATTATTATTTTTTAATGCAGGGTGGCAACAGGAAACCCGGTGGTGTTCACGCTACAGCCTCCTGAATGCTACATGGAGATTCGGTCTGGGTACGGCGCGAACGGCGCGCGCGTTTCTGGCCCCGTGCGCGTGGGTGATCCACTCACTTTACTTATTTATATGAGGAGCGCATATGGTAAGTTATTATTGCAAACCTATTTGACGGCAATTGTATTTGTGGCAATACTTAATTGATTTGAATTTAATAAATAGGAATCCCAACTGGTTCTGTTATTACGTTAATAATTGGCAATTATTTTTTACCGTACCTTTAGTCCGAGTGAACTAAATATTCCAATGAAAATTAAATACCGTAACTCTAAGGGCGAAGATGGTAACGGTTGGATGTTTAAATATCGCGTGCCTACGTGCAATGCGGCTCCAGAAATATTTCAATCAATTTTACTTACTTAATCAAGATCGCGTTTTTGGTAAATTTCATTATTTGGAACGGTATGGGAGCAATGACGCTTGTTAACTATGTCAGTATATTTTTATTAAAAATAGGTTGGAGACCTGCCTACAATGTAGAAGAGGTTGGTAGGTACTTACCTGAGAACTTAATTATGTAGAAAAACGAAGGAGTTCCTCAAAATGCTACATCAAATGATAAATGATATTTATTTCTGTAAATAGATCTTTTAAAAGACACTTTTACAAGTCGATTTTTTTACAATTTTTTTTAAACTAGGTGGCGCCTTTAATCTGTTCGAAAACTGTTGAAAGCAAACCGACAATGGAGACAGGCACCTTCAAATCCACAAATTAGGGCCACACTAGAACGATAGTTACCTACATTACGACTCTCGTATTTAATGCATAGTTTAATTCAAATTTCAGATGGATTCGACATCGTCGTGAATGATTGCTTCGCTCATAATGGTGCGACAAAGCGAATACGACTTATTGATGAATTTGGGTAAGTACCTAAGTAAAACTTTTATCCGATGGATAAAGGTGCAAATAAGATAGATTTTGTCTAGAAAATAAGCTATTAAAATCAGTCCTTAGTTAACTAAATATCAGCTTGGGTTTGCAGGGATTCGTAGTTTTATGTTCATAGGAAAATAGGCGTAACAAAGATAGATAGGCCGGAGTTCGTTCATATATTATGTAGTTCCCACCTGTCTTGCCTTGCAATCTGAAGTTTGATTATGATTTGAAGATTTTTTTGTCTGGCTAAGATTTGTTTCTAAACGCATTTTTAATTTCTCCTGTATTGTGCGTTTTATAACGTTGAACAAAACAATAACGTTTGTATCGCCTATGGAGGTTGTTCCTTATTTTTTAATTCACTTATTCGACTCGCTCTTCTTTCCTAGTTGTCCAGTTGACGACAAGCTGATATCTCGTTTCCGCGGCTCATGGTCAGAATCAGGCGTGTTCGAAACGCAAGTGTACGCATACATGAAGACGTTCCGGTTCACTGGATCGCCGGCGCTTTACATAGAGTGTGACGTCAGGATGTGCCATGGAAGATGTCCGGTAAGTTTAAAAAGTACCTAGATACTAGATACCTATAAGTAATATTTATAAGATGATGATAAGGTTGGAAATTGTCACGTACCTACGACTTGAAAGCTAGGTATTAATTTCAAATGATAATAATGGCCATTTAACCGGGTAATATCAAGATTAGCTACTTACTAGGGGGTAAGATAGGGCACCTACTTACTTGACTCATGAATACATCCTGCTGGTATTATAATCTAGTGCTTTAGCAGGATTTGCTTTTAAGTTCGTATTTAATACACGGATACCAGGTGCCAGTGACAGTAAAATAAATGTTACGTTTTCCGTAAAAAAAGCATTCTCAGTCACAACTTGGAACAACAGAATTTCGCATTCTATTGTTCCAAGTTTCAAATATCTTTATGGCACTTATATATCCCTTACAAATAATACCATGCCTTTAATTATATTTCAGTCTCAACCATGCCACTGGCGGAACATGAAGAGTGTGAAGCGTCGGTCAATTGAAACGAAGCCTGGACTGGACCCGACCTCCAGTGTGGCGCCGCGACTGTCCGAGAACATCTCGCTGTTCCAGTCGCTCAGGGTGCTCCAGGAGGGAGAAGAGGACTCGGAGCTTGCTGCTAGCAAAGGTTGTAATCTTATTATATGTAGATCTATACATATACTCTCCTATTCGTGTCTGGTTTGAGTGAAAATTCTCTTGGAACAAAAACAGGGCCCGAAACTCGTTTTACGAGTATTCCCAATGGCTTCAAAAATCCCTTTCTATATATAGACTTGGAATTACACAGTGATCATCTTCAATAGGTACAAAATTACATAGAATGATGGTCCATTACATTATGTAGTAATAGTATCTAACTTATTCTTTAATATCTAACATTGCTGGAGCTTTTTATTTATAGTATTTATTTTTTCTGGCAATTAGTCGCATTTTTTACTCAATCCTGGATTTTGTAGCAAGTTTTCAAAAGTTATAGGTATACTTAGGTACCCTTTTATTGCGAAGCTCATTAGATAACTACGATAGAAGTCGTCAAAATAACCATTCTTACTGGTTTCCAACACTTACGCGATTATTAGACATTGAAATAAAACTACTTCGACACGATTGGACTCGTGACCATGGATGCTGTAAAGGATCCAAAACGGCGTGAATTAAATAATATCAATATGACGCGATAAAATCCGTAAAAAGTAGTTTTATTCCAATAACCATTCTTGTTTACCTACTAATAGAACAATATTGAATCCGCAGTTACTCCGGAAGGTCAAACTTGTATGAAGACATCAGCGCTGTCCGCGATCATGGTGTCGTGTGGAGTTTTGATCGCCGCGCTTTGTGGCGGAGTTTTAGCGGCCGCCAGGGGATTCCGACGCGGAGAAGCAAGGACACCCCATCACGCTTATGTGCCACATAAAGGAAGGATCAAATAAATATCGGCTACATTCTTGCGTGCTCCCATTTTCGTAAGCCACGACACGACTGTTACATATACAAATAGGTACCTACATATATATACAGTTCGTCAAGTCTCTAAAATGAGCCGATACAGTACCTATGAATATATCTTCCACGTTCAATTAATGTGTGTTGGTGGAGTGCACATACTCATTACCCGTACGATAATTTTAGGTTGTGAGAGGGATGCAACTCTATAGACTAATTAATAGCATTTTAGCAATAGCCCTTTCTTACAACATAAAGTAGGTAATGTAAGGGCCCAAGAATTTTCGTTTGTTTTATGAGTTCTAGTAAATGTAAAGCCATCATGTTTTCCTTCATCATAGTGAAATTATAAGGAGATACTTTTACATTATTAATTTTATTATTGAAAATGCTTGAGTGCTTCCTTGCTAATTGAAAACACTTAAGTAGTGTAATCATAAGTTCTAACTTATTATAACGATTTTTAGTGGAACTCATTTGCCAATGAATTGAATGATCGTAAATCTGATGCTTACGGATAATATAGTTTTATGTCAATACTACTTCTTAAGGTACTATAAAAACCAACTGCCTCGCAGTGGGGGGTGTTGACGATTGGTACAGCGGCTAAGAGCTCGTCTCTTGCGCTATTGGTCACGGTTTCAATTACCGCACGGAATAAACACATATTTGTGTCGCCTATGATATGTACAAATATTGGTTACGGATCTGGGGCTTGTGCATGTGGAGATTATGTTTGTAAAGGAGAAATCCTAGTTTGACACAACATGTAAGTACCTAGAGATTAAATACCCGTGTATAGATAATATATAAATATAAATTGAATGAAGCAAACTTATGACAAAATATTGTTAAGATTTGCATTAGGAATAGATGTAAAAATACTATAATTATTTAATTAATTTATGCTCGTTATAATACTTGGACAAATTGTGAGGATTTATATTTTTATTTGACAAAATATGCCTCCTCCGTTTGTCTACACTATTTATGTATGCAGTTCTCAAAGTTGTGATAAAATAAGTATTAAATAGAGTTAACTACATGATACATTAATTAGAAATACAACGACGCTTCCATTTTTTATACTTAAGGTAAATTGTGCTTAGTATTGCTTACATTTGAAACTTATGTTTCGTTATTTAGATGATGTGCCTGGATGGCTTGTGCCATTTTGGCACTAAGTAAGTTATATTTAGATGGCCAAGAAAATAAACAGAGTAATTAATATTGCTTATTATAAAGTATTATTAAGGCAAGAAATGCAAGACGATTACTGATACTGATATACTATGTTTTTATTGTTGGAACAAAATTAAGTGCAATGTGATAGAACAAAAATAATGAAAAACAATCTCAAATTAGTAATAATAAGTATCCGAAAACGGCTGAAATGCATTACAAGTAAATTAAAAACGGTAAAATCGTTGTTTTATATACTTACTGCTTATATAGGTTATGGACAGACACGGTCTTGGTCGGTTCCTAGTAATTTTTCCATTTTACTTCTTTGTTCCAAAATAAACAAAAGCGAATTTGAATGTAGGTCCGTCAAATCTCATAAATAAAAATCAGATTTGTCATTAAATTACCAGATTTTTGTAATTAAATGAAAGTACAATTTTGTAGGAGAATTACATTAGAGTAGAATTTTAATAAAAACCAGTGTTTTGATTGGAATTAAAAGAGTGGTGTACTTACACAATAAGATAATGCTCAAGCGTTATATTTTAAATTATAACGTCCATGTCCAAATTAAATTTTTTAATTAAATTTTTATCCAATAAACAAAAGATTGAATTTAAAATGATGATCAATTATATTATTTTGTTAATTTGTCAGACAAATAAAATAAAATAATTATACTGACAACACAATGGAATTATTTATAATCATCTCACTAATTTATTTGCAGAATTATTAATATTTTTAATGTGTAAATATTAATTTAAGGTATATTTAATAGTTATGTATTTTTTTTTATTTGTATTAGTTTTGCAACGAGTGAAATATCAATCTACCAGTATACTTTGATACGTTCATGGCTTAGCAATAAGAAAAATACCATGGCGCGATCTTTGTAAGTGTATTAAACGGAAGAAATAAAATATTTTACAATAAGTTGTTTGTAATTGGATGGCGATATCTCAAATATTATTGTATAATAATACAACTACAATTATTATTGTATAATAATACAATTATTATTATTATTGTATAATAATTAACTATAATTTATTACTGTATAGTAATACAATTATTATTACATTAATAACAATTAAAGTGGAACAATACTTGTTCACGACTTGTAAACTCCTCATTATGTTTTGAAAAACAACATTTTAATCAAACCATGTCTAGTGATTTGTATTGTCAAGACAAAACTGCTATAGATTTTAGTACAGGCGCTCTATATTTGTAAAAATGAAATCTATAAAAAGAAGTACTTGGACAAAATATCTGAACCTTAATAAATAAAAAAACCATTTTATAAGAACACATTAAGTATATTATTAAATAAAAATAATTGCACACAAAACGTAAGTAAATTACAACTAAAAAACAACAATAAACACACAAAATTATAACAAAAAATCCCAGTGATTGAAATTCGTTGTATCTCTAAAATATTTAAGTGAAGTATAAAATAATAAAGTCGAAATTACCTTGATGAGGTTTAAAACTGAAATACTGTCATGATTTGTTCGTAAGATATAACTTATACTTATTTACATAATTATTCTACATGTGGCGAAGATATCTGCGGACCATCCCTGAGACTGGCAGAAAAGGGAACTCATTCGCAATAAAACCAACACCTCAAGATTTCTGTTTCCCTGTAATATACATATTTAAGTGGCTATTTTATAGGCACAAAATTATTTGGAATTTAGTGCTCCTAATTTAAAGACCATTTTTCTACATACGATTCCGTTTCCGGCCAATGCATGCTCGTCTTATCTCATAAGGCGATCATCAATATGTTTGGGGACATAGGGCGTGGTCTATGGATATTTTCGCCAGCTACTTTATTTACATTCTTCGATGGCGGGTAGTTTACGCAAAGTTTCTTCTAGATACTTCATGGCACCTTCTAGTATTTGTAATTCGCATTTCTTCAGCATCTTTATATTTTTCCTAAAATAAATTTCAGGGAGTTAATTTTTTTATTGGTTATGTCGGGAAACGATCAGCCGAGCCGCCTGATGTTAAGTACGTTGTAGATAGTAAGTTGGCACTAGCTCACTTCAACCCAGCCGAAAAAAATTGAGATAAAAATATTGGATTAAATTGAATCGAAACGACAGCCTACAACTTGACCTTTCGCTTTTATTTATAGTAAGTTTATATGGTTGAAGTTAGTTCGTTTCAACTTCAGGCCGGACAAAAAGATTGGCGAGAACTGTAGGCATCGTCGCCCATGGACACTTGAAATACCCAAACAGTTGCCGTTGCCGAAACCTTAAGAAACTCAGACTTTCGCAGTCACAGCAACCGAGGGGACACTGGCTCTCACGCGTAATAGACGCAACACCAAAAGAGGCATTATCACCGATCAAGATATTATCTCGCCTCATCCGATATGCTTATCTGGACTAGGGATAATTAAGAAGGAAAGTTATTAGGTAACCGACAATATGTTCTATCGCATCCCATCAACGCGTGGTGGTCACCCAACTACAAATGCGACAAGCGACTTTCAGCCTTCTGACTACAAGTAATAGAAGTTATAAGTGTGTATGTCTCCAGGGTACGGAGGTGCTTAGATGACATTAGTCTCTTAAGCTGTGGACGTAAACGGTTCACGTAAACTGTGAAATGTATGCAATTGACAATGAGGATCAGTACAGTTATAGAAAATGCCATAAAACTAGTATCCACATTATTCTTTATGACATAAGAATGATATATCTTTTTGAATTATCCAAATCGGCCCATTACTTACGAAGATATTAAGTGATAAACATATGGCGCTCCTGCCGCTAAAAAATAATGTACGCGAGTCCGTGTGACGTCACAGTACCCGAACCGAGCGCGGCCGGCACTTTTACTCACGATTCGACGGAGCGGCGACGCGGTTGGTCACTATATTTGACAATTTATTTCCAGAAAGTGTTCTTAAAGCGTTATTTTGTGATATTAAGTATAAAATGTACATAATATGAGTGCTAATAAAGTATTTTGTGTTCAATATCTTTACTTAAATCTCTTTTTAAATCTATACTATAAAGAGGTAAAGTTTTTGAAGTCGCAGCGGGGTAATCTCTAGATCTACTGAACCGATTATGAAAATTCTTTTACCAATAGAAAGTCACGTTATTTGTTAGTTTCATAGGCTATATTTTAACCCGACAAATTAAAAGACTTTTTCGTGGTAGTCGTATTTGCTAAAGTAAGTCGGAGAGTCGGTCAAGTAAAAATGTTTACCGTCCAACGAAGTGCGCACGGTCCAGCTAGTATTCTTTATCTTGCCTTTACTTACAACCGGGTCTCTCAATTTTATTTATTTGGGGCTTTTGACATTCAAAATTATGAGGTAAAACTCATTTTCACTCACTCGCCCCCTTCTTCAGTTTAAGCTTTCCTCCAACCAACTTAAACTCTACTTAATTTATTTGCTTCTAGCGATATGCATAGCTGGACACCGCTGTTGTATAAATGATTAAAAAATATTATCATTCACTACCTATTTGCTTTTTACCCAAGTACGTACGGTCAGCAACAAAAGTTGCTGAACATCGCCAAGTTTTGAAAACAACACAGCACCAATACTTTTCAATAGATTCACTTCGGAAAAAAAATATGGTCCAGTATGTAGAAACACGTACTACTTACAACATCTCGGCTCAGTAAGTTTTGGATAATAAATATGTTTAAGCGTTTCGAAGATTTCATCGTGTTCAGCAACTTTCATTGCTGACTGTACACACGGCTACAGGTCAAGATATAAAAAACCAGTTTAAGCTGATCTCGCATCGTATGGGCTTTCCATACGATAAGAGGCCAGCGTAAACTGGATTTATATAGCTCGACATGTAGGTAGCCGTGCGTCACGTGCTTGTGTCATTGTTTTGACCTTTGGATATACCGTAGAAATGGGATAGGGGGAATAGGTAGGTAGGTATGTAGGTTTATCCACACATCTCAGAAAAAGTAAGTATGTACCTATATTTTTTATTAATACATTCATTCATTCATTCATATTGTCACGCCTGTCTCCCATAGGGGTAGGCAGAGACTGTAGATTTCCACTTGCTACGATCCTGGCACACTACTTTCGCATCATCTACATTCATTACCTATGTATTCTCTTATTTTAAGCCTGCTGTAATAATAAACCGTGCCGTGCTAGCCATGTATACCTATGTACACACAGGTCAACCTATAGAAAACCAGTTTAAGCGGATCTCGCATTGTATATACTTCCCATACAATAAGAGGCCAGCGTAAACTGGTTTTGTATAGCTTGTACAACGTATAGTAGTTACTTACCAACTTATTTCCATATCAACTAAACATTAGGTATGAGTAGTTATGTAGTGAGTGCCTCATTACATTAGTGGTTTAAAGCGCGACTGTTACGCTAGAGGTCCTGGGTTCAGTTCCCAGATCGAGCAAAGTGTTATTGAGTTTTTCTATGAAATGCGCATTAGCAGTTCGGAGTTTCGATTTGGGCCCGGGTAATGGCAATGGGTTCGCCCCCTATTACCTTGGACTTAATCTACCGGCGAACGGTGTATATTGGTACACCCCTGCCTAACCCTTTGGTGAGTAGTGGCGTGATGGTATGTTATGTTAAGTAGTTATAGACCAACATGTATGTACTTCGAAATGATCTTCACAGCAATGTCTTGTAGCCTAGGTAGAGGGTGGGGTTTTATCATCGGGTTTTAACGGAATACCTACCATTTTTACGAAGATTTGGGTCATTTGGCACGTTAAAAAATAGTTTTTATGGCGTTTTATTATTTATAGATACTATACATTGTTAATAAAGCTGAATTAATCACAATTCGGACGCTTAATTTGTTTCTAAGTCCCAAATAAGCAAATAAAACACTGCGCGCCAACGGCTAACTCGCGGCGAACGACACTGTGAGGTCACAGCTATTTCGGCGGCCGCTCAGTAAACTTCGCTAGTAATTTGGTCATAACTTCGTCAATTTTTGTCGTAGAACAAAAATTTTTGCACTGTACTTTAAGGATTTCCTAGCTCTATAAATCTGCATTCTCAACTAAAAACGTTACTGATCCTCATTACCACGTATAATTAGCAATTGAAATAACTGTTAAAACATTATCATTATTGCTGTGAACAATTGACGCTCGAATGCCACTTCCCTAGTCTTTTCCTTGAGCACTAGTTATTACATACCTATGCAGTGTATCAGGTCCATTATCAACGGGTTCCCTGTTGTATGAGGCGACGATGAGCTTGCAGCGCGTGAGCAGGTAGGTATAGGCGCGCCGGTCGATGCTAGCGCCCACTGCCTCCGCGCTCGAAGTATCGGACGAAACTAGGTCCCCGGGCAAACCTGCACTTGCCCATTTTGTTAGCTCCTCTGGAATAGAAGACCTGTGTTGTACAGTATTGTCTTGTTGTAAGTTCACACTGTTCACACACTGTAGAAAATGGTGATATTTTCGGCGTAACGTATGTTTTTGCCTGTTTATATTGTCAACATTATTTTTATATTTTTATTCGGAATATATAAAGAAGAAGAAAAAAGAAAATGCAATATATTTGCTCTGACATGACGCAAAGAAAACGAAAAGTTCAAAAATAAAACAAAAATCGGTTGCGAACACATCCACGTCATATTGAATCTTGGTTTTCTATGATAGGTGGCAAATAGCTATCTATGCAGTTCGCCTAATGAGAAATGAGAGACGTTCAGCAATATCAGGCGTATTGCTTGCGTGTTGCCACTGAGAATCATCTGCCCAGTATTACTGGCTATATAACCCTGCAAACAGGGACGGAATAATATAAGTACTCGAATGTTTAGCGAAAAGTTAACATTGAATCGTATTAACAGAATACCGTTTCATTAAATTGTTTTTTGACGATGGAAACAATTAGTAACGTAGTTTCGTAGGCAATGAGAGCAACGTTTTGCGATATACATCAACATTGTTCATGTAAACTGGGTTTCCCACATGGGGTATACATAAAAAGTGATAGATGAAGTTCTCTTTGCTTTATGACATCAAATATATTCATAATCGTCAAAATCGTTTATTAAAGATAGACTTACACTACGTACGTTCAAAAAGTACTTATTTTGAACATCATTCAAATTCAATTCAATAATCATTTTTTTAATTTAGACAGCCCCAAAAATTCCCCGCCCTTCACCGCCTCGTAACACATTCCTGTCTGTTAATTTATTACTACGTTATGTATACTATAATATTATAAAGAGATAAAGTTTGTGATATTGTAGAGGCTAATCTCTGGATAGATCCAGAGATTAGCCTCTACAATATCACAATTCAGTAGACTGAATCGATGTTGAAAATTATTTTACAAACGAAAGCCACTGTATTTGTGTGTCATAGGCTCACTAAACAAAGTGTACAAGGGTCAGCAAGCTAAAGTAGATGGCATGGTATGGTAACCGCAAATCGCTATGTAACATTCTGATGTAAGTAACGCTAAGGGTAACACTATCACTGACACTTGCAGTACACCTGTTAAGGTAGCTTCATCGTTGAGGAAGAAAAGGCGAGTGGGTCGTCAGAGGTTGCTCATTTACAGCCGACGAAATAGGTAAGTATACCTGCATCTTTAGGTAGATTGCATTAAAAATATTTTTTCTTCGCTGAAGAAAATTAACATAATTATGTAAAAACGTTTTGACACATTACGTGATATAATAGTGAACAATCTTTGTCAAAACACAGCTGCCTGTATAATGAACTCCTTTGCCACCGTACCATGTAAGTCTTACTAACCTTGATTCATATTAAATATTCTGATAAAAGCCAACAGCTCGGCGCTAACAGGGTTTTCGCCTTGATACAAACTGAAGTGAGTGACGCCGGCCAACCCTAATTTGGTTAGCAGTGATAGCTTCGTTTCCCGAAGCGGGTCGCTTGAGCTCACCCCCAAGGTAAGAGATAGACTGTCGTGTTGGTTGTTGGGGTAGACGAATCTAGAAAAATAATTTGTAAGTTTTTTTTATCTTTATTTATTTATACATAGAGGGTTTTACAGAAACGCCACCCTCGGCGTTGGGAATTAGGGACAGCCAGGATGATACTTAGATGTACTTACGTGAATTTAAATTGGAAATTAAGCTGGTTCTGTTAATATGTTAATCTTTTTTATTCATTTTTATGAAGACAAAACCCGCACTAGACCCACATTTTGGAAGTGTTGCAACTGGTTGTTGACTTTTGAAAAGTACTTACTTTTATTTTGTAATTGAAGTACAAAAACATTTTGACTTTAACTTTGTGAGATAGAAAACAATTTGATTACCAATATACATCTTTCAAAGACGCTATTAACAGTGATGATTCGGTACGTGTCAAGTCAAAGCCACATTATTATTTATTGATTTAGAGGACGCATGTATCAATAGAATTCGTCATGCAAGTCATTCAAACAGTAGCACTGTGCGTGTGATATAACCAACAACAAAGCGTAATGAGTGACGTAACTGTTATGAATCAGGAACATCGGATAGCGTTGCATGTCGATTTGATACTAATTCAATACAAATGAATGTAATACAGTAACATTGTGTCATGTAACATTCTATTGCTGTCAGGAAGGCAAACACCTAGATGTTATATTCAGCCTATTAATGTCATACTATGTCATACTATATATACATACATACATGCAGCAGGGGCAGGCAGATGTTTTATATTATTATGTTATGTAATATCTACTAACTGAATCGGATATCATGAAAAACTAGGGTGCATGATCCGTAAATTCTCCTACACTGCTGTGCTAGACAGTGTCCATAATGAACAAATTTAGAGTAAAGGTTTAACCCATGTAAACTATTTTGTGGAATGCAATAAATAATGAGTGATGAGTTCAT
This sequence comes from Subacronicta megacephala, assembly GCA_958496365.1. NCBI lineage: Eukaryota > Metazoa > Arthropoda > Insecta > Lepidoptera > Noctuidae > Subacronicta > Subacronicta megacephala. The sequence goes on from OY292525.1 coordinate 6,491,264, forward strand.
CTTTTATGAGATTAGGTGAGAGTACATAGCAATAGTCAATAAATAACGTAAACGATGCTAGAAATGCGAGCATTGGTTTTCGAGAGTATTGTTGAATGCAGTCAAATCTGAATGGTTATTAGCTTAGGACAGATGCAAATGAAAATACAAGAATTTAAAATATTAAAAATTAAGAAAGCAAATGGAATGTTCAGAGCTGTGATGATAATTATTTAAAAAGTGTTTTAATAATATTGTTAACACAAAACACTTATGAACGTTTACCAATTTACCCATTGTGCAGGAAGAGGTCGGCGTTGGGTCGTGCGCCGTAGAATATGAAGATCTGCTCTCCCGCTTTAAAGTCACGTAGCGCGAAGCACTCGCCCATGTTCAAGTCTTTGTTGAAGTCCGTTGTTATCTGATAATTTAAGTATGATTGGGTTATTATAGTACTACTTTCTCTCATTCCAGCCTATGTTGGGGATCGAGGAGCGTATTTTTCAATGCAGTGTATGTCTTAAGTATTTCATGATCTGTTCTGATCTCCATTATCATCAATCAATTTACTGTCCCACTGCTGGGCATAGATCTAAAGGGGTTATTGCTTTATCCTTCTTAGTCCAAGGGGAGATCCTATACTCATCCTATAGTGCACCACACTAGGCTACACCATTTAGGTGAGTGATAATTAATTACTAATATGCTTATGATTACTAAGAGTAAAAAAAAAGCCTTGGAAGACCAGCCAACAACTTGGCAGCATATAAGCAGTGGCTTATATGCCGCCGTCTACTATTCTTGCTTGAATGCAGATGCAGACGACCTTAATTAAAAAGATTAACGTGATTTAAAACTAGAAAAGGATATTAAAATATTTATCATTACAATAAAAGATCGTTTTTGGTTTGTCCCAATACCTGCTTTAAACAGAAATAGGTGTATTTTTGAATCGAATAGGTCTGGGGATGTTGTTCGTTCGGAAATTCGTGATCCTTTTCTATTTTTTGACAGCCAGTTTTATATATAATCCATGAGTTATTAATGCCAGATAATTAGTTTAGAATATTCTAGTAAAAACTCTTTTGTTGCATCATAATTACCGTGAATTATTATAAAAATTAGGTAGTAATTATATTTACTGCGTCTTTTTTTATATAATAATAATCACCAATAAGTTGCAAATGTCCATTCAATTACTGCTTCCCGCATGTGTAGGTAAAAAGAAAGTCTGAATTGTTCACTTTCAATCAATTATTTATTATGAAATAGTGTTATTATCTTGACACGGGTAAGATGACTGATGAGATTTAATTGGTGTCGTGATGTATGAGCAATATATAAGTACCTACGTAACGTCTAACACATTACTGTTGCTGTGTACGCGATATAACATATATAGTATCATACATATACATATTGTGAAGCTTTCTGCACCACAAGTTTGATCACACGAAACAAATACTTTTACGTTCTGTAATAATTGTTCGAGAAAAATTGTTGATATTAAAAAAGGAACGGTTGAGCACCGTAAAAACCATCCTAATATCCTCTAACATACCTTGCCATATTCATGGTTGCACATATCCCAAAGAGGGATGAAAGCCGTGACGTCAGTATCGGACAGTTGAATGTTGTTCTGCCTCGTCATCACTGTGGAGACTGCCCATCTGTAATGATTATATTATTTATTATATTTATTACTTTACGATTGATATAGTTTGTTTTTTAAATGAGAGTATACCATTGCTAATCTATATGAGCAGTAAAACATACGCGTACTGACACTTATAAGATTGTATTTGAGAGATGAAAGAAAGAACTAGCTGTTTCCCGTCTTCCTAATAATCATCATGATCATATCAGCCTATTGCCGTCCACTGCTGAACGTAGGCCGCCACCAAAGAGCGCCAACCATCTTCCTGGTTCTCTCGAATGCGAAAAGGACTATTTATAAAAAAAAAAAAAGAATGTACCCCACATCCGTCCTAAGGATTCAATCTAACCTTCTTGACATATTTAATCTAAATCAGTTCAGCGGTTTAGGCGTAAAAAATAACAGATAAACTTGACACGAGTTACTTTCGCATTTATAATAACTGTGGATTATTATGAATTGGATACGAACAATATTTCTTTACATTTAGGATAGATTTAGGAGCAAAGTAAAGAATTATGAAGTTATTGAATTGTAGCTGACTGCAAGACGTTTTTTGTGATAGCATCGGTACAAAACACGCTACACGCATTTTGAGCATTGTTGATTTAAGTGCATTTCGGCGGACAAGATTTTCTTGATTTTACAAATACCTAAATAAGTAAGCATATTGGATGGTTTAAAATTAATTATATTTTTAATTCTATCTAAATATTTATAGCGACAAATATTATTTATTTTAACTAATAAGAAGTATAATTTTCTAAATTTATATATAAAGTCGTAGACTGAACTTTAATTAAAAAAATAGAAGGATAAATAAGAATATGACGAAACAAAATGCATTTTTGACATAACTATTAACTATTCTAATATAATTCGAAAATTTTATATTGATGCAATTGTCAGCCTTAATTTAAACAATAGGTGCTGATCGAAACAAACTCTTACTTTCCGACAATTACGACAATTTTCTCTGACACCCGGTAACCTATTGTCTTGCAGTGGTAGTCTATGTGAAAAGACTTTCGGGTTATCCAACTTTACATCTCCACGTATTTCTTTAAGCCTGGACGTGTTTTCACATAGAATTATATTTACTGTGGGTTTATTAGCGGACGGATAGACGCTAGCTACTTTCACAACACAACATTGTTAGTAGTGAAATATTTACAAATACGAGCAAATAGCTCGGTCGCAGAACAATGTGGAAGTCGTAGATAAAACATCCACTACAAAATGACTAGTTATTTAGGGAACGTGAGGTTCAGTGGGTTAGTTAATACGATAACGAGATAGGGACGTTTTTAAAAAAAAAAACAAATTTTCTGTAACGCAAAAAAACCGGCCAAGTGCGAGTCGGACTCGCGCACCGAGGGTTTCGTACAAACCTGTAGGTATATAAGTAAAAGTTCACCTATCACGACAATCGAGTCATAATTTATTACCTCCGAGCGTTCCTGAGAAAAAGTGTCTTGACAGGCAGGCAGACGGACGGACGGACAACAAAGTGATCCTATAAGGGTTCCGTTTTTTCCTTTCGAGGTACGGGACCCGAATAAAAAGAAACTCATAGAATCTAAAATGGGACAAAACTGGAAAATATGAATTGGCTGTTCGTGCTAAAGTATGAATTGGGTGCTAGTCTTATGGTTCTAATCAGGATTGCTACGCTGGAGTTCCTGTGGCTTTTTTCTGTGAAAGTCTCAGTTTGGAGCTGTGTCCAATTTATTGCAGTTAACCGGTTCACATTTAGGTCCAATGTTATAGGGGGCTATGAGACCTAATTATAACGGTGAATTATACACCACATTAGTACGCTTTTGCCGTACATTGCCTTACTAAACATTAGTACTTTCAGAAGATTCATGCTTATCGATGAAAGTGAAAAAACTAGACTAATGTAATCAACTTTCTAATCTCTAAAATAAATAAGTACCTAGCTCGTTATAAATGTTTTAGCCAACCGCGACAACGTCGTCAAGAGACTCATCGTTTACGAAAAAGAAACAAATTGGAATTCCCTGTCAGATAAGTATAGGAAGTTAAAAAACATCATTAGACATAACTCTGACACTTATGCAAATATTTTGTTGCATAACTTTGATTATAAGAGATTGTAATGGATTATTATTAGCAAAATGGTTTGCGGTCTACAAATAGTAGGAAAACGTAAACAAAATGAGTACCATCTTCCAAAGAAGCTGGGTTAATGGACTTAATTTGTTGCATAAATCTGAAGAAACCATAGATATTATGAACCAATCGAATAATATTAACAATTAATGTTTTATTGATAATAAATGCCAGCAAAATGGCACTAGGCCAGCGTGGTGGACTACCAATTAGTTTAACCGCTTTATCCGGAGCCTTCAATAGAAATACCTTATGCAATCGAAAACAGTTTATACAGAATACAGCACGATGTCCGCGAATCATATTATGATTCACTAAATGTGCCCATTTTAGCATCCCTGTCCCAGCAATGGGACAGTACCTAAATGGATTGATGATGATAATGATCATGATGATCATACAATTAACTCATTGCACAATTTGTCTCATTGCTGGATACGGGACGGGACATTCTCACGTCTTTCACAGAATCCATATTACATCTGTAATTTGGATTTTCGCTTGCGCAATTCATGGATTCATTTACCTATTATTATAAATTAACTTAAAATATAATCAATTTGATTAAAAGATTCAAAAACTTCACAGTGTTGATTTTTATAATTGCGATGGTGATTTAAAAGGTCTGAAATTAATTATTAATAAGTATTTTATATTTGTTTTTAATTTTGTCAAAAATAGCTTTCGTTAATTTAACTTATTCAAAGAGTGATGAGTCAAACTGAAGTCTATAAGCATGAAAATACAAGCAAATGTCATCATTTTTTTATTACTATTCTTGTACTAATCAACATTATCAATGCATGAGTAAATTCTTCAAAAGTGAACGGATGAGATGATCTGCACAGATCACTCAAGTTATTCCATGTAACGAGCTTTTTGTGTCGTCACAACGATCTCACTAAATCAACGATATTATGCGAGTGATAAAGAAAGTAAGAGCGATGCGACGTGTGGGAAATCATATTACGGTAACAAAGACCCATACCTATACTAAATGTAATGAGATGAGATTATGTGTAGCTATTAGGAGATTATCTAAGAAAGATTTGGATTTATATTTTGTATAGCAGTGTGGCCTTTATATCTTATTTCTCATAATTTTCTCCATATTTTTGCAACTGCAAATTGCAGCCAGTATACGTTGTATTTAGATTCTACAATTTTGTTTTTGTAGGGGACACTTTATTTTTACCTAAGAGAAGTTCATAAATGATTCTACATAGTTGGATTTCATAGATATCAAATCGAGATTGATATCTATGGACTACGATCGACTATATTGATAAAAGTGCCGATTCTCAATATATAAAGGCCGAATTCTAAATATATATAGGCAATGTTTCAGTTATTGCTGTAACTTATTGTGTATAACTGTACTTATACGATGGCAAGTACCGTAGCAGACAAGTGTGATCACGCAACGTAGTTTTGGACCAAAGAAGATATAGAAAAAAAGAAAGAAATAAAAAGAAATAAGAAACCAAAATGTGTAATTTGCACATGTGACAAATCCACACATTACTTTATCAAGACTGGTTACATAAACTGTGTCGTTCGTCTTCTTTTTACAGTTACACAACCACAATGAGTTTAGCAAATTATTGCTAGAAATCATAGCGAGAGAAATGCAGGTGCGCAAGTGGGCGTGAAAAATTCTAATTCTTAGTTTGTCACGATGTTTGTGCGGAAGTAAGTATCTAGTAGGTATTCTTTCACCGTATGGTTCCTGAAAGAAATCGTACGTAAAAATGGTTATTTACACGGAACTTTTTATTAACAACTTATAAAATGCAGGCAGGCAATAGTTTTACCATACTATCATAAGCAATTCTCTAAAGTAAATATAAGTGCATATTGTGAACGTAAGACCTGTATAACCAAAGATGATTGTAGATTCAATTATACCTTACGCAGCAATTTACCTATATAACTTTTAATTATGTTTACACTTACATTATGTTTAAATTTGGTACTATGACCATGCTTTTTTTATTCATGTCAATTAGGTTAATGATCCCACGATAAGGTTCTTAAAAAGTAAGACTTACTTTGGTCCAATGATTTGGATATTGGATAACATGTTAACTCGCCGCGTCATTTCAAATATAATCTAGTCTTAACTTCGCATTGTGATAAGTGTGTGATAGATGTAATATTATTTATGTGAAGACAGTTTTCGCATTCTGTCAGTTAAGTAAGTTTATTACCAGCTCATACTCTTTACATTCGACTTGTCCTACGATGCTTTGTTTCCTAAAATAAAAATCTGTAAGTGCATTTGAGATGTTTAAAAAGAACCAAGTCGCAATATAAAAGTCTCCAAACCCAAAAGTTGTTGACACAAAAACGCATGTTTTTACAATGAAAATAAAATTAACATTTATTCAGTAAGATTTTAATATTGTTTTCACTGTGAGAAAGCATATGCTCCAATATAGAAACTGCAGTTATCTTATTAAAATGGAGCTTGACCTCTCTGTTGTATGCAGACCCATGGAAGAAGAGATCCAAAGCGGCTCTGACGTGTAAATCCAAAACACTGTATCTCAGAAATATCTATTTCGTGAAAAGGGCTTTTAAAACTTTTTTTAGTTTTTGGTATGTTTTGGTAATGTTATTATAACATTATATTATGTGTTATATACCAAATTAAAGGTATTTTTACGTTTTATCGAGCCATATATATTTCACAACCATACTATTCAAACTATTAGAATAATCTAAGTAAACGTGTATTGCCTCTATAAAACTTGAAGAAAATGTTAACGATTGTTTTAGCAAAACTCTGTATGTTTAGTTACAGTGTTTTGGATTTACACGTCAGCGCAGCGTTGAATTATTATTTTTTCGATTAAGTCAGGGCCGAGCAGCGGGCAAAGGCTAATTAGTCTTTTGTAAATTTGAGAGCTGTATATTTGGTTTAGCCAAGGGTAAGATTAGTTTGCTTGATACAGGAACTGGACGTTACAACTTCAGAGAGATATACATGCGATGGGCTTCTTATTAAAAGTTAGTAGGACGAAATTGATGGTAGTACTCAATTGGCGATAGAGCAATACCTAACATTGCTCTCACAATCTATTTTTATACAGATGCAAGTAATTGATTAACGAACAACGCTAATTTGCGCATGTGATCGTCACGGGCAGCGCGCGCATTCCGCCGGGGAGGCGGCGCGGCGCGTGCTCACATTCCGTTTCACATAATACTGTGATTTGCCATCTTTGCCGCATGGAAATAAAGGATGCTTAGAATCTATTAGATGGTAGCTACTGAACTTATAATAACCTAGCAAACTACCAGAGTCAAGATGTTGTAAGCACCCACACACCTGTATTATTCCCCATCCCATCGGAAAACCAAACTATTCCATGGGGTTTTTCATTTGCTCCTTTTAATTCAATCATGTTCATGAAATGTTGGGATTTTATGAACCTTTTCGGTCCCTCGTGGAACATTTCCATTAGTAATTGGATGGAACATTCATATTAATTCTGAATGATAATTATGTGCTTCGAAAGTACCTACTCTTTCTTTATGACTAGAACCTAACTCTCATATGAAGATTTATTCCATCTATTTTCATTACGCTGTACAATAATACGGCAACATGATTATAATAAAGATAGTAAGGACTTGCATTATCGCAAAAATTAAAGGCAGCTGTAAACTCTTCCTTGATCTGTATCCTAGAGACGAGACCAATGATTATGGATATCTATCTTATGCAATATGCATATGAATAATGTACATCTTCGAGAACAATATTTCATGGTAAATGGCGACATACTTGAATATGTTTTTTCATTGTTAAATCGAAAATTTCAAACGCGGCTGAACAATGTTAAAAAAAATCAAATTGTAGTTGTTATTGAAATACAAAAGAAAAGTAAAAATTATAGAAGCACATAGTCGGAGTGTTGTACATTGGTATTTTGTAGAGTTACCACTCGAACGCGCTGAGCCGCCGCGGTCTAACGTGTGCCGCCACCCGCCATCATCACTTTCACGTTCACAAATAAATAAAGCGCGGGAAATTAGTACGGGGAAATCTCAATTTTTTCTCAAATAATAATAGCCAATAATTCAAGTTGCTTATTCCATATTAAAATAGCATGACATCGGGTTGTTTACAAATCATGATGTAAAATAAAACTAAATCAGACGTTAATCACCGGGACTGTGTACACGCGTTTTTGAAAAATCAACGAACACCGCACGTGATTTTCGCGGGATTCTTTTTCTTCTATTTCACTTTTCTTATCTTCGATTCTTCCGTCTACTGATTTCTGAGTCTAGAGTTTCATTCAGTTAACTATTGTGGTGCGCCCATTGCGTGAGTTCATACATACTTTGGGACTAGTTATTAGTGCAGTGTAAGATTTGTGCATCAATACGTGTGAACGCACCGCGACAGTGCGTTCGGAACTTGGAATTGCCTTGTTGATATAATATGGGTATAATTTGGAGATCAACCGCCATGCCTTTATTGACCACGTTGGCCGCTTTGGTGATTATTGTACATTCTGCAGAGGAAGACTTGGAGATGGATTATCGACACGATTTGAGGCCCAGAGTATTGGACACCGGGACGCATAGTTACGATCAGGTAATAATTTTTTTGCGACCTTTTTGAAAACTTTGTTAATTATACATCAGTTGATAAGGATTGTAGTGGAGACGATCATGTCAAAAAGTCCGCATTGAGCATCATAATTATGATTCCCCGAAAGCCGCCTTTTTAGCACTTTAGGGTCAATAAACTTGCGAACGAAATGATGCTGTTATTGATGTTTAAAATGCCAAATTTCAGTCAAATTTTAAGTAATTTTGGTACTCTACATAATATAATGCAATCTTATTAAATTTACAGCATTACTGATTTTGGGTAATTTACTTAATTAATCTTAGTTTGAAGATCTATTAATCCTTAGTTTATAGCTGTCCATTACACAGACAGAACACAGTCAACAAAATATCCTCAGGTTCTGTTGACATGATTCAACTCTAAAATAAGATGGATCTCTTTTTGCCTCAAAATACTACCTGGCCAAACAAAAGAAAACATATACATTTAAATGCTGTTATTACCGAAATATAACTTGTTATAATGCTTGAACCCGACGAACTTGACGTATAAAATTGAGTATCAGGAACTTGTATTGATTTCAAACTATGGACTCTTTTTGCGATTGTTTCATTACAATGGCTGCGTTCCTTTCATTTGTTGTTTCTTTTTCTTGTTTTTCTTTAAGGTATTCAAAAATGTAAACATAACACAGCTATAAACTTCTAGGTTCCTAAGTATAAAAAAAATATAAACCCCTACCTTCAGTGTATATATCCTGCTACAGCTGTGTCTGAACGCGTTTATTGAAATTTTACGCAGATGTAGTATTTTAAAGCGTTAATTAATATTACGAAATTGACACCTGATATTGCGGCTAAGCGAACGGTACCTATAGCCATTTAGTCAAAAGTCCGTTCAACCATTACCTACGTGAACTCAGTCACGGAGGCAAATTCAAAAACAATAACAACGACTTTACTTTCTTTATACGTAGGTTATACGTCAAAGCAAATATTAATCGAAAAAGAAACAAGTTTGTTTCCGCAATTCAAATAATTTTATTACGTCAAAATTATGATAAAGAGAAATCTTGTTAGAAAGAAGGGACAGGAAATATACGAAGACAAGTCTAGAAACTGGTCTAGAAATCTGGAGGAGGTGCCTGGAACAGTAAGTGGAGCGTGCTCTGCAGTCCGCACATCAATTAGACAATTGACTGAATCGATTCAAGTTTCCGCACCTCCAATCTATACTCTATACTTATTTTATATTATAAAGCTGAAGAGTTTGTTTGTTTGCTTGAACGCGCTAATCTCCGAAACTACGGGTCCGATTTGAAAAATTCTTTCAGTGTTAGATAGCCCATTTATCGAGGAAGGCTATATATCATCACGCTCAGACCAATAGGAGCGGAGCATAAATGAAAAATGATGCAAAAACGGGAAAATTTAAATGCAGAAAAGCCAAGATACCACGCGTGCGAAGCCGTGGGCCGAAAACTAGTGTTTTATAAAGGTGCTGACGTATTGATTGATAGCCGACTGGACGGTAGTGATTGATGCTTATGGATATACCTTTTAACTTAATGTACTGCAAATCATTATTAACAGTGCATTGACTGTGTTCGTTTCAATGTTTCTTTCTATTACTAATTGAGGTTTCACTGTTAGTTTTTTGATTGCTGTATTTTTAGTACTTAAGTGTTGTCACACGGTATCATATTATTCGTGAAAGTATAATTCGATGAATCTGTTTTATAAGGCTATATATAACGCGTGCTTAACATTTTAAATGATGCTTGTTTTAAGATCCAAAAAAGGCTTGGTTCAATGTTCTTTATGTTACATCGTATATTGGTCCAGTGAATATGCCCGCACTAGGGCGTGATATTATGCGATTTTTTGCAACTGACTTGGCTACCAAAGTAATTTGAATTATTAGAATTTAAAGCGAGTAAACGATAGTTTTCCGTATTATCATTCTACGATGTTTAGAGTTTAGAATTGTAAAGAATGCCGGCGCTCAATAACAATGTATTGTGTCTAAGATTTAGCTATTGTATGATTGATATGATAATGAAAAAGTAAAGCGTGATACAATTAGAGTTCAAGTGGTCAAGCGCGTTTAACTGTTGTTGTAAATCGTCCCGAATCGATATAGTTGTCCCTACTTCATTACAAACTGGTTTTGCAGAGGTTTATAGAAATATTGGTCAATGTTATGATGTGTCTCTATTTGTTTGTCTTGCTTCTTTACTTACAGAACTTAAAACATATAATCGAGTTTTTGATAAACCTCTGTTCCCTTCGGGGCTTTCAGACCAGATAGTATATTATTCTGAAGTAGATACATTCGTGTACATAGTAAAAATTATAAAAAAATGCATAAGCATAAGTTACATCATCGAATATCCTTAAAAAAATATACTATATCGCAACTTTCTCCGATTTACTTCACAAATCAAAACATATTTACATATTACGTATTAACGACCTCTATTAACATAAGTCATATAGTTTTGCTGGTGTTGAGTCAAGTTTGCGGACCGGTACCATGCTGCTTTCAACTTTCCTGGCGGTCCGCGGTTATAACATCGTTTTGTAACAGCTTTCTTTATTCAACGATGAGATAACTAAATTATATTTGAACAGATGTATCTCGTGATGACTCGTGATTATTTGGAAGACATGGTCTCATTAGCGGCATGCGCTGGTTTGGTTATTCTGTATCTGATTAGAATGACAGATTTCGCTTTATGACAAATTGTGATTGCGATTGGTTTTGTTTTGCATTATTACCAGAAAAAGAAATGATGAGTTAGTTCAGACTCTCGTCTTGTGTTTGATTTATATTATTTTTGGCAATGTATGGTGATATTATATATAGGTCGGTAAAGTTAGGTATTTTAATGAGTAAGATTTTTCCAACAAGACAAATCCCTATAAAAAACTCTTCAATCCTCTTACACAGAGCAAAAACAGTACTTAACATATTTATCGAAGACTTGTTGGATTATTATTATTTGCATGGTAAGCTTTTGCATCATGTTTGTGACTATAAATAAGTTCTGAGTATGGATACCTACAGGTTTATCAGTGGGTGTTGTTTATTTACCAACATGGTATACATACTGTCTCGTAACGTTGTACCTACGATAAAAAAGTGGATGCCTATGAATATTTTTTTAGCTTTTCATGAAAAATTATCATAACATACCTATTAATGTAACAGTTACGTTTCGAAAAACCAAAGTTGGTATTAACCTAGAGAGAGAGAGAACCTAGAGAGTAGAATATCTCACAATGGATTTGCAAGTATGCATATGCATGTTCAGTCGCCAGCAGGTCACGGTATACAGAACTGTAAATTTTCTCCAAATGATTTTAACCTTAAATTGTTGAAAATAAAGTTAATAAATTTGACATTTTGTGGTAACTTGATGTGCGTATGAACTTGGTATCCGTACGTAGAAATTCCAAATCGTCGTCAGTAGGTGTTAAAGTAAACTCAACAATTTGGTCGAACAATCGGCTTGCGTCCGATTAAACCGAACAAATATTTGTATAGCACTTCGATAGCAAATATTTGTATAGTCTTCACTTCGATAGATGCTAACAATGGACTCAGAGCATTTTCGGCGTGGATCGAACCTACCACGCTTGTCACCGAAGCCAATCGTTCAGGCACAAGTCAAACTTGTTATCAAATAGGTTCTTGTATATTTTAACGGTAAGGTGCGTTTGATGAATGGATGTCAAGAGTGATTAATATGAGTTACCTAGGTGCGGCACGAATTGAACTACATACAAGACGAGTTTTCCAAATTTGGTAAATGCTGCACCAATATAATCAAATTGATTATTTATAGGTAGTTACTACAGTGGTGCTAGGTACACAATTATGACATTCAATCAATATAAATAATAAGGATATTACACTGTGACATTGTAGTCTTCTGATAGCCAAAAGCATGTTTTAATACTGATTATTTTGAACAATTTCTATTTTCATAGGGCCTGTGCCCTATATTTCATAGGTATTGTCGAAGAACACTTTTCTATGAAACGCAGGTTTATGTCACGGTTTCAGGGTTGGTCCTATAATGAAAATTAGTAATAATGATTTTGCTCCTTAACGTAGACAAATACCATTGAAGTCTTATAAAACAGTGTGTTTCATAATTTGCGATCCTATAGTTGTTAATTGTAAAATATTAGCTGATTCCAGGGTCAACCAATTTGCGAAAAGCTGTATTATTTATACGAATAATGACGATTTATGTACTAATGTACTTATTGTGTGTTTACATAATTGTAAACAGACAACGTTTAAGATTAATTACTATCAAGCTGTTACTACGGAAACGCATAACCGATTAAAGCGGAAAATAACTAGTAGTTGAAGCAAATTGATGTTTCAAGTTAATCGATAGCCGGTAAACTGCGTATTAAGGAGTAATCAAAGACACTTTCTACTTTTGACTGAGTATAGACTTCACGCAACGCATCGCTCGTACAATCAACGTCGTTGATTCACAAAATAAACAATTACTTAAAAAAAACATAACGTAGGTGTGTTTTTACAGAATATAATCTACCAGTATTGTTGTTAAAATTTACACGACGTCGACAATTTTTTTTAATGTGATGATCAAACTACCATATTCAGAGCACAAACAGTCACATCACGCAACATGTGCGCAGTCATAGGAAGAATGTGTTAAAACAACGTCATGGTCTTTTGATTTTGTATAATGTTGTAGTTACAAAGTAATTGTTTTATAAGAAGGAGCTTCATGTCTTGGTTTTAGCAACCATAATTGCTACCTAGTATTTAAAGTTAGATATAAAGAACTTACGTTGCTACATAATTACGTTTAACATTTGCTGAAACTAGAGTTGGGCCATTAAGTGAGTGGACATTTTCTTGTTGCGTTAAGCTAGAAACTCGGCGGAACGAAACCATAAATCAGATGTTTAATTATCTATATTTATATTAATTTAATCAAACTGAAGGGCATTTTTTGCTTAAACTCGGTATTCTCTGGAACTAACAGTCGGATTTGAAAAATGAAAAATATATTTTTTGCATTTGGTAGTCTATTTCTGCAGGAATTTTATAGTTATTAAGACGAAGCAAGCGGGTGAAACTGCGGGGCACAGCTAGCCAATAATAAAATGGAAATGATTTCAGAGTCATTCACCCAACCTGACCTTTCACTGCTACATTTTCCAATCGCAAGCTAAGCGCAACTTCTATTGAAACTGATTGAACAATGTGTATTATAAAAACAAAAACAAGCGCATTAGTAACGGAATGAAAATTATTGTTAATTGAATGAATACACATGAATAAGGAATAAACAGTTATTATTATAAACCGGCCAAGTGTAGGCGCGCCGTTATATTGGTGTTCCGTAGGTACGGTGGCCAGCACATCAATTTACTACAAAATGACAAATTTTCTCAGTTGATTTTGAATTTAATTATGAACATATTAAGGTTTAACATCATTTGAAGAAATTTGACAGTTTTGTATAGCCTCATGTGCTGGCATACTGTACATACTCTTAATAGGTAGGTATAACCTTTATCATCACTACATAGCATAAAACAAAGTCGCTTTCTCTGTCCCTATGTCCCTTTGTATGCTTAAATCTTTGAAACTACGCAACGGATTTTGATGCGGTTTTTTTTAATAGATAGAGTGATTCAAGAGGAAGGTTTATATGTATAAAACATGAATATTGTAGTTCGGAAAAGCCGAGAAACTACGCGGGCGAAGCCGGGGGCGGAAAGCTAGTCAACAATATTAAAGTTGACTTTCAGATCAGATGTGGGTGAACTAACATTTTGTTTTAGAATATCGATCTTAGGCAATGTTCTAGCTTCTCATAGGTATTTGTAATAGTTGGTATCAATTGTTAACGACCAAAGCGTTGTTTGGGAAATCTAGAATTCAGCCTAGCGCATTTTATACAATGTTTTGACATTCTAAATGCGAGTGCCCGTGTATTGTTTTACGGATTAACAGAATGTGATTATACTTCTTTTGTATTTTTCTTACGGGACTCTAGAATTAAATTGGTTGCAATGAAACCTGCTCATTTGCTAATCGGCACGTTTAATTTTTTCATGTATTGGACGACTTCGCGATGTGAAAACGGTCGATTAACATTTAATGAAATACCATTAGCAGCTAAACCTACAATTTACTTAATTACTATAACATAATTCTGTCACAATAGTAAAGTGTGCTTTGTATAATGATCTAGTTATAGATACGGACAATATACATTGCATTCGCTCCTAAAAAAAATTGATAATTCAAAGAAAACGACAGGCTTGCTAATAAAATAAAAAAATGTTCAGCTTGTTTTATGTATTTAGACGCTCCTATTGTTATTTTCAGCCATGGAGAGCAATGGAAGCAGATCATCCGGTACAACAAAGACATGCTGAAAACTGGGACAACGATTCTCCGGACGATCTCCCAAAACGTCGGAGATTTGGGCGGAAACGAAAACGTCGCCCACAAACAAGTTCCACAGAAGATCTTGTGCTACAAGAGAGACAAGTGTATTCTGAGGAACCTCCTCGACCCTACTTTGATGTAGAGCTCGAAAATATCCATCCAACAACAGAAATGACAAAGAGAAGAAGAAAGAAACCTGAAAGTAGACCTATTCGTTGGACAGACGACGTCGTGGATGTAGATTTAGAGAGACCAATACGAAGAAAAGGTCAAAGAAGGAAGCGACCTTCATTAGAAACATGGCCCGAATTAAGTGAATTCAGGCACACTGCTACCATTATACATGGACAAGCAGAAGTAAAGACTGAATCAGTTGATCAAGTTGGTATCGATGAAGTAAGACAAGAAACGCCAAAAGAAGATGTGCAAATGTATGAAAACGAACACGCTTTGCCGGAACTTAAGCCTTCAAATGTGGAACTAGAATTTAACCAGCGTGCTACCAAAGTAGAATTTCCTATGCCATTAGATAATAATGGAGAAGATAATCTTGAGAATAAACGTGTTCAAATGGTAGAAGATAAATCTTTATCAGAGTTTTCATCCGAACTAATGTTAGCCGCGCCAAGACCAACGAAACGAAGTAATATTCAAAAATTAAATGGTCACAATAAGACATCCGGAATATCATATGTATCTGATAAAACACAGGTATGTCTTAATGAGTATTCGCTAGTATTTTATTGTTGATTTTTATTATTTCATATATTAGTATGTTTAAATGACTAGGTATTACAATAAAACCGATAACGTCATGATTGCACGCCACCATGACGTTTTCGGATTCCTAAATTACAGAATAGATCCCGTGAATCTAAAGTTAAGTCATATATTATTAAGTATTTGTTAATTAAGGTTTTGTTATTTTATAGGATAAATGCTTAAGAGATTGCGATAAAAAAGGAATAGGGAATTTCTTTTCGTTAGTGTTGAATAATACATTTGCAATTGAAAGTAGATTTGGGCCTATTTTATACACATTAGAACAAGAAAAAGCTACTGAGAAAGTTGAAGATTTACTTGACGCAGTTACACTTAAAGAGCAAATTAAGAGAAGATACAAAATACTCTCATTAAAATGTAAAGATAAACTTCAACAATACAGTTTCCGAACGTTACAGGACTTCCAACGAGTTCTATGGATGGATGAATTTGACATGGTACATTTGACATAATAGGCATGATAGTGTTACTCTAACAATTTGTTTTAACGACGTCCTTAAAAATGTAGTTATTATAGTATGTAGTAACTTTTTAAGAGATAAAACCATAATAGATAGCTGTTTAGGCACCCTACTTGTCCTAATGTGTCAGTATATTCTTTCGTTACAACCGAAAGTTGTAATTGTTTTAACATTGACTTATGAATACATTAAAATGAAACATAGGTATTTGTATGTTTTAAACCTTATTTATCATAATTTTAAAAATAAATCTGTTTATTATTTTCAGGATAATTATCTTGTGGATCCACTAACATTAAAAGACATACTAAAGAGGTCCAATGGTACTAGTTTAAGTGAAATACTACAGCAACATAATTTATCATTGACTGACTTACTCCACGGGAAACAGCATGCAGTTTCAATATTTAAGTCACAGGATTCTCTAGAACTTCAAAATAGAAATCCATTCGAGCAAAGAAACGAATTATCACAGATAAGGCCGAACTTACAAGATAAAGACGAATCAGAAGAACAATCTTACATCAATGTAGAAAGAAAATACTCTACTGAACCAACAACAGAATATCCTTTGCCAGACGAAATACAAACTGAAGCAAACAAAAAAGATGAGGGTGAACCTGTAACAACTGTGAAACCTTTAGAAGAAAAGACTCCTAAAAATTCTGCGAGACGTCGTTTTCCACTCGGACCTCGAAAGAAACTACGCATGAGACCCATGTTAAACAACACGTACAAGGGTCAATTAAGCAGGGATTTAATAGCTTTAAATGCTAGAAAATATTCATATCACAGAAGAAACTATACCAGACCCAAGGAATGGAGAGACATCGCTCCAATGCAAAATAATACGCATGGCAAAGATAACAACACTATTGACCATGAAAGGACTACAATTGCTACTGCACCAGAAGAAACAACCATAACAATTGAAGTCCCTTACAATAATAGCTCATCTGAGGAAATAAAACCTGAAGACGATCAATACAGTAAAATTGATGACATTAACATGGACGCAACAGAGGTTATTCCAACTGAAATACCGACTGAGATTCCGAAACCGGCGACGGAAAAGTCAATAGTTATATCAATGCCGAGACCAACAGTTAATTCAACAAGTCTAAGACGACAAGCATTCAACAACAGACTGAAAAGGAAACGTCTTAAACATAAAAATGCCACAACAGAGCCACCCCAAGATGACATTATAAAACACCTGTTTGGAATGGGTAATTTAGTTTCATCTTCAGAGTTTATTGCAAGAACACAAGAGCCAAAGTTTATAGATGACGACAGCAGAGACACAACATTAGAGGACTTCGTGACAACAGAAAGTATTGCTATGCAGAGCAAGATCACGGAGACAACGTTATCTCCGACAACGATACCAAGTACAACTGAAGAGAGTGCTAAAATAGAGATCGAAGAAATTCTTAATGACACTCGAGGTAAGTAAACTTAATAATTTCGTACTAAGCTCGTTTTTGGGGGCTACGGAATCAATAAAAGTAATAGGGTTTGAATGATTTTATAACCAATTAGCATATTATGATGTGTAAAGAAATGTTTGGGCGTAATTTTTACTAATATCATAATGTAACGTTTATTTTTAGCGAGTGCAAAACTATCCAAGATCTTAATGGAAAGAAATATGACATTAAGCGAATTAGTGGAACATAGGGAACGTGGATCCAGTCAAGTACATTTGGCAGACATATTCCACAACGCGTCTCGGGAACCTAACCCACCGGAGCCGTTCTTATCCAAGTCTCTTTTGGAACCTATATCAAAAGAAACTTATCCTTTAAGGGCTCTCCTAGATGCTAATTTACATGATCCAAATACAAAAGCAACAATGGTTGAACCAAGCATGGTAGGCAATGTGAATATTCCAATTGCAATGGATTTCCGGAATAATGTCAACGAAAATGCGGAAAATATGGGTATAATGTCTTTATTCAATAATTTTACTAGACCTGACAATAAAAGTACCTCAATGAAAGACTTTGAGGGCAGAGCCTATAAATCTACAATAGTTGCTCTTAATATTACGAATTCAAATAACGCAAGTGAAACAGTTCGTGAGAGTCGAGTTTTAAGCGAAAGTCAAGATGATGTTGTCAGCTGGAATGAAATATTTGCATTGATGGGGAGAAATCACAATAATGATACATCAGTGAGCGCTCTAGAAGGTATAAAACTTTTTAATAATATTGCTCAGTCATAACTTACCTAATAAAATCTCTGACACAAAACATACTATATTTCTTATTTCAGGACTATCTTTAAAACCGTTCAAGAAAATCAGATTAGATGAGGACGCAGATGGCGACGGTGTAATAGTATTAGAGGATCTGCAGCATCTTAAAGATTTTGACAGCAACTTCGCTTCAGGCTCTGATGAGAAAGTGGAAGTAAACACATACAAAAATAAAGAGCAATCAGAGCAAGGATCAGGTATTCTCGACAAAATGCCAAGTCAAACTAAATCCGTGACGGTAGCTACCGCCAGCATAGCAGGCTTGGCGATGATATTATTCCTTTTAACATATGCGGCATTTAAATGGAAACAACAACAATCCGTGATTAGAAAAAAACGTAGTTTCAGGGACGAACGAATTCCGACACCCGTATTTGAAAATAGAAAAGGTCACAAGAATAATAGTAGTACACGCAGTATTAGTCCAATGTTGCAAACATCAAATATTTATACCTTGAATACTTTAGACTCACAAAATGGTAAGGAATCACCAGATTACATGTGGGACACTTTGAGGAAACCTTTTCAATAGACAGCAATATATTGAACATTTATTGTTAGTGACTGATAATTGGATGATTGATTAAATTAGTTTAATTACTGTGTAATTTATAATTATTAGTTAAACAGGTGTTTTCTACAACAATAATATTTATGGTTTTTTTTTATCGAAAATTGTGGAAACAGCCGTATAATTTAAACTAGTGACCTGATAATTTAAGTTTTTTATGATAGGTCAATATTCTTTGAAACAGACATTCCTATTGCTTTTATTCATTTCAGATCTTAGTTTCTGATCTGTTTTACATTGGATATAATATATATTATATATATAAGAAAAAATATGTACAACAATATTATTCTTATTTCAAAATGGATAAAATATAAAATCATGTATTCATTTATTAGTTTTCATGTTTAATTTATTTGTTTCATTTCAGAATTTTCAGTATTATGTTATTTAAGTAAGTGCAATGTGACATATCAAAGACTTTAACTTGTGTGTTTCTTATTTTTATAGAGAGGCCTTTAAAATAAAATTATGAAATTGAATTATTATTAAACCTATTTCATTTATCTTACCTGTAGGTTTCAAAAGTAAATATGTCTTGAAGTTTCTTCAATACCGGTATGTCCAAAGAGTGGATTTTGTTGTAGAAGTAGGCATACTGCCTTGCAATGCTTCTGTAGAGTTTAAGTGCAGATTCAAAGACTGGTGACGGCTGAAAAAGTGTTTTTTTTTTAATTTGGATATGAATACAATATTCTAATATGTATTATATTTTGGTGATTCATGGTTTACTCTTTTACTCAACCAAATATAACATTTATTCAAGGTGTGTATACCAGATTAAGATAAATAAAAAAATATATTGATTACCTTTAGTTCCGCGAGCTCTTCTAAAGTGAAGTATAGAATTGTGGAATATTTTTCTGGTAATATGTCAATATATGGCTTCCAAAATGATTCTGAAATAAATTTGCAGCTCATGTTAACACTATCTGTATTGTATAGGGGATATAATAAACTAAATATCAAGGATAGGTAGGTTTCTTAAGTGATCTATTCAATCAAAGTTCTTACTGTGATCAATAATTAGAAGACACAATAGAAAAAATAAATGTCACCCCCTGTCTTAATATATTAAGAGTGGCATACTGCCTGCATAAAACACAACATAATATACTTCTTGAATTCAATAAATTACATTAGGGTTCCCAGTGCCTGAGAACTATGGCTTTTCTGCTGTCTGTAACTTAACAGGTAAAACAATGAAATATTCTTACCAGGATTATGTTTCTCTAGAAGTAGGAACAGTGCTAAAGTAATATTTGGCATGTTTTGCAGCAATGGGTCAACCGTGATAAAATTTGCTAACTCGGATTCTTTTGCATTTTTCTCAGTCATCATAACTTTGGCTGGTACAGTGAGGATGAGAGAATCTTCTTTAAAGTCCTTAGTTGCTTTCAAACCAAGTTCATACCCCTCAAACTCAGAAATTTCAATACCTGTAATTTTAGGATATTCTTTTTGAATTTGTATATATACATTGCGAGTTGTGTAATGAATCTTTGGCATGTCTAAGGTAAAGCTATCTTGTCAAATGTTTCATTTTCATTCCCTAAATCATATAAGGGTCTCAGTGACTAAAAAAAGGCAGCGCATGT
This sequence comes from Subacronicta megacephala, assembly GCA_958496365.1. Lineage (NCBI taxonomy): Eukaryota > Metazoa > Arthropoda > Insecta > Lepidoptera > Noctuidae > Subacronicta > Subacronicta megacephala. The sequence continues at coordinate 6,511,756 of OY292525.1, forward strand.
AGTCTGACAACCCACGGTATGCTCATGTGGTGGAGTCTTAACTTAACTCCTCACACGCTAGAGGAGACCATGCCCAGTGATAGGACTTGGGTTAATGATGAAATAGTGAAGGTAGATTGAACTGCAGCAGCTACAATAATGGATGATTTCAAATTGTTTGGGTGTGTGACCCATAAAATATATTTAGTGTTGTAGTTAATATTCAAAATTAACGATCGGGCTATGAAAGGTTTGATAGTTAGTTAGGATTCTAAGGAAAGAAACGAAGTTATGAAACAAAGTTGTTTAATAGTTGAACATTTTTGATAACTGAATTTGTAACGAGTGATTCATAGAAGAAATTACTAAACAAAACCTTTGTGATTGTAATGACTTACCGTCGAATTGTGCCTCGTTTTCAGTTAGCCATTTGATATACTTCTCAATATTCGACTGCCTTTGGCTGTGGCCACTCTTATGCTGAGGGCTTTCAAGATTTATTATTTCTTTGATCAAAGCATCGATTTCTAAATGATGTTCCCAACTTTTTATCACGTTAGTAGATGCCTGGAAAATACTCGTCAGTCTCAATACCTTATCCACAAAAATTGCAAGTTCTTTTCTTTTTTGTTGAACAAACTTGTTGTTTTCCTTTCCACTATTCTTCTTAGAGTTTTGTTTTGATTGTGATTTGCGACCCATTTCTTCTAAATAATTAACACTTCAATTGTAAAATTTACTAAAAATATATAAAGTAACTTAATCTAAAACGTGGGAATTTGTTACGCTAAAAATAGGTATCCAAAATTTTGAATGTTTTCCTTTCAAAAAGTGAAAGATGAAGTTACAAACAAAGTGACATTGACATTATTTATTCACTGACATTAGTGAGTGACATAAGGGCGGGTTCATAAAAGTCATCTGTAGTTGCGAGGTGTAAAAAACCTAAGAATATGAAATATTTATTTATACATATTTTATTGTATACCAACTATTAATAAACATACATAGAATTTGTTTAAGATAACATACAATGGGCGGCCTTACCGCGGTCTGCGATCACTTCTAGCCAACCGACTAAAAAAGGGACAATTAAGAATTTTACAATAAATATACTTATAAATATTAATACAAGTATGTCAAATATAGTTATATTCATATTAATATATATCCAATATTACATCTTTATAGAATTGTAAAATAATTAGGTACTTACATTATGTAAAGAAGTCATAGTGACGTCTTGCTTTGACTATCAGTCTGTATTAAGGGAGAAAATGTTAAAGGAATATTATTCATAAAGCCGGAACTATGCATGCTAGGTAGGTACGCTTACATGCGTGCCATTGTGCCACGTGCCACGAGATAATTTTTTGGTCTTTTGAGTCGTAGTATGCATGTAATTTTTGTGCAATTCCTCATGGACTTCCGCCGGCTGAAGAGGCCGCTGGGCGTGTCAAACTCCACAGTGGGTGACCTACCGACTAAAATCACACGGGTGGTTCGCCTCAACACTGCGCAACACTTTTGCGCTAGGACCACGGGATGGAGTTGTTATTCTTCCGTGAATCCAGCAGTATCGGAGCGCCATTGCGGTTCCTAGCGTCCCACCGCGGATGTCCCTTCTTTTGGGCCAAGTGCAATTGGCAACCGACAACCGCCGAAGGCCTTCCTCGTCCACAACTCGGCTGCAAAGGGCAATCATGAAACGCCTCCAAGAATGAATATCCGTGAGTCGTCTCTAAGGCCAAAGCCATGAGATTGAGTGAGTCATCACTCAGATCAAATAAAAAGTTAAGATGGAACTTTGCGAACAAAGAAGTGAGGCCGGCTAAAAGTACGCCTTGCCGTGTACAACACACAATTACACGCACACACGTATACCGAAACTACGCCTTATCTTGTCAGTCGAGCTATCGAGCTATCGAAAGCTCGACTGACAAGATTATGGCGTAGTTAACTAATACATATGTGCGTGTAATTGTGTGTAACTTAACTTTTTATTTGGTCTGAGAGTCATCATTGGTATTGTTGGGAGTGGTATATTATTTTTATAATCTTATGGTATGGGCACGTACCTATATATTTTACTTTGACTATTTTAAGAAAGTAAGTTTTTAAATTATTTTTTGTTACAGACGAAGATATTGTGGAAAAAAATATTTCAAAGTTTCTAATCAGCGTCATGGTCGATTAGGCATTGATAACTAAACTTTGTCTGGCAATGACAGTGGTGCAGCGAGCACTTGGCAGCGAAGCGGTCAGTTCTCCGAAAAGTTATTTGAAACCGTCCCAGTTTTTGGGCCAGAGAAAGAATTGTTCTGTAGATATTAATTGCGTTACAGAATGTGGCAGACAAACAGTAAATTATTAAATTCATAGTTATAGTTGTCACACGCACCAGTTGTCCCAAATTAATTCCAGTAATTCGGTAGGTAACACTACAGTCATACTGTGTCATATTGTAGGTACATTGTAGTTCGAGTTGTATGACTTTGGATGATCAGCCTGGCAAGCAGCCATCTGGTTGGGCAAAATTTGTCATGGGTAGGATGGAGTACCAATTTAGGTACTCCATCCTCGTTAAGAGACTTCCTCGTTAGTTTAGAGGTCCTGGGTTCGAATCCCAGATCGAGCCAATCGTAAATAAGTTTTTCTATTAAATTATCTGTAGCAGCACGGAGTCTGGACTTGTGCCGGTTAGTGGCAATAGGCTGGCCCCCTATTACGTGGGACCTAAACATACCAGCGAAGCGTGGGTGTACATTAGTACACCTCTGCCTAACCCTTCGGGGAATACAGGCGTGATGGTATGTTATGTAAATTATAAGTTGAAAACTTAGAAGTTCATTATGATTAAAGTTCTAGTCCCATTATTTACCTACTCCTATTATTTTATCTATTTACAACATGTTGTTCTGTTCTGACCTTGCGGGGCACTGCTTATCAATATGTAGCATTATCCTTTAGCAGGTAGGTACATTAACGTGACCTAGTTCTGGTCTCATGTTTGCAGGGCACGGAGATGCACCGAAGGCACGTGCTGTTCATACCACTGTATAAAGTATACTACTATTTAGTATTTATTCTCAGTGTTCGGAATGAATATTGTGACTTTTCTCTTAATATATAATCTTATAATTGATTTAATTATGAACTGTCAGTACTAGTACCGTGACCTACCTACTTCTTTACTATGGTAAAATAGATATCGATGACTTCGAAATCGACTGATATCGATGCCTTGAATTTGGTTGGATCTTGGTTCAGTTTTCGTCACGTCAACCGTCGACTTTCAAAACTGTTTTTGGAAATAACATTATTTGGTTCTTTTTTGTTTATTTTCTTTAACTAAATACCAAATTTTTATCTCATTATTTTTAAGGAAAGTAAGCAGTTGTTCTCTACATTGAAGCATGACGGAGAGACACAGACGCGACGGTGACGACGCGCTCATCTTGAAAACTACTGAAACTTACACTGTTTCCTGAGCTGAAAGATCCGTAATCCAATAAAAATAATTACAATTTTGATTTTTAATTTCTGAGAAATACGTGGACAAACATACAGATATGAAAAACACATCTTTTTAGAAGCTCACTTCAAGTAAATATTTTAAATACTTACGAATATTGTGCAATTGCAACAATATTACCTACATAGGTACTTGTGTTGAGTCGATAACCTCCTTTTTTATTGAAGTCGATTAATTTATTATAGAGACGGTACATATCAGTATGACGGTGGTCCTGCACCAAACATGACAAGACCTTAAGGTAGATCCCAAGGTACCTTAAGGTCTCATAATGATAATAAGTTCCTTTGAGTATTATAGATCTTTGGTGTCTGTAGCTATAGGCTGCAGTTATCTATAAGTAGGTACCTATATACAACTTTTTACTAACACTACTTTAGTATGAGAGTAGATAATAGCTATTTATATAATTTTGACCTCATCATTCAAAGTATACTTAACGATATCTTTATACATACTTACTTTGGTATCATAAAATTATAATTGGCCGATGTCTGTAGCCTACATAGGAGAGAAAAAATCCGGGATTTCGTTTTGTTTTTCAATGTCGGCAAACGAGGAGTCGTGCCACCTGATGGTAAAAAGTCATCGCATCCGTAGAGGATTTGTTGATGCAATGCCGTCAATGGACTGCAAACTACCACAGCCGCAGCAATCGAGGAAGCAACTGGCTGTTATGCGAAAAAGGTAAACACACAGGTAGGTATGACACAAGCCTTACATTACAACAGATTCCGACATAAGGTAGGTTGCCAGCCAGTCAAATCCTAAGGAGCAATACATTTTTTAGCCTCAGAATGCCTATCTATATCTGTAATGAGGAATTGTACTCTAAGGAGTCAGCAGTAAAAGTGACTGTCACCAAACAGACCTCTTTGGACTTGTGACTACCAATAACGAACAAATGATTGTCATAGGCGTTCATATGAAGACTTTAAGTGCTCTCATCACTCATCAATCAATAGTCACACATCCACAAACTGACCGCTGTTGACGTAGCTTATACTTGCAGATTTGTTGATTGGGCCAGTTAAAATTTATCCAAGAGCCGGCTTAGAAGCCGATTTATAGGCAAGTACCTGAATCCTTTTAGGACGCAAGTGAAGCCGTGGCATGAGCTAGTGTTATCTAAATAACTTACCTACTATAATTGTGTTATGTGAATGTGTGCGATTAAACATACGCATGTGTTCACTAAAGATAATGCATCATTTCATATTAACTCACGTAATTATTAGGTATAATTATCTCCGTAGGTACCAACATAAATAAAGCTCAGAACATGGTTGAACTGGTATAATTAACGAACATGTCTATATTCTTAATTATGATAAGAATTGTTCATGTCTAAGAAAATACGTAAATAACCGAGATAAGTAATTACGTAGTAGGTATATCAATTCTTTATGTATGTATTAATAAGGATGCTGTTATTCAAAGAAAAAATTATAATGCTTCTCCACACACAGTGACACATTTTATGTACTTAGTCAAACTGTTTTTGTGTATTTCAGAATAGTTTAATTAGTCTACACAATAATTTTAGGGTCTAAATCATTATCAGGGTTAACTATAATAAATTATAATGGAAGGTCTTGTCCAGAGGAATAACAGCACATTAAAAATAATAACTATACCAGATATAGTAGGTAGAGGTCCTACTTTAAAATACAGAGTTTTTTTAGAATACCTATAGAGTACCGAGTTTACTTAGAATAGAAGAGTAAACTTTAGAATGATCTATAATATAAGAGTGGGTTATCTTCATAATATATGATCTATAATATTATGAAGAAAACAATATACCTATTAATGGATCGAAGCTTTATTACGAAATTAAGTACGCTTGTCGTGGTAACGAGAAAATATGTGAGAAAATCATTTTTTCATTCAAAATGTATTTATTCTAACTGAACAAAAAAATACTGCCTTCATTATGGTTTTAATGCTACACCTTTTGAGATAATATTTTCAGCATTGAACATAAGCAATAGAACACCTTTTTCAATAGTGCGGAAAATCTTAACTCATCTTAACTTAAAGTTGGTGGGGTTATTTTATTTAGACTGTGCAAAAAAAAAACTTACCTCCTCTGTATTATGGTCGGGATAGGTTTCATGATTGATTGCATGTACCTACGAGTATAACAAAGTAATCTTTACAACCAAACAATGCTATTTATAAAGATACATGACATCAGATTGTGCATTTTACAGCAGGTCTAACGATTAACAATGAAATTATTATTAATGACCTACAAATATTTCTAGGAATGCACTTGTGTTTATCATGTTAAGTTATTCTAATGTATTCTGTCATGGAGTTGTTAAACATCAACTGTCAAGTTAAGAAGTTAAAATAGGTACATGCATAAGAGTTTTGCGATGACCATTATCTCTATAAATCTGCTCGTATTGTAATAAATGTCTAATTACCATTAATAATCGAGTATTATTGCCTTATGTAGCAGGTAAAAAAATACAGGGCTGCATGAGAAAAACACGTTTATAAGTAAGTATTAAAATGAAGTGGACTGCTATCTATGCGACAGAACATTAGGTACTGGACGTAAGACAAGAGGTGAGAGCAATCGACTCTTTCTCTGCCCGAAGACAAAATCCCACACTCTCTTCAGTAGATTGAGAAAAACGACAAAAGATTGGGAATTGGGATAACTTTTTGGCAGTAAACTTTTTATATCGGAAAGCTCTCTTTGATGTTGTAGCTTGCAAGATCCACAAACCTACATGGATTTTTTACGTAGGTACAATTCTTAAAAGCCATAAAATAAAGCTTTTGATCATAGAGGCGTTTGAACAATTATATTAAGAAGTCATGTAACAGAAATAAATACTTTGTTTGACTTACGTTACATTGACTTAATATATTAGTCATACTAACATCCTTGTCTTAGCGGGCAAAAAATAAAGAACACGAATTTGACAAAAGTTAGATCATCTTTGGGATTATTTTAATTTTTACATTCATGATCCTATTATTCGAAGTTTAAGTCGAATGTCGTTTAAATATATTTGGCATTAGTCATCACCCATTCTTTGGAGGCTTCCTTTGGGACCGAAACGGTAAAGAGACTTCAGAGGGAGGGAGGTCCTGGGTATCTTAAACACATAGTCCTCCTGTTGGATAGCTTAATCCCTGAAACGTGGATCCATGAATAGCACTATTTGCAATAGTCATCATTATCATCAATCCATCTACTGTCCCATTTTGGTACAGGTCCGAATTCAGAATAAGAGGGTTTAGACTATACTTAGTCCACTACGCTGGCCTTTTCTCGTGCATCTCAACCGCGTATGAAGTCATGCTATTGAGAAAATCTCTAATGGAAGCAGCTTTCCTCACGATATTTTGCCTTTACCGTTTAAGCGCATAATAATTACTTATTACCATGCATTTCAAAAGTTAGGATTCGAGCTCGAGATGTTTGACTTAGCAGTCTAATGGTCATATGACTACTCCAGTACTCTTAAGTGCAAAAGCTCCTACATCTGCTCAAAAATTTTCTTGAGTACCTATGGTCATAAAACGCTTATAAGACGTAATTTAATACGCCCGCATTTATTGTCATCTTCTAAGTACCAGTAGCCGCTGGTGGTTGATATAAACTTTAAATATTAAATACAATCTCTCTTACTCCGTAATGTGCTTAAAAAGGGGCACAAAGATTTTAATATAGATCGAAGTATTTGAAGGAAATCTTGTAAACAAAGTGGTAAATTAATATTTATCGAAATAATAAAGGATTCTTTATGCGCGAACACAATGTTGCCACGACCGCCAGAACTACTCTATCTGGACATGTTTATTGTTTTTTCAATTGATGACTCAAAACTCTGGAAGTTTCTGTCGCTATACTTATAAGACCCCTTATAAGTATAGCGACAGAAACTTCCAGACTTGCTGCTATTTTAAGACCTAAGACAGTAAGTTATAAAGTACATTATCTCGACTGTACAAGGGGCCTATTACTGAACGTAGACACTACTGTTTGTAGAGCTGCGTGTCAAATCAACACGCAGCAGTTATCAAAACAAGCACTGCAGCTGCTGAAAGATAATAAAACGATAATATGCAAACTTAGCCTTGATAAAAGTGTTTTTTTTTGCATTTAGATTAGCGGTTCTGTTCTGCAAATATTTAACCTGATGCACTTATTTTATGCTCTTTTAAAAGCAATCCAGTCCACGTCGGATTTTCTCATGTATCGTGGGTTCCTTTACAAAACAAAACCTCATTTCAAATTTCAAATATTTGTTTCATGTGGGAATCGAATCCGCGACGCTCTACGCCAGATGCAGATCGCTCAATGACTGTTGTCCACACCCATCGTGCCGGCAATTTAATTTAATAATTAGATATGTAGTGCTATTTTTTAAACTATATAATGTGATTATAGTCTGAAGTTTCTTGTTCCCTGTTTCCTACCCTTAAGAATTCTTCTTACAAATTTAAGTGCAACCTACGTTAAGGTACAGGCTACCTAATAAAAAAGAATCACCAAAATCGGAAAACTCCGTAAAAAGTTATGCGTGGTCATACCTACATAAAAAAATCTTATGGTATATTTTTATAAACAACCCTCGTTTTGTTAAAGCTAACATTTCCAATGGCCGCGCTTAGATATCATGTAGGTAAATCTAGTATTAGTGCAGTGATAGCCTAGTGATATGACCATTGGACTGCCAAGTCAAAGGTCTCGAGTTCGAATCCAAGGCACGCACCTCTAACTTTTCAAAGTTAAGTGCGTATTAATAATTAATTATCACGCACTTACGTTTAAGTGCGTGATAATTGAAGGAAAACATCGTGAGGAAACCTGCATGCCTGAGAGATTTTCTTGACGGCATGTGAAGTCTGCCAACCCGCAGTAGGCTAGCGTGGTGGACTATAGCCTAATCCCTCTCGTATTGAGAGGAGACCCATGCCCAGCAGTGGGACAGTGTAATGGGTTGATGATGATGATGATGAAATCTAGTATTAGACCACTGGGTGAAGTTTTGATATTATGTCCAAATTCTGCTAAAAACGATATTTACGGAAGTAAGTATAGGTTACTAGGTCACTGGTTACCTCAGTGCTGCACTGCTGCCTATCGCATAGAATATATCTATCCTTACTCTTCCAAAGCTGTAATTACATCCTCTTCTGCAAGGTGTAGTTTTGCTTAGGTGGAAAAATATGATGACAGAAATATAATTTTATACAAAATTTTGGTCGTTTATTATGACAATGTCTGATAATACAGTGGTGCTTAAATCCATAGCCTATATTAAAAAAAAATACACACAGATTATTCGTTACTAATTCATGGTCGGATTCCTGAGCGACACACCTATCATTACGAAGTCAGCGCTAGCCCTAGGTTCTGTTCGAAAGTTTCTCGCTGTTGTCTAATGTGTATAATACAGTCGAAACATTTATGTTGATTGAGAATTCTAATAAAGGCTATGAGCTCAGCGATCGTGGAATACATTAGCGAAGCGTGAACTTTATGCAAAGCTCTGTGCGTACCGTTTAACGCATAACGGATTTACTATTTAATTTATAATAGCTATCCTGATTTTCAATTAAGCTTAATGTCCACCTTATCAACTGCTTATTATCTAAGCAAATTGAATTTTGTCGAGTGACTAGCCTAGTAATCGCTCGGGGCGCTGTAAACGTAGTGTTTAGGGTCCTAGCATATATTTAGCAATGATGTCAGTCGTTGAACATGTAAATGTTAAACAACTTGCCGCAGTACGGGTTCTTCAGGATTAGTAACCAAGTCGGTTAGGTATTCATAGAGAAAATAAACGTGTTGGTGACCGACGTTTCACCGAGTCAGGGGCCCAAACTTGCTATTCAATTGTAATTGTAGGGAAGTATCACAATGGCCGTCCATTGACACAAGTACCACTATCATTACCATCTACATAGGTGAATTGGGGACCAGGGAAAAGAACTATAGCGGCATTAAATAGACTGGTCCTTACATACGGCACCCTTGCATCAGTTTTATGAAGGTTCATAATTAAGAGAGTTCAGCTACGAATAAATTATTTATTCGTAGGAGTTCAGTATAAAAATAGAACTTGCCAATTTGAATCAAACAAATAAACATGGATAAAGATATCTGAAAAATACTTTTTTTGGTCAGAAAATCCTCATGGATCGTCTGCTCCCGGGAGAGGCGCCAGATTAAATTGAAATATCGATATTCCATCTGCCAGGGACTTCGTTGCGCTTGCGCCGCGCCACTTATTGTCAAAACAATAAGAGGTGGCGAATAGGAAGAGAGGTTGGAGGTTGTTTAAATATCGATCCATAATTTAGATCTGTCTAAGACAATGACTGAATTCATTAAAGGGCGTTTCAAAATCGAAATTATATTTAAGTCTAGTCTTATGTCTATTCAAGATTTTCAAGAATTTCAGGGAAGATTCTAACAATATTGTGTAAGATGATTAATTAAAGAAAATTGATGAGTGATTAAGTAGCATTTAGATTTTATATATTTAGTCGGAAGAGAAGACCACCATTTAATTAGCGTACCTTGGCATTTCACGTAGATGTCCCTAGCACCGTATTAATTTGTAAATAAAGTAATGCGGAACTGCTAAAAGTGTAGTGACGCGTCTTCTCCGCATACAAAACGACAAACACAATTTATTTATAGCTAGCTGCTAAGTTTATGCATAAATATGCGTATGAGCAAGGATGCAATAATTCATTATTGAATCGAATACCGATTCATTTTGATTTTATTAATTACGACCACTCTTTCTGATTTCATTTAATTTATTAAGTAAATCTGTCTTTTGTTCTATCACTTTCATTAAGTTATTATAACTTATAAGAGTGTGGAACAATAACTTATGTGGCAAGTAGCACGACGTGTGGTTTGCATAGTAATGTATCACATTGTTTCTATTGTAAAATTTAATGATGCGTTTCAGTGGTTTCATAATTCTAACTGACACCAATACACAAGGTCGTCGTGATCGTAAATTTAATTTTATGCTAGGAAAAAAGCACACTGAAACCCTAAACCTAATTTAAGTATATATATTATATTCAAAATACATTGTCCTCTTTGAGAACTAACAAGTAGGTATTGTTCCAACCATTTCCCGTTTGGCGCATCAAAAGGACTCATACCTACATTTCCGTCGCGTGAACTTACGCACTACGTTGCACGTATTTAATTTATGTCACTTTCCATGTCATCTCCATTCGGTAACAGCTGTGACGTCATGAGTGACGAAGAGACTCTTTACATCTGACGTGCTAACTGCGGTTAGCAATAAAGTGATGTACGACAATTTTATTATTTGTCGATATCGAGTTTCTCGCATGTTCTATGAACAGGAGTCATACATGCGCGATATGACTCAAAGCTGCAGTCTAGGTAATTGGTCTTAGTAATCACTTGTTTCAATCATCTAATCAGTTTAACGACATGTTCTCAGGTTTCAGGTAAGTCGATTTATCTGAATTAAAATCTGACGGTTCTGTAGACGCATTGCAAGACTTACTGTCAAAAAGTTTATCAAATCAAATCAAATCAAATGTTTTTATTTCAAATAAGCTTTCACAAGCGTTTATGAAACGTTATTGACTCTAGTTGCACGGTTCCAAAAAGTTGATCCCATGGAGAAGAATCCGGCAAGAAACTCCATAATCACTCTTTTAAAATATATTGTTTTAACATAATTTGCTGGTACACATTATGCCGATAACAGGATGTGAGTGCATTGGAGGTTTATGTCATAATTAGCCTGAGGGTTATAAACAGGTCACAGGGTAAACAGGTCGTTGAAAAAGATAAAACTTGCCCGAACTGCAAAACTTAAAATGCAATTCTCCACCGGAGTCTCGTCTAGGAAGTTCGGTACTGATTATTTTCATGCATTTGCATTGCATGGTAGGGTAAGAGTCTATATATGCAAGTGAGCAGTCTACCATTAGATCTACAGGGAATACAAACTTTCCAAACTCGGTGAAATCAGCGAAAACCCGCGGATGAAGGACATTTTACACACATGACCCGGTTTTAAAAATAGTAGGGCCAAAAGTGACAGCAACGTAGATAGCATATACATAGTAAATCTGTTCATAGATCTCGTGGACAATCAAATTGTTCTGTGTTGGGTAACCCAATTATCAACGTAAGTATCTATTGTCATCAACGACTGACAGTGGAAACATCGACAATGGAATATTTTGTGGGCGTTAATAATGTTTCACTTTCGTAGATGGTTTTATTTTATTCGTTATTTGGCGTTTTAATACTTTGGAATCCATTGAAAATCCATAAAAACGTAAACTTATCATCACATAAAGAGGTTTCACATTTAGGTTTTATTTTAGTTAAAGGTATCGTACGTGTACGTACGAGCTGTTTGTCAAGGTTTGTTTTGGACTTTTTTGGACAAAAAGTAACTTAGTATTTCATTATGTATTTCATAGATCCTGATTTTCATTAGCAAGTAAGTACAATTCTAATATACCAGCAGTTGAACTGTTGGTTTCCTAGAAGAATCTTCAGCTGAAGTTGAAGGAAGGAAAGAGAAGTTGTTATGTTTGCAAGTCCATTAAAGGATGTATAAAGTATCGATAATTCGTTAGTGACATTTCCAAACACTAAGCATGCGAATCATCGCGTCAATTACGAAGAATTACATCATCGAAGGACTGAGTCACGGTCACGACCTGTTCGACCAGGTCCTTTAGTCCGTGGGTTGGGTCCTTAGTCATCACGTGACTACTTCCAACTCACTACTGACCGCAATGTTGTAAACCATCATACTGTAAGCGTGCTCTGACGTCCACACTGATAATAATATAAGTGATTGTAAAGTTGAACTGCATTCATATTGCCGACATGCTGCCTCCGCAATTCCGGGGGATAATGTGTCGTTCACGAACTGAAGTAGTGTTCAACTAATTTTAGCTTTAAATTGTGTTGAAGGCATGTAGCTGTTACATACAGATAGTCGTTTTATTTAACACGATGCTTGTATAGTGCGTATAATATTATTATTTTAATTTAACTAGTTCTGCTCCGCGATTACATGAACAGTTTTTTTAAAGTGACACAAAAATAGCTCTATCCATTTTGGAGTCTATAGGGAATTGCCTTTTATAGACACAGTAGCTGTGCTAAAACCTCTCACCAATGAGATTCTTGACAATATAAAGCTTACAAGCTCGAAATTTGGCGTGTAGGTCCCTTATTATATAGTGCTATGATTCGCTAATGGAAAGAACATACCATCACGCCTGTATTCCCTGAAGGGGTAGGCAGAGGTGTACTAATGTACACCCACATTTCGCCGGTATGTTTTTAGGTCCCATGTAATAGGGGGATCGAACCCTGGACCTCTAGCGTAGCAGTCGCGCTTAGGACCACTAGACTAATGAGGCAGTCTCTAGTCAGCACTATGCCCTATTTACCAACGTGTTTATGTCCCTTCAAGGAAACTGTAGGTTAAATATCTTTCATTATTACAGCAAATAGGTAATAGCTAGGCTATTGAAAGTGGACTTGAAACTGACGTTATTGAAAGAGATTACTAACTAACTAACTATTAATGTACACTGTACCATACAAAATGTAAATGTGAGTACTATGTCGGTTAGTTTTAACTCGTATAACATTTATTTATATTAAAGATTTCTGAAAGTTTTGAGTATTTCCCATGACCTACGCAAATGTCTTGCTGATCTGGTATCGTTGTGCGTCGGGTCGTTGGGCTCCCTAAAAAATGATTGAGCTACACAATGACTGATGTATGCATTCCGTCAGTTAGGACAGGTCAACTCAAAGCTGGTATGGTTCTTTCTTCAAAAGGCCTGTTCAGATTTTGCCCTACATTGAACTCGCATATAATATAACTATTGTCTGGACTTTAAAAGAGACCATGATTCTCTGAGTTTGTTTCGACGTTTCTTCTCAGAGGTCGTCAGATAGGAAACGTCGACGCCATCTAGTTAAAAAAAAAATGTAAAAAAACGACTTGTAAAAGTGTCTTAAAAGATCTATTTACAGAAATAAATATCATTTCATCATTTCATTTCATTTCATTTCATAACTAAGTGAAATAGAAAGAATATAAATATCTACTCGGAGTCAGAATATTTTTTTTTTTAAAAAAAGCTTACTAGCAATGTGGGTCACACATTACTTGTATTCTTGTTAACCCTTCGTGCTAAGCTAAATGCTTGTGTTACGAGTGGGTTCACGTCAGTAGTTCAATGGGTGGGGTTCGAACCGGCAACCACGTGATTGCAAGTCCGACGCCCTAGCCATTAGGCTACCGCCGCTTCAAATTATTATGTTCTTTTATTTTCCCGAATAAAAAACTGCTCTAACGTCTAACAAAAAAAAGTGCTCTAACGTTCAACAATTCAGGATAATAATATAAAAACATTTTTATTAAGATTGATAAGTAGAGGTATCTAAACATAAACACGCAATTAAAATAAATAAAATTTCATATTCAAGAGCGATCAAGTTATGTGATAAAACAATTCTCGAAGAGCTTTATTTATTTTATTGAAGGCTCTTGTATTGCATCCTTAGCATTGAAGTCGGCACGAAGCGTGACGCGATGTTCCGGAGCTTGGTAAATAAATGATATCTATATATATATTGAAATCTATAGAATTTCCATTATATACCCATTATCATCCTCCTAACCTTTAACCAACTAAAGTCTAGTCGGCTTCCAGTCTAACCAGATGTAGCTAAACTTCGGTAAGTAAGTATTCTCAGATAGTGACCGCCATCAGACCTCCACAACCCAATTTCTGGTCAATAAGTACCGATATATTTTGGTCCTTAGAACCTAAGAATTCGTCAGGCTTTTTTGAATAAATACTACTTACGATTGCCAAAGTGGTTCCTTTGACACGTAGGGCTCGATGTGCAACGCGGGAAACGCGGTTAACTATGCAGATCGATTGACTTTAGGATAGAATCTGATAGGTTTTTGGTTGACTGAGCAATTATTAAAAGTAGTGTTTATAACCTAAGTATATATCATCTGTGGACCGAAATGAAGGAACAACGTTAATCAAGAACATTTGGATAAATAGAGCCTAGAGTGACTCCAAGGAGTTTTATCAATTATTTGGCGCATCGTGGGCATTCTCACTATAGACCTGACTGAGTTGTTTTACAAAGGTTTGTTGAATATTAGAACCCAAAGGCCAAAAGTATCTACTTACCAGTATAACTTGGATTATAAGCGGCGCGCGGCGTATCTAGATGAAACGAAAGCGATGAAAGCTTTAAGAAGTAAAAGATTTTCACAGTTGTATTGCTGAAGGTTTGTGCAAACCGCCTTTTATTTTATGCAGTAGTAGGTACTTTTATTCCGTCATGTAACGAAAATCACTCCCTCTTGAATGTGCTCCGAATAATGCTAGAGAAGGTGCTAAGATAGATACTTTTTCCATATTAATATTTATATCCAATTCCGTTAACCTACTAAATCTTTTTTGACTACCATACAAACTAATTTTTGCCCTCACCCTCTGTCCTCAACAGCGTAAGTCAAGGTTGAGTGTGGTATTGTGCCACCGGTCTTCAGGTGTTCTTTTTTGAGGTTTTCGAAACATATATCAACCGGTTAATCCGCATCATGTAGTTATAACAACAACATGATGGCTTTTGAGGGTTCTTTGGATATTGGAATTTTGTAAATAAGGATATTTCCATAATTACTAAACTCGCATATCCGAAGTGCGCTCATCTTCGCAGCGCCGGTTAAAGGAACTAATATTCAAAGATCAATCTAAGCGTAAACATATGGGGTTCTCCATATGTCAAAATTCAATTGACATTGGGTATTATGGAAGCAAATTACAAATAAGAGTTTGATAAGTCCTCTTATATAATTTTTGATGGGTCTTTTCCATATCTATCTATGAGATACCTTTTAGTCTGGTTACTAGTTACGTGAGTCTACTTTTATAAGTTGCACTTGAAAAGGCTGTTTATCTAAGCTAATGCTACTCAGTCAACTAAATAGAACATTTGCTTATATTATGTACCCATCAATTATTATTTATTGAACTTGCGATCTTAATGAGATCTATCAATAAATATGACATCATTATAATTTTGTATTTCTGTATTGTGCAAATTAGATAATCTATCAAGTGTTTGGCGCCGCAAATGATATCATATACTTAGAGGCGAACTTTACGGGTTAATTCAATAAACACCAACTTCTTCCGTCTTGTATGTAAATTTATTAATTAAAAAAGTTTATGAAGAGGTAAAAATATCGAAACCATGATTACCACCATGGTGAAGTTATACTACGGCTAAGAAATCCACAACAAAATATGCTCACATATAGTGACCGGAAATTACGCTGCTACGAGCTTTTAAAGGAATTTTTGTAACTTTTAGCCGGGTATGATGTCTTCGGGAGGCTCGCTGCTAAAGCTAAAGCTAACAGAATTTAGTAGCAGCCTATTATAATCGAGGCAACCGTCAATTCTATAGCGAATAAGGTGACTAAAAATTAGGTAAGTAAATGTTTATGAATATTTATGCATAAAGTTAGTAATCGGACAATACGATCGATTGATTCCATGTTATTGGTTAGATATGTGTGGAATCATTACGGATATAATATTATCAAGGTATAAACAACTTCTTCTACTTATAAAATAAAATGGTTCATATTAATTCCTCAATCTCAATCAAGCCCTGAAAAAAGCTTATTCTTTGTTGCCTTAATTTTCGTTGTAGGTATTGTTTCGGAAAACTACTTCAAAGTTGCCATCTCAAATTATTTAAATTAAAGAAGCCGTTCAAACGACGCATGTATACGAATCAGGAGACAGATAAGCCTCTTTTACTAATAGGCTGTTATTTGTTTGGCATTTAACATAATCTATAAAGCAATTCATCTTTTTTCGTGAGAAATATATTCTTATTTTGTAGCATATCCGGCTCTACAACATATACTTAGTCCAAGAGTCTTACATTTACGACCACGAACGATAATTTTTATTTATGATTTTATTAGTGTTTCGCAATTCGTAAACGGCTTATTGGTTTACAATCATTGCTTTTAACACACGTTATAATCCTGTTTAGCCGTGCCTATCGACCTAATGTGTCGTCTCTTCATTCACTTTTAAATGCCAAGGTCCAACGCGTTGAAAATCATTTACAAGGTAATGCTAACTGAAAGTAAAAGCTTATTTCCTTAATTTGTGCCAAATCAATAAATGATTGCAGGCTTAAGTGCTTGTTTTTGAAACTTGAATAGGCTAGCTAATAGTATTTTCGTAGAAATCTATAATAATTTATCTGATAATTTACTGGGGATAGATAAAAATACTTTATTGCACACCAAAAACAAATGCAGAGTAGCATTTTATAAATCATAGAAAGGTTTAATGGGCAGTCTTATCGCTAAAAGCGAATCTATAAATTTATATAATGTTATATTTATTCAATTCTGTGTTACGTTTATGGTAATAGTTGTTTGTATCGCCTTAATGAGTTAAAAAGTTAAAAACATGCGACCTGTTAGCATTTACGTTGCGTATAGACCGATGTGCAGTTATTTTCAATGATTCACAATGGATCACAAGTGGAAATGTAACCAGACATTATTTGAAATAGTTATTAAGAATAAATAAGATTAATATTAGGGTGCCATTAATAGAACATCTGTTTGTAAATATTATAGTTATATTATACTAATTACTAATTTGTAAGTAGGGTAATAGGGTTACACTATTGTTAAATATCGTACTATCTTGATAAATAATGTCTGTAATGTGGCCCCATGGGAGAGCTGCAAGCCTCTGTTCCGAAAATTATTATTGCTGACTGTACCGTGTATCTATGAAATTTGTGTACTTGTAAAGATGAATTCAGAACTTTTTACATCTTTAAAAACTGTTTGTAGTTTTAATACACGTTATCCGGACAAGTTAGTCCTTTCAGGAATCAGAACAGACATATTTAGTCGAAACAGTTTTGCCATGTCAGTTAGAATTTATAATCATCTCCCAAAGGGTGTCAAGGATTTACCCAACATTAAATTCAAAAAGCACCTGTTTTTGTGCTTAAAGGATAAATGCTTCTATTCCATACAAGAGTACTTGACATGCAAAATGCTACAATAGACTAATTTCTTGGACATAATACTTACTTATTTAGTGTGGGACATTGTTAATGATGTTATATTTGCATGCTGTGTGTTATATGGCAAAATGTGCATTTGCAACTATAATTAGAAATACTCCATCTGTACTTACCACATTTTATGCAAATAAAGAAAGAAATTATTATTATAAAATCCATCAGTACCTTCTACATTCCTACTTATGAATGTTGTAAACTCAGGTTGTAAAAGAAAATTCATCTTTCTATCGACCAAACTCTGTCTTTTAGTGTTGTGTATTTACATGTCATCTTTTTACAACAAAAAAGGTCCAACAAAGTACACAAAAGGAGAAACTTAAAAAAAAATCTTCGACAACAATGATATTTTAGGTCATAGGTACCGATTAAATATAAAATCGGACCTACTGCTAGAAAAGCTTTGAACATGAGTGTAGATGATGTTATGGAAGATATAGATGGATGGATGGATGGACGTTAGGGAAGAGGGAGGGCAAACAAAAGATGTATGTATTGACTCGAGAGAGTGCACGGAACGTCTTGCATAACATCATAAACCAACACATGTTAAACTTAACCTACCTACCTAATACTACGGTCGAAGAAACTTTTGATGGAACTTTTAATCTCAGGTTTTCTTACGATCACAGTAAGTACGCCAGTTAGTACGTACACATGGCTTCACATCAAGCGATACAACTCCACGATAAGCTGGTCTCGCATTGTATCGAAAGCGTTTACAATGTAAGGTCAGTCGATACTGGATTTATATAGATTGGTGTGTATCCGTGCGTACCTACAAACGCCTACTACATACATGATACATATGTATATACTGATAATAGGTACAAGACGTCTGTACATTAATTATGGAGCCTTCAGGGGCGGTCACTTTGATTACTAAATAATCACTAAGTTACATAAAACCAAGGCAATTCAATAATAACATCAACAAGTTATCTTAGCTTTATTACGAGTGAGGCTAAGTGCTTAGAACTAATTATAATAATGCCCTATTCATGGTGCACTTTATTATCGGAACTAATTGATTTGCTTTTAAGAGATATTAGGTTCGGAGTTTATTACTTTGTTAATGATATTCTAGAGATGTATCTACCCATACGCCTATAGTCCTGTACTCTGGAGGGCTAGGTATTATTGTTATGAGATTGTTGTTAGTATTATGACGATTGCTGGTTGAGAAGAGAGAATAACCCAAACCGCTTGGTGTCGGAATACCGACAGGTGAGACAGGTTAAGAGGTAATGAGGTAAGTAGTTTATTTGATTAAAACAGATGTTGTTCCAATAGTAACATCACGGAAATGAATGCTAATAGTGTTTGAAAATAACAACAGCATTGCGAAGAAAACGGTGCATTTAAAGGAGAAAGCGACACATAACTCGCAAAACAACATCCACAGAGACAATAATTATACCTTAGTAGTAATATGTGTACGTACTTATACGTTATTTGTGTTATTAAACACACCCACGCCTACTGAAAATATTACTGTGAGACAAAGATTAAAAGATAAAAAATAGTCTTCCAGCGGCATCTGCAACGGGCATCATGAACAGTTTTGCTATGGTGACAAGAAATGGCTGGAAGCATTATTTTGACAGAAGATTTTAGTAATTTATTTTAACATTAAGGTTACAATACTCTCATAAAAAGTTCTTTCGTCAGAATGTTGACGACATCTAAAATGATAGTTGTTTAGGATATTATTGGGTGGAATAGAACGACCAATGAAACCAAAAATGGTGAATTTTATGATCGTGGGCGTGCTTTTCTCGTTGACTTCCATATCGCCATATGGTACCATGTACAATGGTGACGTCCATAGTGTGTTTTTCTTGGTCACGCCTACTTTAGTCGAAGCCAAACGAAATATTATGTGGAGCGAATAGAAAATTATTTTGAAATAAAAACAATTATGTATAGTGAGCTCAACGCTTTGGAGGAAGAACATGAAAATTAACACGGCAGATATTTAAAAACAACAGAATGGAAACGGAAAATACCTATAATTCAAGCTGCCTATGCTTCGTAAGTAAAATCGTATATGGTAATAGATAGGTACAGTAATGCTCTACCCACAGTACACAGTCACTCTTTGCAAAAGTAGCGTCAGCTAAAGGCTTGAGGTTGGAACACTAATGCCTTTCAAGGAGGTGAAGTTCAAATTTGGAATATGTAACCCTTTTTGAATTACCTTAATTGTAGCAACAGTATTAGTTCGAGGCACTTGCTTAAATGAAGAAGGAAAATATTGTATTTAATTAAGATCTAAAAGGCAGTATTAAAAGGTATTACTCACACCTTAAAGTGTATGAAGTCGAAGTCGACTTTTCCATATGGAGACTTTAAGCAGCTACTTATGTTACGCAAGCAATAAGAGGAATTGAAGACAACGGAATGGTTCGTCTTATTTTGATCTAGAGAGTATACCTACTTCAGTGTAATGCCAAATATATCAATTATAACTATGGGTTTAAATGGGTCTCCCTTGTTTGACTGAAAGGAATTTGTCAAATTATCACTTCCCAAAAAATTTTCCAAATTATTACTTAGCAAAAAATCTATTCACAAAAAATTGTAACGCACACCTAATGTTTAGGAAATGAACGTTTAAACTATTACTTGTTTACCAACTAGTACTTTTAACATTTTTTATTTAGTCAAATATTTCAGTTGGAATAACACACATTTTTACGCAAAATCAAATAAGCCAAAATTACCCATTTTTCTATTAATGCAAGTCGTTTCTGGTTTCGTAGAAGGTCACAGTTTTAACTTAACCAAACCTACCCATTTATTTTAAAGAAGAAATTAACCAAATTTTTGTCTTAACAAATCATTTCACCAAACGTTTATTGTCTGAAGATTGTTTGCTGTAATAAATCATTTGATTAATGACCAAATGCAATATAATATTTAGCCAAGTAAAAATTTGACCAAATATAAATATGCGTACTAAAATCATTCGAAATATTGCAATGGTATCAAAAAAGGTTGCTAAAATTTTTTTGGGTAATGAAATTTTGTCAAAATCTTTTTGGCAAAACGGCAGGCACCCGGTTTAAATAAAGTATTTCAAGTGATTTAAGAGTCTTTAAAATTCTTAAAGCATTCGGGTTAGTACGTACATATTAAGTTTTTAACTTATTACATACAGTTCCCAGTTTCCTCTAGCGAAGATTATCTATTGTGTGCTTTATTGCGATAGACAGAAGGCCTTGGTAAACAGATAAAAAATGTTATAACCTTCATATATGAAGGCTGTGAAATATAGGTAGGTAGGTACTACTTACGTTTTGTAATAACACGTTTTATTTATTTGTGGAGGTTTAGGTATATTTGATGAAGCGATTAATCGGAAAATATAATGCTTTTATCGGATTACAATCGAATTAATCATTGCATTATTGTATTTTTCCGTTTGGGTGGATTCTGTGATTTGACTTTTTTTTAAGAAATTGTGGAGCGCATTTTTAGGGTCATTAAATTTATTCAAAATAACAAGGCTACTGTAAAATATAATTTAATATAAAAAATATTCCTAAAAATAATTTAAGACTTTGGTGAGGATTTTTTAATTTTAATTTATGTATCGAGGATTTCTCTTACATCTACTGAATAGCAAAAATAAAATTTTAACTAATCTATTCTTCATCATCATCGTCAACCCATTACATTGTCCCACTGCTGGGCAGGGGTCTCCTCTCAGAACGAGAGGGATTAGGCTATAGTCCACCACGCTAGCCTACTGCGGATTGGCAGACTTCACATGCCGTCAAGAAAATCTCTCAGGCATGCAGGTTTCCTCACGATGTTTTCCTTCACCGTTTAAGCGCGTGATAATTAATTATTAATACGCACATGACTTCGAAAAGACAGAGGTGCGTGCCTTGGATTCGAACTCGAGACCTTTGACTTGGCAGTCCAATGGTCATATCACAAGGCTATCACTGCACTTTATCTTAATCATCGCTATTCTTAATAACTACTTATTTTAACTAATTCTATTAATTCCTTGGCTGGTGGGTATTGAGAGGGGATGCTTTGTCCCTTATCCGCAAAACGAGTGTTAGTATAAAATTTGTATTGCGCTCTCTGTCATACTATTAAATTGCTTATAACTTCCTAATTCTTTCATCGATTTTAATTTTGTAAATAGGCTTTATTAACAGTAAGCATTTTTATGACACCATAAAAAATATAGTCAACTAGCAATCTATTGGTTTAAGGATTTAGGATGATAAACGTTTCAAACTGACAGACAGAGTTACTTATGCATTTATAATATTTTTTTTGGTATTGTTACATATGTTCAGTGGTTGAAGCAGTTAGGCAGGTGCACGGGCAGGTGAAAGAAAATAAAATAATAATATTAGACCTCTAAGCAGAATAATTTGTTAGACACCTGCTTCCTATTGGATCAATGATAACGTCACTTTCTAAATGAAAATAATAGCTGGAAATTTTGTTTATGAAACACGTTTCTCATTTACTGGTATAATAATAATAATTTCTTTGTACAAATAATGTGTATAGAGACGTACGTAAGGATTATTTTAGTAGATATTATTTAATAGTACTATACACCCTTTTAGCTTCTGTGTAATTGTTTACTTTGTTAGATGTAGTCACAGTCAAATGTATTGCAGGTGCAAAGTAATTATATTACATTGTTGAACATAACAATAATGCCGTCCCAGGACACTGACCACGGGGAAGAAAATTTTATGGTTTTAGTACTAAGGTAAATTTGATCAGGCATCTCTCCTCCTACACTGGATGTTGGGATAATAAATTCTTGTATTTTACCTATGGATTAAGAACTGCATGTTATTATGGGAAATTAATAAAAGGCTTATTTAACAAAATTTATACCATTCACATTAAAAGTTTTACACTCATTGTTTCTAAGGACACATTCGGTCCCCGCGTCAACCAAATGGAACATTTCATAGTTGTTTATGAAAACTTCATTACAAAAATCATTTATAACTCTCACATTTTTTCAGAGGCATCATTACTCTAAAATGGCAGCTACTCATTAATAATTTCAAACACCAAATAATCTTAATGTCTCCCCATTATCAATGGTGCAGCACGTGTTACGGTTCCAGTGAGAAATTCCCGCTTGTTATTAACGGTAGTCTCAGACTCAACCCTCTATCTGCGCCAGATTTACAACTACAGAACAAAGGACATCAATTCAAATAGTGACATGTGAACTATGGGGCCCGAGTGATGTAATTCTTTGTAGATGCGAAGCGAAGACGGTAGAATAGTGTGAACATTACCTGGTGGAAGAAATATTATTTTGTTATTTGAAGAAGTATTATCATTTAACCCAGCATTGCTTCTACTATTAGTCCTCTCGTGCTGAAAGGGTCTTCTTCCATCTTTTCAGCGCGAACACCACATTTATTATTTATGGAATAATAATATTATCCAGTTGAAAGGTTGATCGACTGCTAATAGTAGGTATTGTCGGTCGTGACTATAAGGCCAGAAAAGGTAATTGCGATTTTTGGTCGGTACGAGTCTGACATGCCGTGGCAAACGATTCATAAGGATTTTCCGCACTATAAAAAAGATACATACTGTAGACCAGGACAATATTAATAAGAAGGAAATATACAATCATTTTTTAATATCTGTCAGAAATTTCTATAGTTGAAATCTTGACGTACGACTACACCTGTTATCCTAGCTAGCTACAGCTGTTCCTAGTGCTTCGCCCCCATAACCCCCACTTATAAACCGGCCCCCCCTTATAATTAGGTATTATTTGTATATATATCATCTTCGTGGTATACTTTTCCAAATATGTAGCCTCAAATAACTAGTTCCAGCATTAATTAAATCCATTGAGTTCCACAGGGCACGGGGCATTCATCCGTTTTCAAATTGCGCACTCATTATCGCTGACTTTAAAAAAAAATATTTGTTCCTGGGTTCGTCAGGATCATGGCAATTAATAATCAAATTCTATGTTATATAATAAAATAAATAATCATGGTGCAAATGACCATGGATGATTTTCGGTAAAGGAAAAAGTCATTGTTTCAGTACAAGAATATTTACTTCGATGATATGTTATGTATTTACCACTGAAATTATAGGATGATTTATGTGTAATGTTTGCACTCAAGTGAGGTCAGTTTGTCAAATGCCTAAGCAATGACCTGCAATAAGTTTCAGTTAGTTCTACATTTTCCTCAGGTGACACATAAGATAAACCTTAAAACATAGGCGTTTCAATTGTACCTAAGTAGTTGAACATAGGAAAGACCCAATTACAATTCTACATTTTAAAAGTGCCAAGCGTTTAGTTATGATAGGTACCTACTAGTAGTAGATTCATATTCTAATACGTTTAATATCTGTATAGATAACACAAAAAAAAAAATTGAAGTTAACTACGTTGCATCACCTAATCTAAACTAGAACGAAATAATATGTAGGTACGAATGTAACTAAAAAAAATTAAAAGATCCTGTTCCTCTGTTGTACAATGGTCTCCCCCCTTACCTTCATTTACCTTCCTTAACTTTCCCTATAGTCATCCTGTTCGTGGTTTTGTTCGAAAATAAAAACGATAAATAGCAGAGGAAACAACACTGCTATTTCCTATTTGTGATAGTGACTTATAAACTGCTAGTTGTAGTACTGAAATTAATAATAAAGCTCTATGATAAAATAAAGTTATATTATTTAATCAAATGATGGTGACGCGACAGATGGTAATTTAAAATATATTATATAAATTAAAAATATTAAATCCATGTGTGCACAAAGCTTAAATTAAATAAAAGCATTATTGCATGAAGAAATTATTTACTTAGATATTTTTATTAGGAAAAGATATAAATTAAGGCCGGCCTAGTCTCATATTTCGATGGTACGGTGTCTCAAAGCATAACTTCAGTTAATGATATTGTTGATGCAAGTAACAAGTTTGCACAAAATCTTCGGAATGAGAGTCAGACTTGCATTTGTTCGCTTTACCTCAATATTTGTCGTGATGATATACCTTAACAAATGAATGAAAGCTCAAATGCACAGTCAATGAAGTTTAAATCAAATGTCGTAGATTGAAACAGACACAAATACTGTGACTACTGAATATATTTTTTCTATATCTGGTAGTACAACAATGGTGTAAGTATCAAACATTTTGACGTTCGTCCACCCACACGGATCACATACATATGCCACATACGGAAGGATAGCAACACTATTCTCATGTCCCGCCGTCGTCGTCGCGTCGTTGCGGTAGATAAATTATGTACATGCGCCATCTCTTTGTCCCGTCAATATGTCAAATACAGGCCTCCTCGCTTTCTTGGTGCTGACATAATAATACCTTTTTCTTCAAACTTTAATTACGACACAAAAATTCTAATGGCACTGAAATCGTAATTTGTTACAATACGCAATATTCCGATGATTTATGTAGAGTTCGGTATGCTATAGTGTTACTAGCGCATAATCTGTCAGGTCAGTTCCTACTTACTTATCAATATTAAAATGTCTCAATAGATTTCTATGATTTTAATCGTTAAATCCTTAGCTCCTTTCACCATGTAAATTACTGTGTATTTCAAAATTACGTGAAGGAAATATTGATTACTAATTCAATTTTCCTAGTAAATATTACGTGCAATATAAATAGGTACCTATGTAGGTACTGGGAAATCTCTAGAGGTAGATACAATGGTATCTACCTGATTGTAATGGTAATTGAAAGAGTCTGAGTCTGAGTAAATCAGATCATTTAAATTATGTCTTATAGGTTTTTTTAAATAATGTTCACGTTACTCTGGGACTTAGCTGTTAGGCGCAGTAGGTGATGGCTTAGAGTCTTAGACACCACTGAACACTAAAATATAAGACATAAACACAGTATTAAAATGTTTTACCTATAGGTACTTATGATTCAGAATAAGTAGCAGCGTACAAAATATCAGTTAATCACCCAATGTGGATTACTTCAGGACATTATCTTGATATGAGGTATGACATTTCCGTCGTCGAGAACAAAAAGTTAGCTCACTAAAGCACGGTACTTCGAAGGTTAGGCAAAGTTAAACACGACATTATAATAATGAATCATCTAATGCACTTATTGTTGGCAAAAATCGCCACTCAAATAAATTTATGAGAGCCAAGCACGATAGAAACCTAGATAAAGTCCTAAAGGGATAACGAGTAGACTGTGATAATAATCTCTAAATTATGTCCTTATGAATATAATTTTGGTGCTCGAAATGTAATTTTATTTTATGGCTGTAATGCTTTTTTCGTTGCAGGAAATCCTCATACTCGCCCGTCAGACTCGTCGATAGACCGATTTTAAGGGAAGCGACAAGCGACTGCGACGATTGCGCGTGATCTTGGACTTGTATCCAAATTAAGTATATACAACCCACAATTTTTAAATTTTAAATAAGTGTCACTTTGACAGCTTCTCTGTACCTAAGTATAGATCATCGAGACTCTTTACAAACATGTAAAAAAAGATCTTTAATCAAATCATAACATTACATACAAATCAAGCAAGAAATTTAATTGTGTAATTATAATAGAATTGTGAGAAGACAGAAAGTATTAAGATACTAAGTAATTCAAACAGGGCTAGTAGATCATAATTTCGCAAGAACCTTTTAATTTTGAATGATAATCAAATCTGTAAAGTATATTACTGTTACATAGTACTCTACAAGTTAATTTAATGATTAAGTAGTAAGTAGGCGTGCTCTGCACTTAAGTTGTAACTTATTGCAAATCTTGTTAGTTTGCTTGATCTACCAAGCAGTGGTCTACCAGGTACCTACATACTTCCAAATTATTACCAAGACTATCATTAACTTAAATCAGTCCGGCTTTAAATAAGTTGTCACAAGACAGATGTAGTTGTTAAATTGTGTAAAGTAAATTTTCATTTTAGGGGTGCATCAAAATAGCGTTTACGCGTATCGATATAAAATATAAATATGATTGTCCAGTACACTATGGGCAGCAGTTCCATCTTTTCCATGAGGGCACAAGTCCAAGCCAGGAGCTCTCCCTCGGCTTGCAGGGGCTTACCTAAAAAAAATCATAAAATCGTACAAAATTTTATTATTTCTTAAAGGGCTCCAAGTTCTGTTAAGGCCTAAGACAGCCCT
The DNA here is from genome assembly GCA_958496365.1 of Subacronicta megacephala. Taxonomy (NCBI): domain Eukaryota; kingdom Metazoa; phylum Arthropoda; class Insecta; order Lepidoptera; family Noctuidae; genus Subacronicta; species Subacronicta megacephala. The sequence continues at coordinate 6,538,622 of OY292525.1, forward strand.
GGAGTGCAGGCATCGTAAGGTAACCTGGCTGAATGCTATTTTATTTTTACCACGATATATCTAATTTTTTGTGATGATTAAAAAAATCGTAATTACCATCGACACAAAGAACAAAAAAGGTGTTCATGAAACGATAAGAGAGCATTTGGTTATCAATTTTCGTAGGTATGTAAATAGAAAGAAAGAAAGAAAGACAAAACGTTTATATGCCGCTCTTTATAAATGAAGCTTGAACCCGGAAATCATCAACTCTCGTAAGGTTTACCTATAACAATTTAAACATTGATCTAAATGCAGCAGATACAATCGGAAATCGACGGATTTGTGACTAACAGACCATACAATGTCAATTAATATACGATGGATTGTAGCAGACTCTTTGTCTATCTTTTCCACTGCTATACATATATTTATCTAGTATGGTGATTGGTGAAGCTAAGATTTTGCAGGTGAAATCGATAAAACCAATTTTAATTGATATAATAAGTAAATTGTGTACCTACGGTTTTTATGCAGGAGATTGTGTGAGATGAATGCTTTGCTATATTTATATGTATAAAGTAAATGAATCTGTACATTAAAAGACTTTTGATTTAAGTAGGTAGGTACTAAAGACGAAGATAAGGGTTTAAAATAAAAAAGTAGTAGGCGCTAAGTCGAAAGTGTACGTGAACATAACTCTGCTTCTTTTAGCACGCGTATTCGATAAGATTATATTATGAGTTATGTGTTTACGTCAATCATTGAATCCGTGACAGATTTTAACAAAAACATTCATAAAAAAGCGGACCTTCACATGATTGGTCAATCATATAATTATGCTAGAAAGATATTTACGATAAAAAAGTATATAGGTACTACCAATACCTACTTGGCAATTATTTTATCAAATTTATAAGATGATGGGCATATCCGCATTAAAATTGTGAACTTAGCTATACATAAAGCAACCAATATTTATTAATCAGTTAATTTTGCAAGAAATTAGCAAGTCTTTTTCATTTTTCAAATTTCCCGATACAAAAACAAGTTATTCTCTACATAAAGTGTAATAAGTTTACTTCAAGAATTAAATATAAACATCTTTTTTAGCAAAGTCAACTTAATTCACTACAAGGTGGTGGTGCTATTTCAAGTTCAGGCCTTTATATCAACTTGTAACCGAATAATATATATATTCTTCAAGTGCTTGTAACCGAATGCCGATCAAAATTCCTTCCAATTTAAGTAGGAGTGCCACAAGGTTTGGTGCTGGGCCCTCTCTTGTATTCACCGGCTTTAACCGACTTTCTTCTTGTTACATGTCATTGATACAGTCTTGGCAGAGTGGTTGTAGTGGTTGTGTTCGCCTCTTAGGGATGAGTCGCAGGCTTGACAATCTGCCGCCATTCTTCACGTAATGCTGTTTTTCTGCTGCACTCATAGAGGGGACCGTTTATTCCTAGCAGCCTTAATTTGGTCCGTTCTGCGATATAACAAAAAAAAAGCAATGCAGTTATTGGATCTCCTTTGGTGTTAGGCTATCACCTTATCCCTTTTACAATGGCAAAGTTGCTGTCAAAATCAGTTTTACGTATTTCAAAACTTATTCCAAATCCTTTGTCTATTTTATTAAGAACTTATAAAAACGTTGCACTAATTTCACGCAAAGGTAGTGACTGAAACCGTTTTGGTGCTACTGTTAGTGAAAAAGCATTTAATATTATTCTGTAAAGCAAAACTCGATCCTACGAATTATAATAACTAGTTATAAAAGCTCACGGAACCTACCTAGAGTTAATAGTTCTTCAACATTTAAAGTTACAGACGCACACACACACACACAATCGTCATAATAATCTATTAGCCACACCATTACATAAGTTTTTTAGAGTTCCCGTTTTTTAAATATAAACTCTATCTTCATGTGTCAGAGATTCTTTTTCGTTACTAGTTATATGTAAGCACGGTTGATCGTGACTCCTGATTTCAATATACAAGCAAAACATTGTAGATCAACGTGTGTATTGCTCCAAACTCGAATTCAAACCATTAATAAAATTAAACGCCATATTATTATACTTTTTTGTTTAGTGTAGGTAGAGAAATCGCATAAAACTTGAAATAAACAGCTTAGATAGTAGATTACCTACTTATTTAATATAACTTCTGTATATGTAGAAATTGTTTCGGAGATTTAACCTGTTATAGTTTATGGACATGAAATATATCCTTAAAAAGTGTAGGTAATTAGTTAATTTTGCACAAAATATTTTTGGCAAGATAACTGCATGTATCTGCAAATTAAGACAAATTATGCGAAAAAGGTATTTTTTTCAGAATTCGCGCCAAAATTAATTGCGTTAAGCATTTTGACAGGTGCTCTGCGATTCCATATCGTTCAAGCGTCGTTACGAAAACGTTTCTACAGTTTCAAAGATTAAGCCGATTATTCCAACCGTTAAGATTTCGTATCAACTAAGTTTTATCGAAAAATTTCAGTTAATCGCGAATTGAAACGCCTTGTGGTAGCCAATCTATCAATGGAGCCTCAACCGATCACAAGTCGTTATGGCGTCATGGAGCTGCTTCGTGATTGGTCAGAGTTGACGTGATATCTATTTCGGTCGCAAGCCAGAATGCGCGCGCTGTAGGCAATGCGCGTGTGTGCGCGCGATACGTGTCGCATTGATGTGTGCGTGTGTTGTTGAGGCGCGCTCTCTGTTTACAGCGCGGTGGTGTGGCCGGCGAGCGCACGCATTCGACACTGTGTATCGTGCGAAATCGAGTTTTCCGGCGGCTCTCGAGTTGCATTAGCGTCTATGGTGTTTTCATCACAGTATATTGGTGCTAATACATGTCGGACGTGAAGAAAACATTCGGGATCCGAGTGAACACTCAGTTCCGAGCGTACTTTCGGTGCAGCTGATAAAAATTATATGTGTTTTCGGCGGATGCGATGAATAAATTTTGCAAATCGAGTCTGTGTGTCGAAAAGGTTCGTGAGAGCTATGTTTTGATCGGTCGGCGTGTAGTGGAAGTGCCGGGCGGTGCGGACGCGATACGACTCGCGGTCCTCATCCTAATCTCAGTGAAACTGAGGCTGTGCTGCAAGTTGTTTTCACTGCGAGCCCTGGGACCTGGAGCAGCGATCGCCAGGAGCATCCAGAGGGACTTATTGGAATACAAAGTGCCGGGCACGTGCTGAGGTAGGCTGAACAACGCGTGACCTTGGCTTTTTCGCTTCGCTTTTAAACGTCAAATTGGTACAAGAAACAGATGCTAATGTATAACATTTTTTTCATATATGTAGTATAATAGCGTTACTGTCTGCTAACCGCTTCAAAGCTATCTTTTTTTATTAGCACCCCACGAGCATGATTCCTCACACGCTACTGCTAATCCTTCATATTTGTTCATCATTAATGTATATATTCAAGTTTATCCAAATATTAGTTAGTTCTCAGGAGTTACTTTATACTGATTACCTTAAAAATAAACAGTGATACCTACAAGTAGAAGCATTTCACCGAAAGATGTCCTTTTTCACAAACGACTCTTCATCTTGCCATGGATAAATAATGAACTATTATATCCAGGCATTATAATAACAAAAACACCCTCCTCACAATAAAAATCTCCTTGTTGCTGATATTTTCATGCATTTTTTAAAGTAACAGTGTCCAATATGGATATATTTTTATGCATAAATCAAACCTATTAATATTTATGATACCTGTTCCAATGTTCTTACAGTTTTGAATGTTCTCGGCCAAAATGCATTATAAGTAGACTCTTGCAGATAACAACAGATAAATTTGTTAAAACAAAAACACCCTCCTCACAATAAAAATCTCCTTGTTGCTGATATTTTCATGCATTTTTTAAAGTAACAGTGTCCAATATGGATATATTTTTATGCATAAATCAAACCTATTAATATTTATGATACCTGTTCCAATGTTCTTACAGTTTTGAATGTTCTCGGCCAAAATGCATTATAAGTAGACTCTTGCAGATAACAACAGATAAATTTGTTAAATACCTAAACTAGATAACAATGTGTCGCATTCTGAAAATTTTTGCGAACAAATGGCATGGCATTCATATCATAATGGAATGAGTTAATTGCATGCATTAAACGTTTTCCTAACACTAAGTATGTTTTATTGTAACTAGTACCTACTTTTAACCAATGAACATTTTTAACTTCGATGATATATCCACCATACACTTTTCCATTCGTTTTCATTGAATTGATGACTACGTTAGAGCAACCTAGTGAACTCTGTACTTAATATTTTATTTGTTATAAACGTTAATCAGGAAAACAAATTGGAGAGCGAAATGTTAGTATACAACGTTTTTAAGGATCTAAGCTTATAAATTTCATTAAAATATCGTTGTTCTCAGAGAGAAGCAAGAACAACATTTTGAAACCATTGTTGTAGAGCGTAACTAAAAACTGATTAAAACATCCTAAGCTAAACGAAGATGTTGAAAATCAAAACATTTGTACCTGATATACAAATAATTTGCCGACGGATAATATACTATAGGATTTCTCTTTCGTTATACGTATGAACTAAACCAGTACTCTTAAAACGTTTTGTAGCCAAAGACCACATTTAAATTTGAAAAATCCGCGGACCCCGGGAAAGACAGTGTGTTAGGTCTCGCACATTGAATAAACAATATGCGATTTACTGCATAATGTTCCTAATAACACTGAGCGGTTGTGGCCCCCTGGCACTTCTATCGTGGATCCCTTAGGGTTCAGAAGAAAAAATATCGTTAAAAATACTTGAACTAAACAGTAATCGATCATGTCGTGGTAAAAAGATTAGTTGAGGAGGTTAATAGCGAGGCTAGTTACCAGTTCTGATATCTCTTGTAAGTTCATACCACTTATTCAGATTAGGTACAGTAGAAATATCAGTACCGTCGGTAATTTAAAATGTTGTGGAAATAACATCTTGTACTGATAAGCAGCTTAATATTTCTAAAACTTTACTGATTGTAGTGTAGGTATATATTTGAAAAAGGTATAACCAAAGAGACATATACGCATTTTTTTTTATTCAATAACTCTTAACACGTTTCTAATTATACTTTAATAATTGATCAGAAAAAACTTAATAATTTATTGAGTACCTAACACATTGAAAGCTTAAATATTTCTTATTTATTTTAACAGTTTTTAAGGTAAAACTTGTTCTGTAAACGATTGGCAATTTCTGTTATTTTGGTAGTATCAGAGTTTACCTATAATTGTTTAACGATTAACACAAGACACAAAAAAACAGTATTCATTTCATTAATTATGGTTTAATTAGTACATTACAGCGCAATTTTGACCACCATTGCGCTGTAAAATCGAAACAGAGAGAATAATTTACTTATTCTTAATTTTACGTGTTCATATTAAAAATATAAAACACGGTTCTTAAAAAAAATAACAATTTACCTGAGATTGTAAAGGGCAAGAATGTTCATTTAAATCCACTTTATTGTGTCACAACTTTTGGTTATAATCATAACCATATTCTGTATAGTATTCCTTATATAGTTAAACTTATTGATCGTTATGTAAGGTTAACCTAATATCAAGTTGCGTCGCGTACTTATTGGCGCCTGACTGGCGACCGAACATTGAACAATACCCACAGAACAATGAAGGAATTAGCGTATTTTCGGCTGATGAATTATTATATAAGTGTTTATAATGTATGTCTAAAATGTTCTATAGTCATCTGTTCCGACGCATGCATTTCGGATGTAGGCAATGTAGCACTTTGCCAAGCAATTCATTTTGTTTTTCTGGGAAATGTATTTACGAATTGGTGTAAAATGTGTTTAATTATAATTAATTTAAATAAGTTTCTATACAACGGTATATTAAAGGTGTAACGGTAGATTAAGGATATACCTACATACACATATCTACATTTAAGTGTAGAATATTTTTGGTTGGTTACAGGTTATACGAATATAATATAAACTTTAATAGCATCGCCATCAAAAGAAAATAAACATCAAAAATAAAATAAAGTAAATACCTCGTTGCATGAATAATGAATACTATAAAAACAGTTCTCAATATTATAGAGAACAATATTTTTGACTCAAGGCTGTATAAAACATGAATGAATTCCACAATTGCATAATTGCATTTAAAAGTACTGGTTTAACGATATTGGCAAAGAAATCCATTTATCCATAAATGGATTGTATCAAAATATCATTAACAAAAAGAAATGCAAAATAAACGTAGTACGTGGGTGTTTTTATCATTTGTACTAAGTGTATCCAAATATGGTTACCAATTAAATATTACCATAAAAATAGAGATATTTATTGACGTTTCAACAAAAGAATTATCTATTTTCCATATACAGATAAAATTATAGAATCATCAAATGACTATCCAATATGGGAATAATAAAGCTTTGTTAATTAAAGAAAGCTACAAAAATATGTAAGCACTGATGAAATGAAGTTGGGAAGGGTAAAAGCGTTCGCATGTGATTGTAACGCAATTTGAAAGATAATATGCGACAGTCCTCGAGATAACAACACAAGAGGCTATCATATTGCTAAAATATTGCACAACGGCCGGACACAAATATTATTTCTCATGTATTAGCCTGTTTTTCACCACTCAATAGGATCATAAAGCTGGTTTATATTACGAAACTTATACCAAGCTATCTCTACCTCTATATTCAGTAGTTGATAGACTTAAAACTTCATTACTGCAGATTTCGATTTCTTAGCAAATAAGTTAATACATATCCTCAATATTGCCAGCCACAGCCATTATGTAATATATTCAGACACTGTTGAACAATACGATGTAACTATTATCTGTTTTTACCACAGCTATAACATAAACATATGATATAGGCGCATAAGTGGACACTTATGAATGGCCCTCTGCCCACGCGGCCAATGATGTTTTTTATAGCGACCGTACATCAAAAATAATCATTTTAACAGTGCCCCCAGCTTCTTTATAGGTCACTTGATCTGTCTATCTACCATTCCACTGAACAATGCAACAGACAAGTATAATACTTAAGAAAGAATACAAAATCTGGTTAATTCGGCTAATGCTAATCTCTTTGATACGATTTCGGAACAAAGGAAAAAATACCTACGTAGTTGGAATGGAATATTGGACGTTAAAACTTATTTCTAAGCAACAATACGGTGACTTGAATACCATATTACACTTAACGCTAAGAGTGCACACATCCGTGATAAGAACATTCAAGCAGCACACATGAATCAACTTGGCCTCCACACATCTGAATGGATGTTAATTAGTACGTTTGTTTTAACACTTCAATATTCAAAACGCACACATACAAACATGCACGTGCTGTACTCGCTCCATGTATAATGAACCTTCACATTTAACTGCTGTTGATTGGAAAATATGTAAACAAATTAGAGGACAGAACTGTGAAAAAATATTCTTATCAAATCTTTGTACTGGGTGCATCTAGGTAAGTTGCCACACGTTCCACAAGATCAGTAGGTAGGATAAACAAACGGGCAAATTCAAAGCAAACTGCTAGAAATATTGATAAACATTTACCTATAAAGTTTATTTTACCTTCACACATATCTATTTGGTAGGTGTTATTTGATCGTGAGAATAGTATGTTCAAACTTTTGTTATTTTTTATATTGAAACAGTACTTAATCACTTCCTACAGCTCAAAAGGCGGAAGTCATGCGTTTACAGAAATAATAAATTAACGCTTTTGGTGTTTCAATTCGATGTTTCTTAAATTTGCCCTTGGTGGAAGGTCAATTCGGTTGCTACGTTTGGGAGGAACGCCGTTGCGACACTCGCATTAAAACTTTAACAGTTTGTTTGTTTGTTTTGTGTATTCGGTAATTTTCGAGTGGACGTCGATCACTTGAAGTGGGCACAGAAGGACAAACGTCGACACCCACGCATATTAATACATCAACAACATCAAAATCTTGATTGAAGCGACAGGCCCTACTAGCGATTATCAAATAACGCGAAGCTAGTTGTTGATTGTTTTATGAATTTGGATTTAATTTCTGTAATGTAGAGAACATTACAGAAATTAAATCCAAAATCCAAAATTAAATTCAAAATCCAAACAATTAGATAACAACCAAATTCAATAGTGTATGTTCATCATTTTCAGCATGGAATATTATCTCGTATATGATGTTGCTGTAATAATTACAAATAGTTTAGATCTCCTAAAAATAAAAAGAATAACTTAAACTAAATTGACTCATGAATCATTCTACTTGTCCTTATAAATTGTATGTTCTTCAATCACCAATCCATATAATAAGAAGAAAAATACTTCAGTACAATGCGTTTTTATATAATTATTATACTTATAAGGATAGAAAATTACTAGACTAGACTTCTTATTAAGGACAAACTGGGACCGTCTTCGCCATAAATCTATTCATCCTGATGACTGCAGTACTTGAAAAAAATATCTATTATGCTTTGATTAAACCTATATATAGCAAATTCAATAACCAATCATGGCTCGTAAAGTTAATAGTTGTTAAACTTAATCCGTTATTTATTATCCTTACAGCTTACAATTATAAGCAATAGCTAAAGGAGTACATTGAATAAATTACTTTAAATAATTACAGACGTGCCGAGAAATGTACATATATATTTATTTATTTTTCATATTGATGGAGCTGATAATCAGGCATATATACCTACTTAAAATAAATATTTAATTTGTAAACTAAATTATTCTTAAACAGATCAAAGGGCCTAAATCTATTTTTATGGTGTCTATATGTAAATGATGGTATCATTAAAATCTACTTACTATATTGAATTTGACATAATGTTTGCATAGTAATATGTTCTTCTGGCTATACGCTATCCTACTCTTGGGATATTAATTCATGGCATTTTGAATATAGAGATATCATAATTAATATGACTTGATTGGCACTGATGAATATATTAAGCTATTTTGGGATATTTATAATTGTTTAGCGTTGATAATACGTTATCATTTATGTCAAGCTTCCCTGACAGGCTATAATTCTTTTCAATCTCATTAATAAAATCAATGTTATCGTAACTGGGTTTAAAAGCCTCGGCTCTGATCCATACATACATATTACATATACTACACAGTGTTGACATAAATATTACATATAGCGGGTGGGTGCACATTTCCCTATATGTAGAGCCAAGTAAACGGACTCACGGATAAGATTGTTTGCACAAAGCTAATATTTGACATCTCACAAACGGGTCAGGCGGAGATGGCTCGGACGGCCATTTGCAATTGCAAATTTTCCGAGATAAAAATAATCTAGGAGGGCTTAATTAAGATAAAGTGATAAAGATACGACCAATAAATTAACCACTTCGTGCAAGCTGAAGGTTTTATGCAGGTACTTAAGTACTTAATGGTACATTACGTGTAACGTAGTGATATTGGAAAACGGATTCGAAAATCATGTGCTTTATTAATCTATTTTATCTTTCAACGTATAATTTGATAGTCTTTAACCGATAGGCCTGGTCATAATGCAAAACATTAATTATATTTCACTCAGGACTAAGTATGTAATAGGTAGGTTCACCAATATTTTAATTTTGACTCTACCACTTATATTTTCGCGTATTGTGTATATGTACAAACTCTTATGAAATGCATTAATCATTATTTACGTTTACAACTAGCGTACGTTATATCCAGCATTAGTACTGCGAAATGATTCTGGTTCGCCGGCAGATGTGACTGGCACAAACAAACAATACCACTTTAATTTTCCCACTGGCACGTAATATCGCAGCGTATTTCTTGAGAACATAATAATGTATTCAATTTGTTAATTCGACTCCTTTAACCATACTTATTTGCATTTTATAGTAATATAAGTGAGCGCGCAAGTTCGTATGGAAATGTTTTTCAATATATTGATCAGTAACAACACAAGCAACTCGCCAGGCCTTAAGCTCAAATGCATTTTTTATTTTTCAGCCTGTGATGTCATCGAAAGTCTTATTTGAAAATGAAACTACCAACTGTACCTACTAGAATTTGAAATCAGTACTGTTTGCATTAACAGTCTGAGCTGTATCAAAGAGACCGCATAGATAAAGAAAGGAGTGTCATTGCCACGCGACCCGAGCACTGTAATCAGGTTACAGGTCACTCTAGGAATGTCAGCTTCTCATTGACGCTTCTAATATACTGCAACACATTAACCTTGCGTGCTATTTAGGTGTTCCATTTTTGCCACAGAGATTATAACCAACTATTTCTGTGAAAAATAAGGCTCTATTTGCTAAGTGGATATTTGAAACGTAAATAAAAAAGAGGGCGCACTATAGGTCCAATTAGAGTGATTAATGCCGTTTATGGCTATCTGGAACGGCCGGACTTCATGTGTCTAAATCCTATTATCATTCACGTCAGTTGGCAGCTGTGGAGTATTTTCAAAAAACGTTAAGATTGCGTAATAGGTACCTATTTTATTCAAATGATTTTTTGTGTGTGAAACCAAACATTTTAATTGTTAAACGGCGGCGATCCATTTTTGGTAGTTGCTAAAATCAAGCACAAGCAAATTGCTTAGAGTTGTTTTCAAGGTTGGGAACTTGTGAATTAGTGCAGCGCTGTAAAGCGCAACTAGGTCGATCGATAGCGCACTCTTAATTGCGATAAAAACTGCTTCTCTGTATCAGGCCATTAATTCTGTAATTATCGCGCCGTCCGCACATCAAACGCGCCGGCGACGCGCGACGCCGCGACAAATTTGTACAGGCTCTTGAAGAATGTCACTAATGAGGTGAATATTATAGACTTGAAATTACCTTATAACATAATAACCACCTGCATTCATCCGTTTTTTTTTGCTCCAAACATTGTTTTTTTTTACAATAGGTACGTACGTAAACAGAGTTGTTTATTACGAATGTTATAAAAAAAATGTTTTATTTTTTTGCCAATCGATAATTTTAACGAAGGAGTTCATTTGTCGTTCCAACGAACTTGTATACTTATGTAGGTATAATTCATTTACTTAACTTTTTATATCGTGAACTATTAATAAGTGTATTCTGTATTGTTGAATGTAGGTCAGTGGAAGCAACGTCAAAGCGTCCATTGTTTAAGAGCGGGTCATGTCCATTAGCCATTAAGTTTGATGTTGACTCTGACTGTTAAATAGGTTTTTATTTGGAAACTACGTCTAGGTATATTTGGGACGATAAGTAAGCTCCTTCCATTGACCGTGGGATCGCGGTATCGCATCGGGGTACGACTCAATAACAATTTGTCGACGAACGTCGGCCACCGGTGACTGATAGCGATAACGACGTCGTTTTCCAACTAAACTAGAGTCGAAGGAAACTGTTTGAACCTGTTAACTTTGTTATACAGATACGATTTGTCAGGATGTTGCATTTTGAGACGTTTGAATTCTAATGCGTATAGACGAACCAAACTTGAAGTGAGGAAATATCATATCAGTGCTAAACAAATTGTTTACATAGGAGCCACGAGTAATATTCAGTTTACAACTACATGGGGTTTATTTAATGTATTGAGTATTTGGAAAAGCTATTGGTCTGTATTTACAGTATGACGCTCTAAGTCTAGCGGTGATCATTACTTGAGTAGTGAGTAGCGAAGTGGTTGTCTTGTTATTAATAGACGGAGAGTGTCAGAGTAAAATTTGTACTAAAATAATACCTTCATGTACCTAACTGGGTTCTGGAATTGTTCTGACATCAATTAATGTTTTAAACCTATAATAGGTCTACAACAATTTTCTTTCATCAAAAGCGTCTTTTTAGCGTTCCTCGTTAGAAAAAAACGATAGAAACACAGACACAAGAGCTAGAGTCAAATAAAGTTAGATCACTTGAAGTCCGTTTTAAATATTGTATAAGCACAAAATGTGAGGAATTCTGAAAATATCCCCATATTTTTTGTTGCTGAATTTGTGTATTTTGTGTTAAGTGAACTTAAGCTTCCTCTAATATGCAAATTCTTATAATATCTATATCTATATCCGCTTCAGTTTTATTTTAACAAGACAAAACAATATTTTTTAAAACGTCTGCCTTTACAATTTATGTAATATTAAGCGTTACAAATGGTTAACAGTGAAGCATGGAACGAAAACCATTTATCCATTGTTGTTAACGATCATTAGAACAAAATGACGTGCGGACGTCATTCAAGAATGGTGTAAAAAACATAAGATTAGGCATTAAGTTGATCTTTATAACTTTGAAGTGTATATGTAACCTCAAATCGTGTGAGGTCAAAATTGTTCAACTGATTGATAACTACTTGGTAAACTATTGAGTAATATAAAAATATAAAGCTCATAAATTAGGAAAATATTCATAAAAAGTTGTATGTTGTCCTCAACCTATTGCACAGGTGTGGCCAATCACGAGCTTGGCCCCATTCGTTAAGGCATGCATACATGTGTTATTACATATGAATCGATTAATTTGCTACATATATATCTTGTTATGAATTATGATATCCTGGCACCAATCGCTTTTATATTCCTTGACTTTAATAATCAATAATTATAAACGTTAACACTCGTACATATACTGCGAGAAATTGAAAGATTGTGGTAAAATAGATATCAGGTATTTTGTTTGAACAACTGTGAAATAGACTTTGAGCTGACTGATGAAGTATTACCACTGCCAGATAATAAAACCTATTATACCTATATATACGTATTTCCATGCGGAGTAAATGTAACCTAACTCTAGAATAAAAGGTTAATAGCACTAAGCATACGCACTTTTTACAGCTCTTAGCTGGAAAGAGAATGAAACTCCAAAAAAAAAATAATAGGTTGAATTGATGAGCGCACCTTTACTTCTCCATAGATACATAACAAATCACCGTCTGATACATTATGACGTGCGTTTAATTTCAGTTCCAGCTGATCGGTGAAGGTTGTTGAGACCACGTTTGAATTTCGTTTGAGTCTTGAAGCTGTGTCTAGCTATTAGTGACGCGAAGGTTGCGCGTGGGCAGACATTGTTTTTATAATTTTTATGGATCTTCTCATGTTGCTGTTGATTCAGGGGCTGAAATGCAAATGAAAATAAGATTGTTTATGTTTTATATTTACCAGACGATTTAAAAAAGTATTGCCTCACACCTGATTCTGACCAGCGTTCTCCTAGGCCCAGAAGAAACAAAAATATCAGTAGACATGATTTCGAAACTGTATGCATGGGAAATTAAATAAGATAGGTTAAGTTAAGATTAACAAGGATATTTTTGTAGTGAAAACATTATTTTCAAAGGATTTGCTCTCTTTGTTTATGACTAAGAATTTCAATAGCAATAGCATTAAAATGCAATCAATTGATAAGTAATTGGTGAATGAAATAACATTAGTTTTATTAAATACAAATTCACCAAATGGACATTTCCCTAATCCTTATAATCTATGATCACTAGCTACAGTAATCTTTTTGTCCATTTGAAAAACATTCCTCAAAATTAAATGTCACTAAGTGAATGGTCATTGAATACCACAAATCTATTGGATATAAAACTAGCCGCTCCTTTCTGCGACTATTATATTAAGTTCGTAACTGTACCATTAGGATGAAAATATGGACATTATGTGGATCTTCGAGAGTTTAAGTTATTCTTATGGTCTGTAAAACCATAAATATGCAAATTGTTTCGTATATTTATCGGTTTTGATGGGACACATCAATTAATTAGATAAATATATATTCCAATTTATGAAAATTGGGTATTTGGTGTTACAATATTAAAAATTGTTTTTTCAAACACGTAGGCAGTAAGATTTTAATAGAATTAATGTTACAGTTATAAACAAGATAAAAGACATAATTTTTATACGATTTGATTAAATTAAATGTATTTTACCTAAATAGACTCACGATAGCAGTAAACAAGGACTTACCAAATTTAATATCACTGTAACAGAACTCTCAAATAAGGCAGCGTTTTATTTATGTAATTTAATCATTTTGATATCGATTACACTTTGTTAAATATGTTATTACCTATGGCTATACTAGTTTCAAAAAAATTTATTAAGACGTATAACAGTTAGATTTTTTTTATTATGTTACAGGAAATACAAATTATTTAAAAGACTTGTCGCTTTCTACTTTTATTGTCGTTTATGTGTGTCAGTATGTATTCGCAAACAACGACTTTTGTGTGGGCGCGTCATTTGACTGTCCCGTCATATAAATAATCCTTAAGAAAAAATGAATTTAATCTTATTTCCAATGAATGAAGTATGTTTGAAAAATGTGTTATTTATAGTATTTACGTTACATTATTTTTAGACTCCGATGTGAATACAATGGATACATCCTATAAATTTATGAAAGTCTTTTTCGTAGCTTAAAGTTTCTTAATATTGTTCACGAAAAGTATAAAAATGGGTCGATCTTGCTAGCGTATTTCAGGCTTAGTTATGACAGTTAACGAGCCCAATTCATTACCATCGGCTGTCTCTAGGGAGGGCCGGCGGCCTTTGAATAAGTACACAGAAACACGCAATTATTTGCCATAACAATTAACTACTCGTCATTAATTTCCATTTGTTTACGGAGAATATTGTGAAGAATTATATTAGTACCATGGTCAAATTAAATGACGTTAGTGTCAGACATCTACCCGAAATTTACGTATGAAGAAGACAACTAGAAAGGCCTCGTTCGACATCGAGCATTTCTTTAAGAATCAATTATTCATATTACCTAAAAACTCGTAGAAAAATCTTTAGTAAAAAGCGGTCATTACTACAGCTGTGCAAATAACGATTATCATTGACGTGACTCTATGAAGTTTAATCTAAAAATACAGGACAGTTCAACTCAAAGCTGATATATGGCCATTTCTTCAAAATGTCTGTTGCTTTATTGCCTTACATTGTAAAAATCGCGTATTTTGCAACAATACTGTACTGTCTGGATTTTAGAAGAGACCGCAATTCTCTCATGATTCATTAGTACGTTTCTTCTCAAGGGTCGTCAGATATAAAATGTCATCTAAATATCATCGAAATGTCATCTAGTTTAAAAAAATACTTGTAAAAGTGTCTTTAAAGGATCTATTTAGGTACATAAATAAATACAATTTCTCAATATTTTTGCGTGTACGAGTAGGTTGGCAATTTCCTGACTACACTGGAATGTTGTCAAGAATTAGCTAAGTGAAACCGTATTGGAAGATCATATGCTTTGACATGTGTGCAGATATCTGGGTTATTACTGCACGTCATTAGTATAATATGTCATGGCTGGTCTGCTATTGTACCATGAAACACTTCGTGAAACCGACAAAATATGCCATAAAGCACATAGCACTGGTACACTGATTTTATTGCTCCAAATTACATGTTCCGAAACGTTGAACTCATTATCTAAATGTTACGTAATCATAGGCCGTCCGCAACACGTTCAGAAAAACTTCCATAGAATAAATGAATGAATTGAAACTGTGTTCGTAAAAATATCATACGGTTCAGAGTGTCAAAACATGTCAACATGTACCGGAGCTGAAGAATTTACGCGATAAATTAAAAAAAAACTTGTGATATAAATACAGGATTCCAATTCTTTCGACCGCGTCTTAAAAATGGCTATGTGGATATTTTTATGTAGGTACGTCCTCTTTATTGTTTCAACCTTTGAAAACGATTGCAAACCTTATATTTACCAACATAAAAGAAAACGCAAACGGATTACTTGTCATGGTAATTTTTAAAAAATCGTTGCCTGACCTGAATATCACCCACGCCAACCCGATTATTAAAACCATTTAAACAGGTAAGTGTGAAAAAAGGAAAAACATCTAACCTATATGAGGGTTTTCTCCCGTCTTCTCCCACTGATCTCAGGGAGAAAAGCAGCGAATACCTACTTAGTTTTATTTCCTTATGGACGATAATCGGAATATAATGGAAAGTAGAGTATGAGTGCATGGAACCAGCATTATTGGTGCGCTTTGAAATTATTGATCGGAACAAAATATAAAACATACAGAGTATTTTTCTGTAAGAGTCCTGTAATAACTGATGTCTAAACAAAGATCAAACTGATAAATGAGAGCTTTTTCAATTTCAATTAATCACTTATTCTATTTTGGTGTTGGATAATGCGGCTACGTGATGAATACGCGAGCTAAGGATTTTAACACATGCTGCGTATGGCAAGTTGCCTGCGGGCGTGAATTAAAAAGTCGCGATCAACGCCGTGTCGGAAAGTCGACGTTGTATTAAAACGAAAATAACAGTGGGCCTTGAGCTATTATTTAATTTTAATGTGTATATTGGGTGTGAACGCGGCTCGTGACACGCACGTGCGGCCATACACTGGTTATTGCTTGTGTACGCAGAAATAACGAAAATTTTGCTATATTGTAGCTTTGCCTGTGCTACCTAAGCATGACTAAAAATAAATATTGCAACGTTAGCTAATAGGTAGGTATTTGCTGCATTTATAAGATTGAACTGCAATTTGCAGCTAAAAATATTCACCATTTCGCATCCTATTTAACACTTAAAGGCTTCACAACGATTCGCTGTGTGATTAAAACGATCCCAAGAACTACACAAATAGGCCTCACCTTGCGGATTGTTGTCTTGCTTGTTCATTTTGGGGACGTTAGGGTCGTTAAAAGTCTATTTTTCATGCTGTTCATCCTAATATTATTTTCTAAATCATTGTACTACGTAATCCTCTTTTCTGATGTGTTGTACTTTCTCACTTACCAAAACATTGACTTTGGCAACACGCCAAATGTCAGGCTCAGGATTGATTTAAAAAATATCTACTCTCGTATAATGTAATGATAACAGATGAATTTGTTTATATTAATATAGACAATACATTAACATGAATTAATTTTGATTTTTATGTGTTCAAAATGTTTCGTTAATACCTAATAAATTGCTGACTCGAGAATTTTTAAATTTGTCTAACGATGCTTATTTGCCGAGCGTCGTGATAAAACTAACTAATACCTGCAAATAAAGATTTTTAAGCTGTTTTACTACATAATTATATAATAACGGTGAAAAATGCAAAGTGCTTATAATATGTTCTACTCCATACCGGGTTTTTCCCAGACTCTCAACAATTTCATTGAGATTTACCTACGTTTCTAATTCAGAAACTATGATGCTAGTAGGCATGATACATACATTTTCTTATCCCCTCGGTATTAAGCAACAACAAATTTTATTCAATACCATAGAGGATTTGATTTGTTATAGGCTTAAATATTTATAAGAACTCTCTGTAAATATTTACGTATTGCTACCGAATTTCGTAGCTGTCTTCATAAATTTAAGACAAATTGTTCGGCAAACACATGTTTTTTGGGATTATTGATATCTTTTGAACAAAGTAAAAAAGAATCTTAATTATATTATTTATTGGATCGTATTAATGAAGATGTAATGTGGAGGAATTTGATCAAATATTTTTTTTAAGGACATATTTTACCACTTGGGACCTCTAGTGTTACACAATATATTATGTTCAAAACTGCTGACCTCATAAAGGTAATAAACTTGACAGTCCCGACTTCATATAAAGTAATATTTTAAAGAGTAGACGTCATCCCTGCCTGTCAGCATGTCCATCAGTCTGTCAAGCTGCTCTGCAAAGTCAAACCTTTCATCAGTTTCAGATAGCGGTTCCAAAGTCTGTAAAGTATTGTACCTATTTTAAATTTCAAGTTAGGTAATAATATTATCTTTATTAATTTAGACTACCTTAATTCCGAATTACTTTTGCAATTACAATAATCTTATATGTCTAAGCTTTATTTCACTATGTTAAAAATTCGAATTTGGAACAGTATGGAATAAAAAAAATAGAAATTGTATGAAACTGCCAAATAATTTGACAGGAACTTATTCCAAAATGGTAAAATGCGACCTTAGATCAGATGATTCTTATTAAGTTTAAGACTACGAGAATCCGATCATAAATTATATCGGCATTTGGCAGTGTCCCACATTATAATAACGTCATAGCAATGTATAGGTATAATATTATCATAAATTTTAAAACCCACATTGGACCCACAGCTATGGATAATATTATTTCTAAACCGTAAATAGGTACAGACCTGTATTAGCATGATATTAGCAGTTCAATGATCATAAAGCATCAGATAGTTTGGGTGGTCCTGTTTGGCGATCATCCAATTAGTTAAGGTGCGAATGAGCATAGCGTTCGAATATGAAGAATTGAGACGCCAGCTAGACACATTGATATAATATTTATGCCTGATTTATGAGGTGGACAAATGAGAAATAAACAACGTGACAAAGATAAATTCAGGACAAAACCTCTGTTCGTAAGGTCAAAAGATATTTTAAAAGAATATCATTCAAGGCAAGGAAAATAGAGACGATGCGTCAAGATTTGGCAAAGTAAATTAAAGTCAAAGTGTTTTGGAAAGGGCGATACATAAATAAAATTGAATAACATAGGTTGGTGCTTTTTGCGACAGGAAACATTTGTTTAAGACGGTAAAGAATAGCAACGGATTTGTTAAAATTAGGTCACACGAAGAGATAAAAGGTGAATTTCTTAGAATAAAATACAACCTAATAAACAACTAGAGTATCGCAGAAACTACAAAGAAACATTGAAATCAAACTTAAAAGAAAATAAATAATATAGGATATGAGTGAGTGGATAAAAGTCGGTGAAGCGGGTATTCCTAATACTGGGGGAAGAGCAGCTATGGACAAAGCCACGTTAGATAGAATTAATTCCTCAACATCTACAACGAATGGGGACAACGACCAAGTAACTAGGTCAATATTTATGCAATTCTCTTGAGATTTTTATTACTAAGTTAACGTTAATAGTTTCATTGTTAGCGTCTTCACGTAGACTTCATTAAAATATAAACATTTGTGTGAGTGAATCGTGAGCGAATGATTAAGGGGCCTTATTTTATTTAAAGGCATGAGGATGCAATTGATTGCCGGAAAATTATACCGTAATGATTTTTATGGTATTATTATGTAATTATGTTTTTTATACTAATCCATTAACGAAAAATGACTTCTGTTTTCTTTTGAGAACATAATAGGTATCCTGGCACGACGCCAAGCCTGAAAACTACAAATAAATTTTAAAATATAAAACAGACTTTGTTTTATTTTACATTAGCAGTTCTTTTTCTTGTATTTGATGTTAATCCTTCGCATTAATATGTAATACGCGCGTTAATTTGATCAATGGTTATTTATCTCACATCGTTTAAGTAACTGATTTTCATTTTCTAATGTGGTCTAATAATAAATATATTTTGCAATGTTTATCATTTCTTGTCAATTTTACCTTCAAATCCTGTATGTATTCATGATGATCTTCAAAGACAAATACATTTATTCCTCAAACTGTGTACAAATAATGGTGTTTTACAAAATACCTTTAGTAAGTCTCAATAGCCTACCAAATCGTGTGTAGTAATTATAATATTAACTAATATATAATCGTACATCTTGTCCAGATGAAGAAAAATAATAATTTTCTTATTATAATGAACTTTAAGCACATAACATGTTTATATCAAAAACTGCAAGCAAATCCATAGCAACTATTCTAAAAGGGGAAGGCCTTGTATGAACTGAGAAGGGGTAATGCCCTGCCGACTCATCAAAATATAATATTTTGTTTTGTTTGCTGGTCAGGTAGTCATGTACTGAGAATGCGTCCGTGTGCAGCTGTGCACTGTGTTGTTTAGATTTCTATGAACGCTCTCAGGTTTCTACACAAGAAATGCTGTAGCTGAATTTTACATAGCCGATGAAGAATTCGCTACGTCAGTCAAATATTTCTGAATGAAATTAAATGCCTATTCGTATTCAGTGGCGTATTTCTCGTAATAAATAACAACGTTATACATAACATACCATCACGCCTGCATTCGCCGAAGGGTTAGGCAGTGGTGTACTGTTTTACCCAAATGCGGGGGCGTAGCTGATGTAGGAGTTTGTAACAAGAAGTTTTTAAGTGCGCGTCCCGGCATGTAGAATATTTAAACAAAAAAGTAAGTAGTGTTTGAAATATGTCTAGAAAATAATTTTATATGAATGTCAGAAGAATAAGATTGATTTCCTTGAACGAATAAAGAAGTCGTGATTTCCCTAATCAAGTGTTTTTAACGTAGAAGCATTACGATCCCATAACATTAATCCTGGTGCTTCTACAGTACCAATGTACACCCACATTTCGCCGGTATGTTTAGGTCCCATGTAATAGGGGGCAAGCCTATTGCCATTAACCGGGCACAAATCCAGACTCCGAGCCGCTACTGATAATTTCATAGAAAAACCCAATAACACTATGCAGGTCGAGGGGATCGAACCCAGGACCTCTAGCGTAGCAGTCGCGCTTGGGACCACTAGACTAACGAGGCTTATAACATTTATTAGTCAAACAACATTAGTCTTATAGGAAACCTTCCCTCTTAGCAAAATGATTTATAGGTCAAAAATGTTCAGTTGCAGTTTCAGGGTCGAAAATTAACCTGACGAATATCGAAGGGCTCATCCCTAGTTGTATTAGATTTAGGTTAAGGGGAACTGTGGGTGAACTTACCTCTGCTAAACCCTGGCTAGATTTGATTAAAAGGTCAAGAAAGGAAAGCTCGAAAATAAATGCCAGTATCGTGAACCTCAGACCAGGCGTGTCGCGACATGTTTTTCAAACGTGTGTGCATAATTTAAGAAGCAAAGCAGTTAAAGGTGAAGGAAATATTGTAAGGACAATGTGAATACGAGTATTTTTAAAATAATTTGCAAACAAAAATGTTTTTAATCTTAGAATCACAGGTAACTTTGCACCTGTTGATTTATTTTTATTTTAGTGTAAGTAGCAGCTAAGTGTCGAGGCTTCGTTGCGTAAGCAAAACATCATGCCGAAGTGCCAAAAGATTCCTTTGTTCGATTTGAATGAGTTTAGTCTACATAGTCTCGACTCTTCCAATATTTTTCGAGCTGGAATATCCATTCACATACATAACTTGGCTTCTCATTCCGAAATTGCGGAAAAAGATATTATTTCTATCTTTTTGTATTTTTTAGGCGTTTTCCATGCAAAGATTAAGTTATTTTAGTGAAGGAAAAATACGACCGCGGGCAGGATTCGAACCTGCGTCTTCTGGTTAAGTCGCGGTGGCTTAGCGGTCATAGCGTCTAGAATCCTACCCGCGGTCGTATTTTTCCTTCACTAAAATAACTTAGGTATTATTTCTATTAAAAACCTATTTAAGAGGTACGACTTGCGACGCAATTAGGAAACGGCATTTTGCAATCAACACTACCTGCCATCATATCGTCATTAGTACACAATTGCATATCGATTCACCATGTTCAAGGTCACTTATGTAACAAAGGCTTTTTGCCTCTTAACTAATATTAAAGCTAGATTTAGGCGTACAATGTTTACTTGCTAATGTGTTTGGTGGGTCAAAAAAAAGTATTGCAGAATTAGCGTTAACCCGCGACTTCTCATACATTTTTGTTAGTTAACAAAAGATTGTTTATAATCCTTTTAGATAAAGCGTTATTATTTATGTCCTGTTTGATAACCATTACCTTGAAGCGGTAGGTACTAATTACGACTTTGTGTTAAACAAAGCAAAAGTTATATGGCAAGAATCGTAGAAAAACTATGTATTTTGTTCGTGTCCACTGCGGTTCATGATTGAAGATTTGAATCTATCCAATAAAGAGCTACATTGCTTAACCGAATAGGATAGGGTTTCAACCATGTAACAATTATTGGACCGTCTTGAAAAAGATTTACCAATAAAGGCAAAAAGATTAAAGAAGCCAACGGAACTAAAATAAATTCCCTAGAAGGTTGGCATCTACTTTGTACTACTGTGTACTTAACCAGAGAGACGCAGGTTCAAACCCTGCCTGAGATCGAACTTTTCTATCATTAGAAAAAAATCTATCTTTATCTACTTTGTAGTTAGTCAGTCAATGCATTTTTAGAAAGTTTTTTTTTTAAGAGCAGAATTTTTTTTCCTTGCCACGATAGGACGGACTAATAGTCGCGATCGACTGGTTGGCACCCCTGCTTTAGGCCGTATGATAGATTATGGTCAATATTTCTAAATAACTAACCCAAATCAACTAATCCGTTACTGGTAGAAGGAAAAAGTGCGTGTTTTAAAATAACACCATTCTAACCACACACGGGTGCTTGTCAATCGCAAGAGGCCGTTGTTTAGACACGACGGAAAATATTCATACCGAGTGTTTGTTTTGAATTTATTCTATTCTATTCTCTATTGAAACCCTTTGTTCTAGTCGTTTGTCTATGATTTGTCTCATTGTCAACCGAAAACATTGCTCTTGTATTTTTGTCGGCGCACCGACCGTATTATATTATGTGAGTGTTGTTGTTATTTTGACTTGTTATACCAAGGACTGTTGAGCAACGGCCCTACAAATGTTTTATCATTTTAATTTTGAACAGCTCACAGGAATCCAGGAATCCATAAATTTATTAGATTAAGCTATCTTTATGATGTAGGTATCATCATCATGCTAACCTTTTTATAACTATGAAGGGGTCTGCTTCCAGTCTTATCAAATGCGGTCAAATATCAGTTTTTTACATAAAGCCTAACCTCACCCCAATAACCAGACAATATCGTTTATCTGCGAGTATGCGAGAATATTATGTAAGTACATGCGAGCAAGAATAAAAAAAATAACATCAAATTACTTTTATTACCGAATGCCACAGGTGTCTATTAAATTGAGAAAATTTATGATATAAGAGAACCTACTTGCACGTGCTAGATATCACTAAGTAGGTACTGTTTAGAAAATCTTTCAATAGTTGTTATGTAATTTTTACTTTGTTTTATTCATTGAGCTGAATTTATATTATATACCTAAGTTAGAAGGGTAAAATCCGCTCAATGTACATTTGTTAATTAGCACTGCAGGAGGTTAAAAAATAGTTAGTTTAATTCTGTTTAAAATTATTTTCCTGTACCTATATCGAGTCTGTGCAATAAAGAGCAAGACAACAAGAATAGCGATCGTACTACAAACCTGCTGACGCCAATTTTTTTTTGCTTGTTAAAAAGGAACGGCGCGGCGTTATTTGGCTTTTATAGTAGCATCCCTCTTTAATTAACCGAAGCTCGTCGAATATACAGGTTGTTTAGTCTTTGGACGAAATAGAGTCTTTACTGATATTATAATAAGAGAGAGCGAATTTTGTAAGATTGATTATATGTAGAGCCTGTAGAGGGTAATTTGTGGAATCACTGCACTTACTTATTTGAAAACTTCTTTTACTATTTGAAAGGCACATCATTTCAGATAGATAAAGGATATCATATTATAAATTAGTTATGTAAGGACAAAGTCGGGGTGGGCGGCTTGTCGTAGTGTCAACAATTTAACTGAGAGCCTGGCTATGCATAGGGGGAAGGAGGTGAAATGAAGTTGCAGTGACAGCTATACGTCGACACCTCAATGTGTTTCAATAGGTACACGAGCCCAAAATTGACAAAATATATCTCACGATATTATCTAGTTACTCTTTAAAGAAAGCGTTCTCATTTTCCAATCCTAATCCTTGCATAGTGAATGCTAAAAATATTGGAACTATGGATTCAGAGATTTCGTTATTAGTCAGTGAGTGGTAAGTAGGTGTTTCACTTATATAGATAAATATTATTATCATTACGTAGGTACATGCGTTACAAGCGTATGATAAAGACGTTGGAGACATCTTGACAAACACCTGTTTATTATCATTGTATATAAGTAGATTTCATAATATGTAACGGTCATTTGCTGTAAATTTTCTAAGATAACATGGATAGCTACTTACGTTAAATCGCGCAATCTTAACGGATGCTTTTTTAGACCCGATTCAGAGAAATAAGGATATTTTATTTATGACTACCGGTCACAAATTAAATGTTGTCAACTTGCAACACATTGGATCAAAGAGATCAACATATCATTTTATTTTTATTGCTCTGGACTACATATTTCATAGTTTAGGTAGGTACCCACATACTCCTGTTAATTAAGTACTTCGTTGAACATTATTTTGTTAAAAACGTTTTCGATGGTACCTAACATTTGAATGATATTTCTTATCATATCAATTTATGATAGTCTCAAGTATATCATGATAAGGAAACACCAAATAATCAGATATTACCTATAAGTGGATAACCAGAGGGGAATGAGTGAACGAATAGTAATGATATCGTAGATTTTAACAAATTAGTTCTTTTGCTATTTACTATTTTACTAGTGAAATCTTCGTTTGTATCACACATTGGTATGTCGGTTATGCGAGGTGAACGAATTTCTTGTTTTTATTCGCCTACACTATAATAAAATTACAAGAGTACTTATGTACGTTTCACAATTATTGTAAACGTTCGCGTTAGTACGCCAAACATGCTAATATTCGCACAAAACGCAGACGTTTAAGTAGCAATGCGTAATTCGAAAAATTAGCCATTCGATTAGCATTCAGAACAAGTACAGAGTGAAATGCAACTGCCTTTTATGTTCCGCCAATCAGAGAGCTAGTTGGCGAACCGAGGCCACGCCTACACTGGATGTGCACTGACCACGGCCACAGACAACCACACGTTTAGAGGTAACGATTTAAACCTATGCGCGCTATTACGTAACAAAATATCTATGAGCCCGAGCACTGAAGGCAAGCTGAGCCGGCACGACCACCAAAGAGGATTCGATTTTCACACGCGACCGCGAATTCTTCGTAATCGGCATTGCTCAACAAAAATATTTATAAGCTATAAATATTTTGGTTGAGCAATATCGTTCGCTATTGAGCTATAAGCTATTGAGTCTTATTTATTAAAACAAACAAAATAAGGCAAACCAACCAATTAATTAGTGTCGAAGTTAATGCAATCACATTTTTTAACAAGAATCGGAATCGTGAGCAGTAAATTAAAAACATACCATTAATCAATATCATGCAAGGTGACTTCGGTGACCTTGTTGATTATTATTTTATCTGCGATCGCGTTGAGATGAAATGTGTAGTACCTAATCGAATTATCTAAAGATAATGTGGCGTTTTGATCGTAAACTATATTGATGTTTCCTGTGAGCGGGCTGTCGTTATGGTTGCAGTGTAACCGGCGCAACCTCTATACTACAGGAACTTGACACATAAACTGTAATAAATTGTCAACGTATTCTAAGATTTTTGTCTGAATAATGATTATCTTCAAGTCTATTCTCAATTTTACAATACGCATTTCTTAATAATAGCATACCTCTATGCATAATAAACTGCCTCATTAGCCTAGTGATCTTAAGTGCGACTGCTACGCTAGAGGTCTTGAGGTTCGATGCCATGGTCGAGTACAGTGTTATTGAGTTTTTCTAGGAATTTCACAAATTCTCTTCCCTTTTATTCTCAGATGTCGTCAGATAGGAAATGCTGCCGCCATCTAATTTATAAAAAAAATTAAAACATCTTCTAAGTACTTACACCTCTGCCTTACCGTTCGGGCAATACAAGCTTGATGGTATGTTTGTTATAAATAGCAATAAAAATCAACCAAATTAACAATATCTCAGCAATCTGTCTGGGAATTAATAAAAGTCAAGTTACATAATAAGAGCGCGTTTGACCCACATCTCCCCGTACTAACGTGCCCTATATAAATCTGTAGACGTAGTCCGACATCGTGGGCGTGTTAATGGATTTCCATTACAATAAGCAAATATTACGAATTCGTGGATAATAATTTTGTCATAAAAGGGAACATTGACGGAGTGGTATAAAAAATTAGGTACCTATGCGTCTACTCCGACGCATTTTAGGATCAATATTTATTATGATGTTGCAATTGCGTAGGCTTATCCCTAAACGGTGGTCACTTTTTTGTATAAAGCAATAAAATTATGATTAGTGAGAATCTAAAGTTACATATATTTATTATTTTTAATGTGACTAAAGATCTACTGTCCTGCCAACCTTACTGCAACTGCTTTAACTTGGTACTTGCTAAATGCTGTAGCTGTAAGCCGTTGAAGGGTTCCTTCACCTGTTTTCCTTTTATTCCTAATTTAATGAACAGCATAAAAGAATAAATTCACGCCCTCTGCAAAAGAAAATTTTAAAATTCATTCAACAACAATTTGCAAGGAAAATGTAATGTAATGCACTATGTAGTAGTTTGCATATAGAACTGAAGATTATAATGTAAATTGTATCGCATTAGGGTGTAACTTGAGTGTTGCCCATAACGTTGTTTGTTTATGGTTGGCATACAAGGTATCTAAACTAAAGTCATAACGAAACAATGTTGCTAAAGTTTTATGAACCAGTATTAAATTAGGTACATGTTAATAAATTACTTTACAATGTGATCCGGTTATACATGAACTGTATGTATTATCACTACGTATTATAAAACAAAGTTTTCCAATGCGTCTGTCTGTCTGTTCGCGATAAACTCAAATACTACTGCACCGATTTTCATTCTGTTTTCATCTTTTTACATACATTATTATAGTACAGAAAAGCCGAGAAACCACACGGACGAAGCCGTGGGCGGAGAGCTAGTTTTCATATGATATGTAAATGATACGATTAACATATAAATAATGAAAACAATAATAATATTCGGTATAAATACGAAGGGGAAGGGGATCATGATGTAGACATTGGAATATTGTGTCCTCATTCACTTTCCTTATTTTGTCTATTATTTGGGGAAATCCCTTGAATCGTTTGAAATCGCAACACGCATTTCATTAACAATTACTAGTTGCATAATGAAATATTTTGCCGGCACTAAATTGACAGCAGTTTATTTAAACAAATTAAATCCTTTTCTTGCCCTGAAAGAAAGAATAAAACATGACATGAAAGTAGTCAAGAGTGGATACAATAGTTGGTGGTAGTCCAGAGATTGAAACATAAGAGACGATGCCTTGGCTAAAGTGAGGTGTAGAAAAATATGTAAGGTTGACACAACCACTATTTGAATGAGAAGTCAGGAAGAGAGAGAGAGAGTCCGAAACGCTTAACAACTAATTATTAGGATATCGGTATTGCCTAGCCCAAACCATAGTAGGAATAACTAGCATCATCATGGTGACATGCAACAGGACATATCATAAACCATCAATATGATAATATAAACATAACATACCATCACGCCTGTATTCCCCGAAGGGTTAGGCAGAGGTGTACTAATGTACACCCACATTTCGCAGGTATGTTTAGATCCCATGTAATAGGGGCGAGCCTATACCGGACCTATATCCAGACTCCGAGCTGCTACTGAGCATTTCATAGAAAAACCCAATAACACTTTGCTAAACCTGGGGATTAAACCCAGGACCTCTAGCGTAGCAGTAGATGATAATATATGCTAGTAGAAAGTTGTATATATTTTAGATGAGATAATTTCTATATCTAGATTTTCATTTATTCATATTCATATATATTTATTGCATTCCATAATGTGCACATACAGGTGATTATTATATTAGATAGACACAATTATGGACCCTGTCGGGCATAGCAACATTGTTTTTTGAAGTAGGAGTGAGGAGAGGAGCACTTTAGTTATTTTGTTGTTTTATTATAAAGGGAGTACAGATTTTGCTCGATAATCATACTACCGAGTTTCAATTACCCCGCAATTCCTTGTGGCATTCCAATATGTGTGTGGCGTAGGTGGGAACACAAAATCTTCCACATATATCAGATTAAGTTGCCACCAAGAGACGCGTGGAACTTAATACGGAGAGTGCTGTGGCCTATAAATCTTTGAGAACACATTGAGCCGACGTTGACGGTCGTAAAGAGCCTTAATCGGGCTATCGCAATTACTGTGTCTTCGCCGAGGCCACTTTATACTGTAAATATCCTAGTTTGTTAATACAATATACGGCGACCTCAAAAGCACTGATGCTAGTTTATAGCCCAAACAGATTTTTGTCAGTCTGTTGTTGGCAGAATATTCTCGATACTTTTCCCATATTGGAGTAATTTTTTAGTCTTATCAATTGCAGTTTAATAAATACCAGTATTTTTCACGAAACGACTGTCAATTTCTGGAAAATATTCGACTGTGATCAATTTCTGGGCAGTGTTCAGCTATAATACATTATATTTATGTTTTCACATTAATAAGGGCTCTGACTACATAGTAAGTACCTACTTTATTATGGGAATAAAAAAATCTAAAAAATATATATATTCTGAGGATAAACTGGTCGTCAGGCTTTTAGGGCTTCTGACTAGCGATTGCATGATTAAATAAAATTATAACAGTTATACCAGTGGTAGGTACCTACCTATTTTATTTTTATCGATTTATTTATTGTTTGTAACTAAACAACTAAAACAAAAAACAAGGAAACTGTGGATACGGTTTAGCACAAAAACAATATATTTATTTCGTTAACAAACCATAAAATTACAATGTTCAATAGGTACCTATATAATATATAGATTAGCACGTGACCATTTCTGGCGTGGTATCCTCAAGTTATTATTCAGTGAGATTGAAGCACGCAATGGCAGTGGGACGCATAGATTAGGACAAAGAGCAATATAGGTCACAACACACAGTTTAATGCTAGTACGTGAATACCGCGAATATTTAATAACATTATTTTCCTACTGCCTCGTTAGTCTAGTGGTCCCAATCGCGACTGCTACGCTAGGGGTCTTGGGTTCGATCCCCAGGTCGAGCAGTGTTATTTGGGTTTTTCTATGAAATTCTCAGTAGCAGCTCGGAATCTGGATTTGTGCCCGGTGAATTGCAATAGGCTCGCCCCCTATTACATGGGACCCTTACATACCGGTGAACTGTGGGTGTACATTAAGTACACCTCTGCCTAACCCTTCGGGGAATACAGGCGTGATGGTATGTTATGTTATGTTATTTTCCTATTATTGAAAAAGTAAATGAATTTTAGTAGGAAGTTAAGTTAGACTTCCTTAAGAAAGCTGAACAGTTTGTTTGGTTGAACGCGCTAATCTTTTGAACTACCATTCGGATTCGAAAAAAATATTTTTGTATATTATAGCCACATTCTAGCATCATGCTACGATTTTTAGGAGCAGGGCGTGTGGGTGAAACCACTGGGCACAGCTAGCTACTTTATAAGACAACGTTATCTTACATTAATTATACCGCACCTAAATACTGAAGGAAAACATTGTGCAGAGACTTGCATGTTGTCTAAGAGTTATCCTCGACAGCTTGTGACGTCTGCCAACAAGCATTAAAACAGCGTGGTGGACTGCAGCCTAACCCCTTTCGTTCAGATAAAGGCGTGCCCACAGTACAGTAAATGGGTTGAAATATACAGGAAAAAAATTTGTTAAGATTCATTGCATTGTCGTAGAAAGTTTCTTTCGTAATCGTAGGAAATCTTGAAAGCTTTTCGTTATATTAGCAAGCTAGTGTGTAACTGTAGAAAAGCTATTCAAAATATATTACTTTTGTTTCATCTTTACAAGCTTACGTAAAGTTAAAATATTATGCTACATTACAATTTTATTATATGAATAGATTATTATTGGACCATTATAGTACTGCGCGAGTTTTCAAACGAAATCTGGAACAAGCAGTATGATTCAAACACAATTTAGGGGATTACATAACACAAATTTTCCACTGTAAGATAGTGTTGATCCTTCTACGGAATATGGGTCAGTTTTATTATATTCGATATATCAATATTTCAATACGTAATGTCGACACCGGGTGTTCGGCACGAGCAAACATTATAAGTTAGTTAAATAATCCATAAATCATGCGCTTAAAGCAATATTTACTTTATACGAATCTTAAAATATCGCGCGACATAATACCGAAACGACTTTCTGTTCACGATTTTCTGTTTTATTTTTGTCGTTTTCTGAATCTTTTGTGATATCAAACTGGTTCCACACCCACAAAATTCTTGAAAAATGAAGCTATACTTACTCGCGAAAGTTTAAAGCTTTACATATCTTTTCACATTATCTTAGATCACCGCGATTATGGTTTTATATTATTTTGTATATTGAAATTATGTATTTAGTGGTTGTTTTAATAATACTTGCAAATACGTTCAATTTAAACCTTTGATGTTATGTAGCATCTTTATTGTAGATGATATGATATCAGCCACACGCAAAGCTTTTAGAATACCTAGACTTATTAAGATAACGATCAAAGTAAATTAAAAATTTAATACCGTTTTAAAATTTCCATTTCTTTAAATTAAGATTCATTCAGTGAGTTTGACAAGGAATTGAATTTTACTATGAACTTGCAACATTAATCAATGCACCAACATTAACAGTAGGTATCGATACCTACTTTGTTTTGTCTTGTCATTTTTATTTCTGATTCCTTCCAAACACAGTTACTTTATTATTTAAATTTGGATGTAATTTTTTTATATCCCTGACCTCAGTTACAATAAAACGTAGTAATATGTTCCGTTTATTAAAAAGTTGTATTGTGGTCAGATGTCATGACCTACTCAGGATATCTGTGGTCAAGAATATTTAGGTATTTAAACGGATTTCTTAAAATTATTTGTTAAACTAAGAAGCCTTAACCTTTTCCTTAAACGATCTGGGATAGAAATGAATCAGTTTTAACTAAAATAGGACCCGATGACAAAAGCAGAAAACTTTTAACTTGGCAGTGTAGTTTTTCGTTATTTTACGGCAAGTTATTGCATTCAAATAACTAAATTTTACTGTTAGCAAGAAGAAAAATACTTAACTAAATAACGTTTTCAGACATTAGTCTAAGTTATTTCTTGTCGGTATATCTTTTTGGCAATTCAAACGGGACGCGACCAAAAATGTTTCTTAAAAGAAATATCAGTGCATTGGGGTCTCGTAAACATGGTATAATAATGACTCCCGCGCAGCCCAGCGTGCTACATTGTGGGGCCTTACAAGTCCGTCCCGTTAGAGGACATTATGCATCGCCTTCTACAAAACACATTTTTAGAATATGTTTACCCGTCTAGACTTTTATTTGGTTTATGATCAGCTAAGCTAACATACGGGCCTTGAAGATTATAAAGCATAAACTTCTATATTATGTCAAATTTAAATAGTGATGTTCGCAGTTTTGTGAGCAGTGTGGCTCTAGGCTAAATTTTGACGACTAGACTCGTCTGTAAATCTAGGACATACAGTTTGTTCGAAATAAGTAAGCCGATCGGAAATTGTCTGCAAGTGGTTTAAAAGTGGTAAATTTTAATAGAAAGAGTCGGTGTAAAGATAATTAGAGTCGTATATGTTCACATTTCTAATTATTTTGTTCACTAATTACGATATTTATGTATAAAAACACTTAATTAAATGATTTTATCACCGCGGTTGTTCGGAACGGCTAACTTCCGATCGGCTTACTTATTTCGAACAAACTGTAATAACGACATTATTTATTCGTAGATAAATCTGAAATCAACAATTCTGTAGTAATTGAATGAAAATGTAGTCACAATATAATTGGAGAGTTCGGGCCCTGGACCGATTTTATGACGTAAACTCTATACAGAAATTAAATCTTATACCTCGTAATATTACACTAACTTCATAATTAATTGACTTTGATGACAAAAATATAAATTAAGATAGCTTTTAAAAAATATAAAATAAAAAGAACATTTGCACTGATGACTTATCTACTTACGCGTTTTACACAGTCGTGATCTTTAACTGACTTTTCCATGAATTGAGATGATATCGATGACTATAAAGTACCTATTCACCAACAATTACAATTTACTTTTAAGTTACGAAGAACAAGTCGTATTGTATAAAGATTAACAACATTGATTTAAATAGTTCCATAGTGTGGAACGACCTTCACAAGTTGATTATGATTAAGTTTAGTTGTGTCCCTTTAACAATAACGTATGGTCATAGGTATCTACTGTAGAGTGGACATAAATACACAGTCTGTCGGACTTAGTCCAGATTTTAATATTTCGTTCCATTTCAATTAGATACGATAAGAGTTTTTCGATTTATTTAAAACCAGTTGCAATTAATAAAAATAAATTATTTTTGGCACATTACCAGGCTTATGAATGACGAAGGTTTCGATGACCTAAATGCGTCCATATTATATGCGTGGATGAAATTACATTTAGGTTGAAAAATATGAGGACGTTCTATTCAATACGGGAGAAATAATTGAGAGCTGTCATTGTTTTTATTGTTAGTAAATATTGCCAATCTTTTTTGAAAAAAAATAATTTGTGTGTAACTACGTATATTTTGTCTAAATAAATTTCCTATAATTTACAAACGTGTGGTAGCCGTCTCTACATAATTAACCTATGCTTTGTCAGTGTCCAGGCATTATCATTTTATTAGTTTCCTGTCGTAAAATGTTCGAGGTCGTGTAACAAAGTGCAGCTCATCGTGATCAATGATTGCAGTTTTCCGCATACAAAACGTGGGAGGGTGTAACTTAACTAGCTACTAGAGAACCTACGCTGGTCGGCATTGATTTTCTATCTTAATCGATAATAGACACATTTATATGCCGTTTTAATAGTACTTAAGTATATCTTAATAACACAAAATTAGATTTAAAATTAAGATAATTCTAAAAATATCATGTATTTTTTAAACCCAGTGTTGAATGTGTGATTTTTTTATTAATTATACCTACATGTTACTTATAATTGTGATTGACAACATTTTATTTTAAGTGTCGATTTTGTATATAAATATTAACTTTATATATAATTCCAAGAATCTTGTATTCCGATAGTATTTCAAAATTAACTTAATAAGTTATTTTCTCAGTAATCAATAAACAATAAATAGGTTATTATATTTTTTGTTAAACAAATAGTTACAAGGTTTAAAGTTAAACCTTTAAACGTTTAGACAGCATTTTATCAAATTTACCTTATTTATAATTTAAATTTATACCTATGAATATAAATAATTCATATTATGTCAAATTAAATACATCAATCGTGAGTGAATAAGACGCGCGCATAAAATGTTAATAATGCGGTATATAGCATACACTGTAGGTATAATAATATTATATATATATATGTTATATGTCGGTGAAGGTTATTTTGTGAGGTATCTATGTATCTACACGGAGATGGATGACTTCTTGAATATAATATATGAGGAAAATATTAAACATAGAATTTATTGTCGTTATTAACAGAAATACATATTATTTTGTTTTGTTGTGTTCTCGTCAAAATTTTACCGTCGTCTGTTACCTGCGTTAACAAGTTTTGGCTTTTAACATATGTATATAATGTTGATACCTACATACAGTCACGCCTGTATTCCTCAAAGTGTTAGGCAGAGGTGTACTAAGTACTGTACACTCTAGTTTACTTATTTATTTAGGCACAATGTAATATCAATATTTAAAATAATTAATATGTAAAATTTACTCTAAATTAATTGAGATCGATATAGAGATGGTACCTACACTAGGCTACACATAGCTAAATTAGCAAGCTATGCCTACAAATCGATTATAGCCTTGTATTGTACTATACCTAGATCTGGGTTCCCCATGAGTGAAAATGGCTCTGTATTGATACATTATCTTGAAATACTAGCATAAAATTGGGTCGTTTTCATCGAAAATTACCATTCTTTGAGCTCGTGTAACTTTTTAACCGGGTATTAAAATGAAGTTTTACATTCAAGGAACATGTATTTTAATGATAAGATTGTTACTGCCAAATTTCAACCAAGTTAGGACCAAACTGTCTTTGTATGGAACGCGGAGCGGGTACCTACTACCCTCTTACCTGCTGGAAGGCGCGCATGTGTCAAACACGCACGCCGCCTTTAAGGCCATTCTCTGGTCGGGCGGTGGACTCCCCAAGTCAGACCCCCGCAGCCAACAGATTATTACCACCTGTAGAATAACATACATTTATAATTACATTATAATTTAATTGGTCTGTACGGAAATCGAAGCTGACGCGCAGAGAATTGCTCATTCGCCGCGACAGAATTAACAACATTAGGTACTTAAGTATAAACAAAACATGAAAAATTTGACAAAGGATTTTCCATACATGTTGAATAAATTACAGCATTTGAAGTTAACACGTGGAGTCAACGTCATAAACATACACACCGATGTTTGAATTGCAAATTTTAGTCTACAGATCGTCAGACGTGAAAAGTGTTCGAACAATAAATACTTAGATACATTGCCAAACTTACCTTGTGCCAAACGTGAACACAAAATATAATGTTGCTGTATTTTATATACCTCTGAGAAATATCTGGGATTTTACAGGTTTTCTGAAAAGTAAGTAGTTGATGGGAATCTCATTTTATGGAAATTGGATAGGTTGTGAATGTTATTTATTTGATTTGACCAGTGGGCCTCATTATGGGACGACCTTCGTTAACGCGGGTAATAGTTTGTCATCGTACTTATATAATTAGGAAAATAATTCAGTTCATTATTATGTAACAGGATCTGTTGGATGCAGGCCTGATGTTTTTGTTGAAATTTCTTTAACTAAATTGTTACTCTTATAAAGAGTTTCGTTCCTTCGTTCAGTATTGGTAATTGGTCTCTCCTCGTGAATGTTTGATATAAAAAAAAAAAAAACTTTTATCAACGAAGTCTTTAAAATCGACAAGCACAAGTAACAAGGTAAAATCATTTGGATAGCCTTATTTTAAAAGATGCTTTAAATAAATCATAATAGATGTGACAACATTCAATATCGACCATCCTAATTCATAGGTCTTGATAATATAGTCATTAGAATCCATTTGTAAGTATTTGATACAAGCAAACAGCTGTTTAAACTCAATATTTGTATTTCGTTGTAATGCGTGACTTTCAAATCAAGCTTGAAGGATTTTTATTGGCAATGTGTCTACACTGTCTGCCTACATTACTCTGTAGATGATTTAAAATCATCATATTTTTTAACATAAAAATGCATTTTATGCAATCATGCATTAAACTGTTGCTTGCGATTTCACGCGCATTCTAAAGGACTTTTTCGTCTTGCGTCAAATCGTAACAAACAAATAGAAAGACAGAGCTTCTTTATAATATTAGTATGGGTACTATGTACTTACTGTTGATAATAAATAGGTAAAAAAAAACATTACACTACTTTTTACTCAAAAAAAGAAATCTCAATTATTCATGTGGAAGCAGCGCGTTACCTTATTAAAAACTTAAGTGATGGGTCCGTGATAATTTTATTCAAGGTTCTCGCTCACACGGTAATAATAGATCGTTTAACATAAACAAGAAGTTATATTTTTTTCCTTAGATAATATTGACAGTTAAGTTCCTATTTGTAGTAGAGGCAGAATGCGTAATTGATCAAATTTCCATCGTTATCTGTATTATCAGACATATGTTTTTTTTATAAATCGGCAACTGATTTCGTAAGACTTCTTAGTGTATTTATTTGTTTTAAATCAAATTGATAGGTATGTAAATATAAATACTTCGTAGTAGATAAAATAAGATGATCATAATTCTGTGCAAGCACCGTAACGTAGACGAAGACTTAGTACAAAAGAAGATATGAAAACGAATCAGCAACATTTCTTTCGCTAATAAAAAATAGACGATTGAAAACACACACACTTCTGCGTTCTATAAAAGTGTATCGTGCTTCGTTAAAAAAGGCGAGTCTATACAATTATAATATATGGCATGGGATTAGGCTTAGCTTGTGTGCGTTGGTTCGGACGGAACACACTCACTAGTCGACGCGCCGAAATTATTACGACCGATAGTTTTTGCCCGCCGACGAGTGTCAAGGACGAACTTCTGTTGCTATACGATGTCGACGAACACACTGGACTGACTTTGGATTTGACTTTGCTAGTAAAAAGAAATAATTATTTGCATTTTAAGTCTGCGGGGTTTTGCACTTTGCGGTTGAGTATTTTTTTCCTGCATCTCTGTTATTTTTATTAGGACATACGTGGTGTTATGAATATAATAATCATATTTGTAGATA
Organism: Subacronicta megacephala; assembly: GCA_958496365.1. NCBI lineage: Eukaryota > Metazoa > Arthropoda > Insecta > Lepidoptera > Noctuidae > Subacronicta > Subacronicta megacephala. The sequence goes on from OY292525.1 coordinate 6,574,688, forward strand.
TGTAAAGGTAGATTCATGAATAATTATAAGTATAATAAGAGAAGTGTGAACAATATATTTCTTTTTTATTCTTTTTGTTACGTAACTTTATATATTACAGAATATGTACGGTATATATTATGTAGCAGTGCTTTTATTACGCCTGGCTATATAAATATTAATAGAAGTAGGTAGGTACTGAAGCAATTAAAATTTAATTGAATTAATAAAGATGTATCTACTTAGATAGTTCATATGAAACTGAAATGTTAGAAGATTTAAAGTCAAGTAACTTCTATCCGAAATCGTGGAATTAATTATGATTTTCTGTCTTAACGAATTTCAATAATTGGAAGTTAATTATCATGAGTGCCATTGACCTTAATCAAGTTAAATTGTGTTCGGCCGGACTTTTGGTACAATTGGCAATTAAACCTTAAAAGGAATCGAAACTAAGCTCAATTTATATTCAACAGTTTGGATTGCCGTAACTAATCTTTAAATGCTTGATATACTTTCATGTTTTTTTCAAATGTAGGTAGATACAGTTGCCTACCTAAGGTTGTTTAGTTTTTAATTACCCAGTTTATTATTTGTGGATATGTTTTTATCACATATTTTTATTTATTGATATCCTCCGATAAGGTATCGGGGTTAGTAATAACATTAATCTTAATAAGAAATATTAATTATTGCATAAGTCGAGTTACGAAATAACTGTTCTAAATTCTCTATTAATATAGTTCATGTTACGTAGATATTAAACATGGTATGTTGAATTGAAGTTAAATGATTTGCATGACAAGAGACTTGTGACAACTACTTCACTTCAATAGTACAAGGGCCAAGTCCACCAAATAACCACTTAGCTCTGTAACATAGTCCACCTCTAGCAGTAGAGGTGGACTATGTTACAGAGCTCCTTTTTCTTTCTTTTTTTCTTGTTTTGTAAGTTTTTTAACTAAACCAATTTCTTTTTAAGTGTGAAATTGTTTGTGCTTGCCGTGTTTGCAGTCATTTTGAATACACAGTCCTAACTATAGTCTGTATTATGAGTACCTATGTATTATTGTAACAATTGTAGGTAAATCAATAAATTTAATAAAATATAGATTTGTAATATTAGCTTATAGACTTTGAAGATGGCTCTGATGTATACATTGACGTTGCTTAAATACGATGTAAAAAGAAGCATGTAGACGCTACGCAGACGAAGTCTAGAGTAGACGAAGCGTAGTCCCCGTGTAGATGCTCCGTAGAGCGGCTCTACGGGCTCTACTAGAGCCCACGCAGACGTTGATGCTTCGTTGCTTCCTCGTAGACGCCGAGTAGATGCAGCATAGACCCAATGTAGACGCGTAGATCGCGTAGATGCGATGCAGTTTAGTCCAAGACTTAGGCGCATTACCTGCTGCTAAAATATTTTAATAAATAATATGAAACGTATACACAGCTACAGGTCAACTTATACATATCCAGTTCAAGCTGATCTCGCATTGTATCGGTGCCAATACAATAAGTGGTCAGCGTAAACTAGTTTTGTAAAGCTAGATGTGTAGCCTTGCGTACCTTTATTATTTTTTATATACTTACAGTCCTTATTATTTAGTTGGTTTACCAATTCCTACCTACAGTATGTACCTACCTTTAATTGGTCTAAGTGCGAGCTAGACAGAGCCAATATCTTAATAATATAAGTATGAGTCAAACCTGACTTAATAAATAACCGCACATTATACAATGCTGACAAGAAAATATGATGTGTACTTCTACGTCCTTATTAGCTAGTTGTAGAACAAAATTGATCGGATCCTTATGTCTGTCCGAAATGGTAACGATTAATTTAATTTGTCATATTGTCTGTTGGTTAGAGATGTGTACCTACCTTTATGAGTCAGTTTTCCGTCACCATTCCAGTAAGTTTGGAAATTAACGGGAAAAGTTACGGGAAGCTACGAAGACTTATTAGATAAGTAGCTTTAGTTGTTGGTTGATACATACCCAGCACAAGTAATTTAGCATTGGGCTACGAAATGTTGAAACTATGTGATAGTAATCTGTGTTATATGCATGATTGAGTTAGATAAACATCCGTAATTTAGGAGCTTAATTTTGATCAAACTGATATCATTCAAAGTTATAGGTGCTTAGACCCACTGTCCTTAGCCTACATAGTCTAAGATGTATAGAAAACTGTTCTTACACATAATTATTTATACTTAGTTCCCGTCTCAGTCTATGCGGCCGTCGTTAGGTAAATTGATGCTCTATTGTATGATTTCAACGAATTTATAATTTGATATAAATATATTTTATGAGAATAAGTATATTTTCTATTTCATCCCGCATTTTCAAAACTTTTAGGCTTATACATATAATAACTATGTTATCACATTTAGGTTGTTTAGAAGGAATGGTCAGGTCCTATTTAACTTTTGGAGCGGTACATATCTGTTGCCTCTCACAATTAAAAATATCCTTGTAGTACGGGCCGTACTACAAGGATATTTTTTACTATAACATTAGGCAAAATTTTCATAAAAATAGCTTTCGTAAAGACCGTCATTTAGGTTTCCCCAAAGTCAGTCATTACTAATGACTGATTTTGAAGAAGAAAGTAGACTGAAGTTTTTTTTTTTTTTTCAATGCTTTAAGGGATTGCAGATCTGAGTATTTGATATTAATTTCAGCTTGATACCTCCACGTGAGTCTGAGAAAACAAACTGAAAGATATACAGACAGACGGTCAAAAAAGTTAGTTAAAACTCTATAAGGATTTTTATTGTAAGGTACGGTACACTAAAAGTCGTTATTATTATAAGTACTTATAGATAAGCAACTACCTATCATTTATCAACGGAACAGTCATGTAGTCTACTGCTCAAATCATTGCCCCCTCTTTCGTGCTAGTCTGTGTCAATTATGCCTTGAATTTTTTTGCAACTCACTGCCAAAATATTTGAGTACCTACTTAAGTACGTACACTCATATTCCCTAATACCCAAACTAACCAGCCCTTGTTAATGCGAATTAATGATTGTTCATTACATAAGCCTCGTGACACACATGTAGTTGTAGGCTATCAGTGTATTGACAAAGGCAGAGGTCTTGTGGTATTTGACAGTATAATTTATTATCATGTGCACTCGCCTTCAGAGCTGACATTGTCCAACTAATCGCTGTAGCGGGAACAATGGCGCCACTTGTCTCGAGTTAGGGTTCACTCCAATTTTATTTATCTACCGAATATTTTTTATAATTTTGAAATTAAGATGACGGAGTCAGAATATAAAGTTTTGTAGGATAAAACATAAGGCATACTAATGAACACCTATATTTTATATACTTTATGTTTTAGGTCCCTATTTGTAAGGAACGAACACCAATCAGAAGGAGTTTGCGCCACCTAGGGAAATATGGTAGTTTAGGTAGGTCTAGTCAGGATAAAATCAAATATTTTAAAACACGCAATAATGATGATAAAACAATGATCAAAATACTGGAGAGAGGAGAGAGAGACAGAGAGAGGGAATTATTTGCCATGCTATTTGCCAAGCAGTGGGATACAAAAAAAAATCTCAAGACTTGCAGCAACTCCTTCGGTGTTGCAGGTGTTCGTGGGGAGCGAAAAATCCTTACAACATCAGGTAACTCGTCTCGTCTGCTCGTTGGCATTGTATTAATGACCTGAATATATGGTCATTTAGGTAGCGTTTTTAAGGAAACAGTGCATTATTAATAGGTATTCCATTTACGCGATGTTACCTTAAACACTAATTTATATATAGGGATTCAGATGTGTCTTATCAGAATGATGAACTCATTTGAATTTATATTAATGCAATGGATTTTTTCCTTAAAGTATAGGTAGGTACCTACGTTAATCTTAAAATGAATAATTAACGCGCTGCAACCGTCACGTGGTGCATGAAACACGTGACAAGTTGCTGTGGTTAAGTATAAGACGTAGTCAGGGCCATTCGTAGAAAATACTCATGGAATCTAATAGTAATATAGTAGGTACTTACTTAGTAATAGTAACCTTCTCATTTATTGGTGGAAAGATAATTGTGCAGTTCTTTAACAAAAATAGTCCACGAACTACCTAAGTACTACACAATTATTTTCCCGCCGTGACAATACTCAATAGTCAATATACCTACAATATATCTACAAGAAGATACCCAACACTATCACAAACTGATGTTAAAAAAAGTCTTTATCAAAATGTTAATTACATTAACACAATCATGATTATCATTGATTAACTAGAACCAGAAAAAATACATAGTTATAGTTATCCATACGGAACCACAATACACAACAACGTATCTAGCTGACGCGACGTATCTACTAATTTTGATATCTACACGTTAAAAATTGTTGTTTCCGCTCAGCGGTTAATGTTAGTTGCATTGTTTTGTGTTACGGCGATGTTAAAAAATGCCGTCCTCTACACTTGAATAACAATGAACCCAAAACATTGCAGACAAATTTATTTTATTACTTTATTGTAAGGCTTACAGCACCATCATCAGTTACGCTTGTCAAAATTGTGTTGTACGATCAAGTATTTCCTATTCAAAGTACTTGTGCATTTTTTGTTCGTTAATGATTACAACCATGATATCGTTGTTTCGATACGCATAAAAAATTCTAGAAGTAATATTTTATTATCTATCACGTATTTCCACTTGAAAATAAGACAAATCGTGCTTGTCATGTGCAATGAAATAATTGAGAAAATGTTGATAGAGAAACAAAACATCTACAACAAAGTCATTAAAAATGTTGATATGCAACATTCAGGCGATAATATTTAAGTAAACATAGCTCAGAGATTATTAAAAGACAAAACTAAAGAAACAGAAAAAAACATGTAGGTTACCTACAAATAAACGATAAATATATCAAAAGTTATTGGCGCGTAATATAAATATTTTATATTTATGACTAAGAAGGTATAAAATATTATAGATAAATTTCATACCATGTTTAACAAACAGGTGTTCAAAGGACACTCATCATCATATCAGCCTATTGCCGCCCACTGATGAAGGTAGGCCTCCCCGAAAGGACACTGCGTAAGCTAATTAACCCCTTATTATTTTGTTATAAACAGAGAAAATTCTTATTCAAGTAACTTTTAATCAAAACTTCCTATCAAATACATTTTTTTTAATAATTTTGTCCATTGCCATTGCATAGTTCTGTTTAAACCATTAATTGATAACTTGATGAATTCGAGTACCCTGCCCAAAATAAGGACTTTCCGCCATTCATGAAGATTTGCCGAAGTAGGTAGGTAGGTACTATAAAAAGACTATGTGCCAGCGTATTTCACCCACTATTCTGGTTATTTCATCAAATAATCTTACCATTCCTCGTTCATTCTTTGTTCAGCATTATTAGATCACCTCGCTCCAATTTCGTTGTCCTTTTATTTATATCAAGCTATTTGCAACGAAGGTACGAAGTGGTACCTATCTATAAAATATCGTTAAGAACCACGAGTAGGGACAGGTTGGACGGTCGCCTACGATCACATTAAACTCATGTTGATCCATCCGGTTGATCCTTGGACATCCCATCCTAAAATAGTTAAATGAGGATAGAGCTCAATTTGGTCTTTAAATAACTGGCAGGATAAAACGAAGCCAAATCGCATTGACCGTAAAATAATGTTTAGTGTGTTAATTTTAGTGGCATTTTTACTGATATTTCCTGAAAATCTATGAATTAAGTACTTATTTTGGTAACGTAATTTGAAAATAGAGAATAGTCGTCATTAAGGATATTCACTCCAAGAAATGCAATTAAGTTGACAAGCATTAACGTAGTACGCAGCGGGTGCGGCCGAAACTAGGTTACCCATTTCTCGTTAACTCGGTAGTGCGGGGACAAAGAGTCGTAACGACCTCGTCTTTATTGCACTCCAACGACGTTTTAAACATATAGAACTCGACCCCTTTGCTTGCAAGCTCATGGCAATCCCAGTGCCCCTCTCTTTCATCCGTATTTATGTCATAGCCATAAGAAAGAGTGAGAATTTAAGTGCCCCCTTATAAAACTTTCGAGACGATAATGCGTTAAATGGCGCTGAAATTGCGCAGTTATTTTTCTGAAGTTATGAAATAATATTATTAAAGCACGATAAAAAGCGACAATAAAAATGTGTATAGCTACAGCACATGCATACCTAAGTATTGAAAAGAATGGGTCATAAGATGCAAATAAGAAGAATTTGATTATTACAATACCCAGCGTGTCAGCTGATAAAGCCGCAAAAATGTGTATGCTGGTTGGTAGGTATTTGATACTAACAACACAACAAGCTAAACCGAAGCCTACGCAACCCAGAGCGGATACATTTGTTTTATATTTCTTTCCCCTTTTCGGGTACGGACGTCCTACTACTACCTACCTACCCAATATAATTTGCATATTCGCTTTAAGGCAGTTATTGGAACCCACGCATACCGCTAGGTACGTCGATATCATGCAGCCAAGTACTCGGTGACCCTTTGTTTTGTGCGTTTTACATACCAATTGCAATTTCGCTCGTAAAGATTTCCTTCAACTTTTCCGTGTTGTCGCTTTCTCCATTAGATTTGTATGTTTATTGTGTGAGCGTAAAATCTTTGGCAAGTAGCGTGCTTGTGTTTGTTCAGATGTGTTGGTTTACTCATCAAACAAATCTAAAATTCTACAGGTTACTACTGATGGAACAGAGATTTACACATTGCGTAGAGCAATTCGACAACGTCCTCAGTTTTTTGCATTATTACAAGTAGGTGTGAGCAGTCTTTAATTTTGAAAAGTGTGTATTTAAGACTTTGTACGGTAATTATTTTACCAGTAACAATAGGTAACATAAGTAATGTCAATCTGATTGCAGAATTGGTGATTCTAAGCGCTAACGCATTATTGTCATAAATGCATTTGACATTGTTTTCGTTCATAGATTTATTTTATCAAATCACATACAATAATAGTTACGACCGGTCGAAAAAAATTCAATGTCGAGAGTCAGATTTAGATTTAGAATTATTCCACGCGCACTGTTGAATTGATGCAAGTGATTCATATGCAATAGGATAATACATGTACAAAACAAATTGAATAGGTAAGTTACGTGCAGATGGAAACATATTAAAGCCCAAAAACAATACATAGTTGCGGTCACTGATATCTTCTAAATGGTACGTTATTTTCCGAGAACGCTACCGACCTTGGGAATATGTCCCCATATCTGGCACCTCCATAATTCTGGCGTCGTGGCACATTTTCCTCCACTCCGCGATTGGAATAAGTAAAACCTCCGCAACTAGGTTACACAGACTCCGTGCTTTATTGTATTTACGTGCCACAGATATGAGATATACAGATATACAGGCCAGGTCAAGGCGCCAGACAGCTTTCGAGTCGCCTAGCTATATATGGACTATAGTATTTAGCTCCTGTTTCGATCGTATACATACGGTCGTGTCACGGTGCGTGTTCCAATTATGCTGTACAGCCTAATCCCCACATTATGTAGTCTCCTAGTGCCGCGATAACATCTACACGGTTTTCGTTAAATGCTTAATCCATACATGTCCTTGCATTTGTTGGTTGGCCACTAATCTCCGTAGGTACCAACACGGTTGGGCCATGGAACAAACAATAGATGAGACGACACGCGGAAGAGCATTAAAATACGTCGTAAAAAAGTGCGCGTAGTTTTAAATTTTATGGCTGGCGTTCAATTGGGGCCTGTAAAAAAGCGTTTTATTGGAGTCGCATTCTGGCTGCGAGGTCGCGATGTTCAGATAGGTCTAATTAAAAACCCGCCGCGTGCAGTGTTGCGAAAGCGGGGCCTCTCTGAATTACCTCTTGCGAAACACCGTGCCCTTCAGTCGCTTGCTGACCAGATTTTTAGAACAGGATTTACAGGCTCTAGTTATGTCGCTAAAGTCTTACACAACCCCAAATATCACCCATTATATGCCTTATTCAATTTAATTTCTTTAATGACTCTTATCTTGTAATCATAGTGTTTACCAACAGGTCATGGTTCAAGATCCGGTTTAATCGCGTATATATCTCTAGGTTATTTTATACTACCACGTAATAAGAGAATTAATAGCGTTTTTTCTTCTTTACAGATTAAAAGCACAGTGAAACGAACGTTACCCGTGAAGACTTCTTGTTAAGAAGACTTAAAGTGCCATTCATAACAAGTTTACCACACACAGTGATATTTAGTTATATGTTAGTGATATTGTGTAACCGTGATATAGTCATACTTAATTTAGGTGCTAACCGCTATCGGTAGTTTTTAGTGCAAAAACGTTACCAAAAAGATACGAAACTGGCTCCGTACAAGGATATAATGAATTCGACGAGCATGAGCTCTGCGGTGCCGACAATCAAGTGCGAGGACACGTCGCCGTCGCCGGCGGCCGCCGTGGCTACGGACGGCGATACCGGTACCTACAACCTGAGCGTCAACGTCAATCTCAGCGCCGCCATGATCAACATGTTGACGGCAGAGTCCGCTGGTCCCACCACTCTGCGGACCCCCGAAATCGTCAACGACGTCATCACCATGACCAACCCTTTGGACCAGTACAACTATGAGAAAAATTCCAGTTTCAAGGTGAGCAACTTGTTATTTTTTTTTACCTTTGTTAGCACATGTGAGAGCTCGATTTTTTATTTGCGCACGTGCATGATTAATGTTATATCTCGGATGAGAAATGAAACGTTGTATCTAAAGTTAATTAAATAGTCTGCGTGTGGAATCCTGTTGATAATTAAAGTAGGTTCTTTCCTAATGATATTTCTTTATTGCGAGCAATAAATCATTATTACCTACACGATATCAATCAATAGCACGTCCTGTACACATTGTTCTATTTCGTCTTATTACTCCAGGAACCAAAATCTGAAAAGAACACCTATCCAGCTATGCGAATGCAATGAACCGGGCGTGTAAAAAGCCGTTTCATAGTGTACTTGAAGTTCTCATTAATATTCGTGCTTTCACGGAGTTGCTGGACGCTCCCAATGCACGTAGGATCCTTCCAGTACTTAGGTCACATGCACGCATGCTCGTTAGAATGTAAAATAAGTGTTACAAGTATTTTGAACGGTTGCCAAGTGTTAGGTGCCACGTAACAATGTCCACGTGACCGGCCATCACTCCCCCATTATAAACATTGGATAACACTGGCAGCATACAGTAGCATGAGGTCATGCACCTTATGCAGACTCCGTATTTACTGTGTTTAGCAGTAGACTCGATGGCGCCACGGTAACACTTGATATCGGGTTATCTATATTTAGTTATCGTGTCGTTAGGTAGGTATAGGTAGATACAATTTGTAGTGTTGATTATCTCGACTCGACGGCCGCCGCTTCATGAATGAGTTTCATTACACTGAAATGTGAATGGCGGACAATTTAGAGCGTAAAAACAATGTGACGGACGGACAATTATGTGATGCGAACCGTTTGATAGGTACCTACCTATCTAAAACAATTTGATGCCCTGTCACAATTAGTTGACACAGAATGTGTTCGTAATTGCGATACGCGAACCGCGTACCTATATCCAAACGCGTCGGGCTAATATTTACAAATATTATTTAGATAATAAAACTAGAAGATTTTGAATACGTTCCTAAGTAAATATTTACGAAATTGTGACCAATGGAGCTTGCTGGTCAGTTAGTCTATTTGTCACTTCACATAAAACAAATATTACTATGTACATACACATATCTACAAGCCTTTGAATATCAAAAAAGAATAAGTACGTTTACCAACTTGCCTGATCTAAGTAGGTTGGTCCTATTCTATGTAGAGAACACACATTTTATGTATGCAGTGAATTCAAACTGATATAACAAATACAAAAGTAGGTAAGTTTTTTAAAGAAAAATAAAAGTTTGTCGAAATCTTGTTTCTTTCACTCATAAGTTACCTAGAACATCATTGCCTGTAACCACTTCGGTCGACCTCATGAGCTTAAGTGTGGGTAGGTACCATATACCTAACCGTATTTTTTTTGTATTTGTATGTATCCCATTGGGTATATCACTTAACCCCTATACCCCTTAAGTCGGAAGAAGAGTACGCTATTACGCATTATATATATTTTTATTTGTTATACTTACACATACCATGTGTCGTAGGTTATAAGAAACAACCTAGTTTTAAATAATAGGTAATGTAGCAGGAATATTGACAAAATATTTCATTGTTATATTTATTGATTGGGTATTTCGACCACTTAAACCTAAAACCACTATACAGTAGGTGGTTTTACTAAATATTCTCTAATAGAAACTATTAATAGTGCAATAAAATATTAATTTAGGGAAATCAATATGGAAACGGTAACATTTTGATTTTTAGAAAGCGTATAGATGAGTATAGCGTATATATGCATGGGCGTTAAAACCCTAGAAGAATATGAGTGTTGTGACCTATTTCTACAGAATCCTACTTAGAACGGATCCTACCCACTCACTAGTTGGTCTGTGGGTGTATGTGTGGGGTGTGTCTAAACTGTAGTTCATCGGGATTTTTGGAGTAAGGTTATCTCATAGATTCAATGTTTCACTATGCCAAATGTCCGTTGGTTCTTTCGACCGTTAGAAATATATAGTCCAGTTTCATGTCAAAATAACAGCTAATGTCGCCTAAATTCATTACATTAAACACGAATCGGAACTTTCGTGTCCCGTCTCTAATGGCGTTAGCGTGCAAACTGTCCCATATAACATATTGCCGGCCCCAGACAAAGGCATCGGAGTGGAAAATGTATCATTAGCGGTGTTCGGTCAGCGTGCAATTCGAGGTCTCATTTCCCTGTGTTGTTTCAGAGCGGCAGCGGAAATGACTCCAACTCTTCCATGTCAAATGGTTCGTCGGCTACTTCACCAGCTTCCAGCACTCCACCCAGTATACAGAAGGTAAATATTGATGAAGTTATATATTACAATCGAAGCAACATCTAATTTAGTAAAATAATAAAATTAATGCAAAGTGATCCATTTTGAAAGGCTGAGCCCGCTTTGTAAAGACAATGCGAGACTAGCTTATACTGGATTAGTATAGTTTGATGTGTAGCCATGCGTCCAAATAAAATGGCACTGTGAAGAGGGGTTGTACCTACCAAAGTTGTAAGTATACAGTCGCACATCAGGTTATACAAAACTGTCAAATTTCTCAAAATGACTTAAGTCTTGTGTTGATAATTAAGTTCAAAATCAACTGATAACATTTTATATATAGTGATATCTTGATGTGCTGGCCACCGTACTTACCTATATTTATTATTTAGCTTCCCTTAATGACGCGTTGATATAATTACTAAAAGACAAAAAAAAAACCTTGACTGAAATGTTGTTCTTATTATTGATTGATTTTAATAGAAGTTAAGTTAGATACTTAAATAACAAAAATACTTACGTATCGAGATGGATACCTACTAACCAATCATGTATGTACTTATATATACATATGTTAGTATGTGGGCAAATTGCAATTAGAAATATACATAATTAAACCAAAGTCTACTTAGGTTTTCTTGTTATAATAACTTAATCGTATAATAAAGTTTTTATACAAACCACTAATTGCATATTCGTGTTTATCTCTAAAACTCTCACGTACGGGTAGGGTCATTAAGTGCTAATTTAAATTAACGCGTTATTTTTTATTCCTGCACTCGTAATAATCTATATATTAAAGAAAAATTGAGGTAATCATCACCTTTCCCTGTTTTAAAATTACTTTAATAAAAGATTATAATTTCGTTCCACCACACTAAATAGCTTTGACCATCTTCATATGTACCTACTCAAAAGCAGATGTGGAAGTCATTTAGTAGTTATCATTAGATTACTGTTTCAGTAAGTACCGAGTGCAGTTTAAATCTATAATTTTTAGGTTTTATTTTATTTTTCACAAAAACCTACACACATATGACAAAGCGTAAAGATGCATAATTTGTAGATTTCCTTCGACCCTGTATTCAAATTAACGCATTAGTACCTATTTAATGAACCGACTAGTTTTTTCTTGAGTAATTTATGTAGGCACAGTTCCAAAGGCTAGCTAAGCCGAGTCTAGACAATGGGCGGACGTTGAAAATGTGAGAAAAAAACAAACCACCTTGATAATTAATAATTGTAATATCAATCGTGTTTTTATTTTTTCTCACAGTTAAGTTCAATCGGAATTGCACAATTGTATAAAATCGTAATTGCACTTTAACATTCTCGTAATACTTAAGTAGGTATTGAGAATACATCTTCAAATGTAACCTTGTGAGATTGTAAGAAACCGTGAATCATTGGCGTACAGGTGAAGCGCACGACATTAATAATAGATTCTTTACATACGTATAGCTCTGCAATAGACCCTTGTTTTGTTTGGGACACCGTCAAAACTTAATTTTAATTGGAGTCCTTGGAGTTCTTCAATATCATTTCGGACAAATTACTCGTTGACCGGTTGGTAGCCCCTACTCTAGTTAAGCGATTATTTATGTAAATTACCTAAGTCGGCACCATTTAAGTAAAGTTGGTAGAATCTTGATGTTACATTTGATAAAATTGTAAAACAGTTTTTAGCTAAGTATACTTATTTACCAACATTATCTTTTATGTTTGTGCGCTCAGCCATGTATTTTTCGGTCAGTCAACTGTCCGAAAAAAATTTGGCATTATATCTAAACGCGATATACTATATAAATCTATATTAACAAATTGTTTAAATTCAAAATTGAGAGCGTTTTGGCCTAATGGCAGATTACTAGAGTCGAATATGTTGGTTGTTAAGATGTCCTTAAGATCTGATAAATAAGGTTGATGATTGGTACAACCTATGAAGTTTTCTAGAATATAGGAATATGAAGGTTCATAACAAAGAACACACAGACAGATTGCGCCAACTTTTTGAAAAGAATGCCACAAATTATTTCTGAAAGCCACATTTTCATTTCCAGACGTGTTCGGAATTAATAAAGGCTGGTCTGAAGTTGTCGATAGAGTCAAAACGGAAGATGTCGGGCAGTGACACGGACGCCGGGATGAAGAGGATGAAGAAAGAGGAGAGCGACGATGACTACGACAGCAGTCACACGCTGACCAACAAATCTGATGGGGTGAGTTTATTTTGCATTATAGCACAATTTTTTTATAAATACGTAACGTAGTCTAGTATACAGGGTGGAAGGGACATCAGCGCCCAACCGCTTACTATGAATTCAGTAGATGATTCTGGACCTTCTGCTTTGAAATTTTTCGTCGGTTATTTAAAAAAAATCAGCTGTTCCATACATTTGAGCCGCATAGGTAACCCACTTTTTTAGAAAAAAGCTGATATTTTTTACCGACGTAAAATATCAACGCGAGGGGGTCCAGAATCTTGTACTGAATTCATGTACCTATCTAAGCAGTTGTGCGTCGATAGACTAGGAAAAGGGAAATGAAAAGCAAATGTGCATTAGTCGCGTAAGTTAGGTACGTAGGAAGTTGAACTGCCAAAATATACAGACAGAGGATATCACCGATATTACCAGTACTGAGGTAGCTTAGTGGCTAAACCGTTCTGTGTGCTCAACCGAAGGGACGTAGGTTGTTGTAGATATTTAGCATTATTTAACGCCAAAATATAATAAAAATTAACTAGAGGTAGTGACCTCTACTTAATAGTGTACCTATAACTAGAGAGATGCGACAAATGTATGAAGGGCTGAAATACCTATAAAATAGTAACGTCGGTACGCAATAAAGATTCTCATAGAAAACTGAAATAGGTACTGTATTGCAAGGTCTCGCAGAAGCGTTCGGGTTTTTAGATTTTCTATGCTTGTTTATTGAATTATAACTAACCGCAATGATACATCTAAGTCGAATCCTAAGGAAACTGTAGGTACCTACATATCATTTAGTCACGTAGTCACTGTAAAGGAAAACATTGATCTATGAATATATTTGTTTCAATATACTATTTTAAAATACCTACACTTTGTATACTGAATGTTGTATTTATTATTTATTTAATTCTTTATTGTACGCTACGCCACTAATACAGTAAAAATAAATATTTTTTTTTTTAATTTTAATTTTGTTGGTAGCTTAATACTATTTCAACAATGCATAATATTAAAATAAAGAGATACGTATATTAAGGACGCTATCACATTTTGAACTTGCTCAAGTTTAGGTATCTTATTTGCAACACAACAACATTACGCGCACGCACACATTGAAACCGCTGTCCGGACGATTTTATACGTAACTTAACTAATCTTGATACTTGAAGGTATTATTTTTTAATTTATTTTACTGTTGTTAATTGAGTCAAATTAGTAATAAGTTTGCAATCGATTTTGGTAACCATGTAAACATGATTATCCCTGGTAGGTCATCTGCGTGATAATCATGTTTTCAGTTATTTTTATAGTTTATCAATACTCATTACGTACATAATGTAGGTACCCGAAATAAATGGATTAATTACCATATTCATACGAAACTAACGACCATTTTGCTATTACAAGGAAAACCTACGATCCCCATTTTGAAAAGATGTAACTACTTATCTGCTGACAATTGTTGGATCAATATATTTTCAAATATTAGCCTGGGAGTTTATACCTAGCATACTTTCGTTTTGATATTTAAAAATGATCATTCTCTTATGGAAACTGTAAGTATATTATTTACTGAGATCAGTATTTTTGATAAAAATTAAAACAAAAGTAGGTAGTAAACAGTATAATCATATAATGTATTGTAAATAGGCAGGATAAAAGTCGCAAAATGTATACAGTACTGTACCGAAATGAAATGATATTTATTTCGGTAAATAGATCTTTTAAAGACACTTTTACAAGTCAATTTTTTTTTTTAAAGTAGGTGGCGCCGATATTTTCTTCCCTACGACTAGGGATGTGACTTTACGGTAAAAATATCGATTATTTGAAAATCGATTTTTATTTCTCTCAAAAAAATCTATTATATAAAAAATTATTTTTCATAAGATAATAATCGATTTAAAAAATCGTTTTTTAATAAGATTAACAAATAATCGTTTTTTTATAAATAATAATCGTTTTTTTTAATAATACCGACGACGTCTGAGAAGAAATGTCGAAACAAACTCAGAGAACCATGGTCTTTTTTAAAGTCCAGACAATAGTAATATCATAGATATGTGAATTTTACAATTTAGGGCAAAATCAGAACAGGCCTTTTGAAGAAAGAGCCATAGCACCTAACAAACGGCAAAGAAGTTTTTGCAAAGAAGTTCAAAATTAAAATGAAGGCCAGCCTTTTTTCAACCGAACTCAAAAAAGGAGAAGGTTCTCAATTCGTCTGTGTTTTTTTTTTTTCTATGTTTGTTACGCTATATCTCCATGAACTATTCCTGCTCCTGAAAACAAAAAGGCAACATTAGTAGGTACCCAAGGAAAATCAAATAAACTTACAAGTGAAATATCATTTTGGTCATCATCACCTACGGAGACATCTAAGCTGCACTCCCCACTCCATAAAAAAACTATATTTTCTAATATAAGGTATGGCATAACAAAACTCCAGAGTAGATTTCTGACTACTAACAAAGTCTCATTACTTTTTTTTATTGCTACGTGTGCAGTTTTTTTGCTCTTTGTCCAAATTTCCGAAGTCACATCTATAATAACAAATATCAATATTTTAGCAATGCCAATGCACAACAAAACAAAAGCACATTTGGTGTCAAAAGTTACAGCCATGCGCCTGTTTGATTTACAAACGCCAGCACATCAGGATATACAAAACTGACAAATTTTTCCAAATTATTTTAAACCTTAGGCGTTGGTGATTAAGTTCACTATCGAGTGAAAAAAGTTGTCAGTTTGTGGTAACCTGATGTGCTGGCGACCGTATCAACTAAGTCGATTTATCACAAAAACATTACATCTGTCATCTTGAATCAAAAATTGGATGGTATATTCATAAACATCACCTCCACAATCAATAAAAATATAGAATTTTTATAAAAAAAATAAACCCGCCATTTTGAATTAAAACATAAATGACGTACACACGGCTACAGGTCAACCTATACAAAACCAGTTTAAGCTGATCTCGCACTGTATAGGCTTTCTATACAATAAGAGGCCAGCGTACACTGGTTTTGGTATAGCTTAATGTGTAGCCGTACGTACTCGTAATCACCACCCCCAAAAATACCAAAATCGACTATTAGTATATACGGTATCGCATGTCTCAAAAATATTTTTTACGCCATTTTTTTTGTACTATAGATAATAATATCATTATTTATCCGTAATCTACATCCATTACTGTCTAATTAGTCTAGTGGTCCTAGGCGCGACTGCTACTCTAGAGGTCCTGGGTTCGATCCCCGGGTCGAGCAAAGTGTTATTGGGTTTTTCTAGAAATTCCCAATTGCTCGGAGTCTGGATTTGTGCCGGGTTAATGGCAATAGGCTCGCCCCCTATTACATGGGACCAAAACATACCGGCGAAATGTGGGTGTACATTGGTACACCTCTGCCTTACCTTTCGGGGAACACAGGCGTGATGGTATGTACATCTATTATACAAAAAATTACAACAATGTATTTATTTCTAAAACAAATTTCAATACTTGTACTTACTTTTATTTCGGACCGAAAAAGTATCAACATTTTCGAGACCGAGTCCAACCAGAGTATACAACAGGGCACTCACCTTTTACGTAATATTTTTTTCGACAGCATGCGATACACCCTTGCTTCCGCGAGCGCGTTTGAGCGCGGAATGACGAACGGCGAGTAGAAATTGTATGGAGAAATTTGGCAGCGTTTCATATTTTCCTCATAAATTAAAAATTTATTCATTTGGCTACAACATTTTTAGCCATTCGTATAGAGGACTATATAAGCAACATTTTTCTATTATTTTTATGTTTAAATTTGCAGTGGATTTAGCTACACTGGTACTTATTCAGACCCCATTTTTTTCATTTTTTTGCGATTAGTGTGATGGTGAAATCGTATTTATGTGAAAATGTTGTATAGGGTTATACAATTTTTATGGAATCATTGTGGAGATGAATATATTATCTTTAATTTGAAACCAAGATATCCTCGGAGTTGTGCTCCTAATTCGTTAAAATGGTACCGGAATAGCACTGATATTTGTAGAAAAATGTGATAGCGTCCTTAAGATAATTTGTGTAATAATATACTCCTTGAACTTTTTCTAACGTTCAAGGGTTACATTATTCATTCACATAAAATGAATCGAGCTATTGTTAGATGCATATTTTTATGTTCAAGTTTATGACTAGTGCTCTAGTAGGTACTTTACCGCCCAACGACTGCACTTCCCAAGTACTGACAATAAATAAAGATGTGTGCGGAAGATTGCAAATCGTATCTAAACTAACTTTTATTGCGACTGCGCAGCATTGTAATTCAACGGCTTCATTGAAGTTTTATGAGCTTACGAAGAAGGCATCGCAAATGTGGCGGCAGTCGTGACTTCACTTCCTGATTTTGAAAGGTAGCGATATGGCAATGAGAAATGATCGGCGTATCGAGTAGCCTTACTTATTAGCTCAGGCTTTGACTTGATTATTCTATTGTTTAGCCATTGTATTATGCAAATATTTCGGATACGTGGGCAGATATATTTATATAAAGCCTTGCAACTTTTATAAACGTGACCAAAAGTATTTTTAAAGTTACTTTTATCAAAGAGTATCTAAATATTTAATGTTCGTTGAAATTCGACCATATCATTGGAAGAACTTTTATTAAAAAACCTAATTACTAAGGTTTTTCCATAGAAAGGCGTGTTCCATTTAAATTTAACAAGATGTTTTCTTTCCAGCTTACTCCGGAGGATGAGGAGCGCAGGAGGCGTAGAAGAGAACGGAATAAAATAGCAGCAACAAAATGTCGGATGAAGAAACGCGAGAGGACAGTCAACCTGGTCACTGAGAGCGAAGTGTTGGAGAATCAGAACATAGATCTTAAAGCGCAACTAAAGGTAAGGAGAGATATCGCTTTATCCTGAAGACCGCCATTTATAAAGCTGAAGCAACTTAAGTAGGAAACCTTAATCTTCCTGGAAAAGCAATTAACATTTTGATTATAAATTATCCGCAACTGCGAATGGAGACGAACGAATATTTTAAGAATTATCAATAGTTTATTTTTAACATCATCGCGTCGACTAAGAAATAGGAACTATTTCGACGAAGCAAATATTAATCAGTTGTCATTACTCCTTCTGACGTTGTAGGCGACGATAACATGCGGAGTCGACCACTTATTACTGGTGTTAATTGAAGTGGTGACAGGAAGGCAGATAAGAAAGTCACACTTAGGTACCTACAGTTAACTTGTTCATAAGTAGGTAATATAATAACGTATGATTTTTTCTCTTTTTTTCTAGGATTTAGAAGTTCAAAAGCGTCGGTTAATGGACATGTTGACAATCCACGCAGCATCGTGTGTTAAGTCAAACAACTCCAACACGAGGCAGTCTCCAACAACGCCGTACAGCATGATTGGGCCGTATGACTCTCCGTCCACATTCCCAGTGTCGTTCGACGCGCACTCGCCCTATATCCGACCAGAGTCGGCCAATATACTCACGTCAAGCTACACATGTGTCACTCCACTGAACGGGGACTCCTCTATCGACACCATATCGTCCCTAGACACCATCTACGTAGCACCCCAGCTAGCAGACCCAGAATACAATCGACCCGACAGTGTTCTCAGTCTGCCGTCCACATCGGATCGCAATTACGTCACTACGGACGGCTACCTACCCAAGTCTACGAATCTTCTCGTCCCGATCGACTCCGAACAGGACTATTATGACCCAGATGTGAATTACAACCTGGGGAATCAGCAGTGCCACACGTATCCCAGCACTATGCCAGAAGCGCCGAGTAAACTCAACAACGGCCTTAATGACGGATGCCTTGTGTAGACTCGTTATCAATAACCATTTTATGTCGGGTCCAAATTTATTTTCGACATGTATACGTATAATTTAAGCATTGGAGTTATTAAAATTCGAAATAGAGTGTCACCGTTTAAAATAATTTCATACCATCGTGCAGACATAGACTTCCAAGTTACATAAATGCTTCCTCCTCTGAATTTGACTACTTGTATTTAACATAAAGACTTATATTTTCATTCGGTGGCAATTTTTTGAGAATTAAGTTTATTATGTACGATTTACAAAATTAAAACATATTTTAAACTTTATTAAATCATCGTCCGTAAAACCAATTTCGTAACTGTTGTGATAAAACAAAAAAAAAAACTTTTTTGTATCTCATCAAATAGCTTGAAAAAGTGCCAGAAAAACGACAAAGGGCGGGGAAATTTATTTCGAAACGAAATCATATGTCTACTGTGTAGAACAACAACGTAGAGATAGTTTGGTGCCTGTATAACGTAGCTAGTATGTATGTTTAAGAGAAGAGCGACATTAAATACAAGAATGATCGACCAGGTATAGCGTTCTTCAATAGTAAACAAATATGAAATTTGTCCATCCATCAAAAGGCGTATTTTTATCAACATCTAATCGTAAAAGGATTATATATTTTTTAAGTGTTGTGAATTAGAACTTCCCGATTCGATTGTAATTACTACGTTAACACGAAACAGTAACTGTGAGACAGTTCTTTAGGTAGGTATTTCACATAATATTTTATTTTATCTAAGTGTCTAATTCTAACAATTACCATTTGTTTTAATTTTTATTAAGTTCCATGATTTTGCTTTGATCTGTTTAGAATATTTATTTATTAAGATCTGATTTTGACGGTGCAATGTTAAAAAAGAGTAGTTTGGTATTAGCATTGGTGTCTAGTCCACATCTGTGACTACAAATTGTGAATCAAGTCCCAAATACATCACATAGCCTTTAACTTCCAGTACAATCATAGATATAGTAATACAGTACCTCCTGTTGAAATTCCAAAATGATATATTTTTTGTTACAGATGTATATTCACAGATTATGAGTATATTCCACATATACATGTGTTACAATTTGTGTAAGGTAATATTAGTTTTAAGGTGCTTTAACTCAGAGTAAGTCGTGATAAACCTAATATTATTATTAAGTGCGAATGCGAAGTCCAACAAGCGTTACTTGTTACGAACGATAATCAATTAATTTTAAGAATTTGACATTTTTATATATTTAAAGTATCTACATCTAACAAATTGTAATGTGCACACAAAACAACATGACGAATTCTACCATTTGTTAAATTCACGTGTCATCCAACTAAGAACCTTATTGTAATCATGCGAAGACAAAATTAATTAAAAATAATGTCAGCATGTGACTTTGACAAATGGACGAAATACATTACGTGTACGCTTCAAGCGTTCACAAAAAACACCATTGTAACGTGCCTCTGTATTTTAATTTTGGACTAAAGCGATTTTGTTGTTCTGTTGATATTTTTATACAAAGTAGGTTACTATAAGAGTAGACGTCTGGGCATAATATTTGGTTAAAAATGTAGTGGCCATGGAATTAAAGCATAATTTATTAAGTTTACGTAACAACCGGAGTTGTACTGTTACGTAACAATATAATATTGTGCAGTTTCAAAGTTGTTACATAGAATAGTCCAGACTGTTATGCAGACCTATTCAAAGACAGTGCCTTCTGCATACCAGTGATCCTAGTCTATGTGGCTGCCTACCGAGCAGTCAGTCGCGCGAGCATTTATTTTTATATTGTTGGTAATTTCGTGATAGCATGAAAAGTCTATTTATTAACACAGAGCACAATTGGAACTAAATGTTCATTGTTATTTCTTGTCTAACAAGAATTTCAAATCTCCACAATCGTAGTTTCTAGAAAGGATATTATGCGAAATGTATTGGACTTCCCTTAGATTTGTAGTTTTCTATACTTCATTGTATTTGGTCAATGTTTAAATATAAATTTCGATTGTTTCCAAGTTCGTAATATTTTCTATTTCGCTTATGTAGTGTGATTGTACCGTCGTAGTAATCTTGTGTATAAGATTAACTTTAGAAGGTATAGTTTAGCGTTTCAAAAAGGTCTTTAGTTGGTTATCACGTTGGAATTGATCATCATTTTATTACATACCGATAGTGGAATAATTTCTAAAATATACAGGCCGAACGCTTCAATAGAATAGCGATCAGGAAACATAGCCTGTGTTAACTAGTTTCTTGACTACTAATAGTTTTAAAAGTATCAAATAAAGCCAATAAGTTAAAAAGCCAACTACCACCAGTTCTATTCTCTCACTCATAAGTAATAATGTTGTTTGATCAATTCGTGACGTCATCTTTACTTAATTTATCTTCTACTTATCGTCTGCTGTCCACAATTGTGAGCAGTTGTGATAGTACATTACTATTGCATAACATTCGATTGTAAGTTATAAAATGACTAGTATTACGTTTGTTTAACGATTTATTGTTGTTACAAAATAAGATTTAACTTTATAATTTATATATGAGTATTCGAATCAACTTCTATAATCTGTTGTTATTATATCTCTTACTATTTAAGTCTGCTATGTACTAATGCTTTGATATTCAAGTTTTATTAAAAATATACATAATTATTTCAAATAATTTGAACACTCATTCGTTGAAAACTAAAATTTTTAATTAAGTCACAAAGTGATTAAAATGTATTGTACGTACTATATTCGTCTAAATACCGTTGTTTGTTATAATATCAGAAATAATAATTCGTTTTGTAAGTGTTGTAAACATCACTTGTACCTGCTTCATAAATATTAATATTTTGACAGTCAAAGCAAAATTATTGCGCTTATATATTGAAGAATAAATCATTATATTGCATACCAATTTGTTTGATTTGAACCACCTTTTATATGAAAACGTGAAACCAAACTACTAAAATATTATTATATTCAATTCACCAAATTAAGATAATTCTGTATTTGATACCAGCTTAAAGAGTACTCCTCGAAAGTATCCACTAAGTACCTATACAGTCATTAGAAAACTGCCAAAAAATTCAGTCTTAAATTGCAAATCAATAAAACAAGGATATTTTAAAAAGTATGATATTGTTTAATATCACAATAAGGGTTTACATTCCAAAATGTATTGAATACCTTAATTGGCTAATGTAGCGAGCATTTTTGAACAACATTTCAATTATACCACAATCTTACATATTGTTTTCATTGACATGAACGGATCCATACTGAGACTAGAAATCATTTATAATAACTGCAATTACGAAAAAGTGTATGGAGGAATGGAATATTAAGCTTAGGCAAAGTAATTCATTATCGAATTGAACGCCATTGTTAAGACTACACTCTTAATTATTATAAACATTATTTCGTCTATAAAAGAACCTTCAGGAAGTAAAGATCGTGCTTTTTGATGCCATGTATATCCTAAATAATTCGTTCTGACTAAGTTCGGCACAGATTCATTCAGAAAAATATGTACAATTTGCTGAATTAAATTAAGCCTACTATTTAAACTATGTACGAGGTAGAATATACAATACTTCAATACATTTTGTACTACTACAATAATTATACAATAAATTGTAAATACACTACTTACCTATATTTTTTTTGAGAAATGCCAAATTACTACTACTTGAAAGAGAACTGCGATGTTACCGTTATAGGTCTTCATAGTGACTGCTAACGACTTCAACTACTACCTAAAATTAAAAAAAGATTATTAGATAGATAAAAAAATTATTTTATAGTTTATACAAAAGCGTATATGCTACAGCGATATGTAGAAGAAGTGTTTTAGCAAATGATGGGATTGGAATGGAGAACAAAACCATACCACTGATCGAATGTTCCCAAGTAAATGCCTTGTGGTATAAGCTGAATGTATGAGGTACCTAGCTTGAAAGCAACAGAGGGCGTAGCACAACGTATAAGCAAGATCAATTTTTGGTTGTGAGAAAGGGATGGCACTCTTTAATGAGCATAGCGACATCCCTCTCTATCGCAAAAAAAATCGCAATAACACTGTGGTACGGACTCTGAACTAATAGCAAAATTACAGTGCGGCTTTAATATCTCGTTATTCCATTCAATACGTTAGAGTAGAGTAGACATTTGATAAATTTCAACAGAGACAAGATATTTGAAGGGTTACTTTTGGTATTTCTGACAAGTATTAAGAACGATTAGCGTAAAAGAGAAATATGATTGTTTTGATATAATGAATTTGGAAACTGATTGCAATTTAAAATACAGAACTGGCTATTATGAATAGGGTACAATGCGCGCCACGTACCTACTTCTTATTCCTATTCCTATTCTATATCTCTTTCCCTTCTAGCTAGTAGTAGTAATTCTATGTAGTTCTATTTTATAATTCTAGTAGATTAAGGATAAACTTCAGTTACCACGATCACCATTGGATGACAATAGGTATGATAAATGGAACTGTACCACTGCTTAAAGTACACAATACTTGATCTAGAACAGTCGTAACTAATTACACTAGCTGAAAATATTTTGTAAGGTATTCGTCTCTTATCCCCACATTAATAAACGCGGAATCAGCCTAGGCTGATGGGAAAAATATCTATTTAATTATGATGATGGTTTTATGTTTGAAAAGACGTGTTTCGGCTCGGATTGGCAATTCACTCCGCTCAAGTTGATTCCGCGTCTATGGAGTGGGGAGACCCCCATTCTCTACTATGTAGGATTAAGGAAAATGTAACTGTTAAGAACGGCAGCCATTTAATGTGATAATTTAGTCGTAATGCCTCGGATTTTAACGACTAGGTATGGGAAATTCTATGGGAGATCTACGGGCAATTTTTGCAGCAAGTATTCAAAATATTATTTACCAATTCAAATCCCATCTGCAATAAGGTACCTATATAAATGGATAGGTTAAGCACGCTCAAGCGTTATGCATTTGTTAGTATTTATTTTTATATGTTAAACTTCACCGGAATTTAGGTTATTTTTTGTTAGTATATTAACTATACCTTGTCCACTATGTGAACCGTTTTTTGACAGATGCCTTATACTGCCTTAGAACGTAGCTGTTCCAGATAACGTAAAAGTTAACTTTGAAATGCGTAACAAAATAAATGTATTATCTACCTAATGTTATTCAATTATCTTAATTATGATTCCTTGCAGACATTATAATACCATTAATGTAACGGATTTTCCAAAAAAAATATTATTGTTAAGCGTATTAAATTTAGGTACATTCTACCGTGTCTAGTGATGCAATCTAATGTATTCGCTGCAATCATTTTGAACAATGACATTAAATCAGTATCGGAAAATGACATCCACTCTAATATCAATAAAATATAAATTAAACAATCTTTTTGAAAAGAAATGGATGGAAAATGAATATTATACAAAAATTAATACAATCAGATGAATACATACATATTTATTTATTATTGGTCGTCGTTGCACCATTTTCGATTCGGTAACCTAACAATCGATAATCACTACTAGACAGTAATCAAACTGTCAATAATCGGGTCGATAATCACATTGTTACGTTCCTGTAATCTCTAGTTCCAACTGTCAAAAAACGGTTCTCATAATGGACAAAGTATAGGTATACTTTGATCTTACTATATATTTTTTTTTTAGTAGATAGAAGAAATTGTCGATTATGGATAACCTCATGTAGCACAAGCACCGCTGTTAGATAGTATACTTACGCTTTCCAATAAGTAAGATATAGAAGAATAACATTTGCGGAACATAAACTCACTTCGGACTTTAACCAACAAATAACTTCGGACTCAAACCGTGTTTCGTCATGATAGGGACTGGACTTGATGGCGTAGGATGCAATCAATTGATGTCTATGCCGAAATTGGAAATAGCATCATAGCTATATAGAAAAGTCAACAATACAGTTAGGTATACAGGCAGTTACCGAACATTTGTCTTGATATAGATTTTGTTATAAATACCTAATTATAAACCAAAGCGTGTCATATGAAGGCTGCTAATTTGACACGTATTGCGTGATATAGGTATTATACAAACTTTGTCAAAACACATAATATATACTGCCTGTAACTCTTTTGTTGATTGTACCTACCTGTGATAGTAGCAAGCCCCGTGACGTTGTCCGGGGTTTATTACTGAACGGGGCACGCAAGCAGAGTGCACACAGTACCATCCGAGAATTAAGTATCCCCAGAAAGTAGGTATCCAGTGGTTTTTTCATTTGTCTGTGTCTAGCTCTATGTGTGTGTCGAAATAGCTTTTGTGTTTTCTGTAATTTACTAATGGAGCCTTAGTGCGTTTGTCCACCGTCACCGTCACGTCACCGTCAACGATATGACGGCGCCGATTTAGCGGCCATACATTTACTATGGCCGCTTGTCGACCGCACGCCCGTCACCCGAGCGCCGTCATCCCGTCCGCCGATTTTTTGCTTAGTTCGGCGCTACCACTAGAACTCGGCCCGAGATTGTGGCGGCGAAGTGGCGGCAATACAAAACACATTTAAACGTGTCCATCTACGCCGGCGCCGTGATGCGTCGTCGCACCGCAATAGCTTTTGATTATTTATATCAAAAATATATAAGGTCATTAAAAATGCCCAAGAAATTGCCGCAACTTGAATAAAAAAAATAATACATAAAACGTTCCTCTAATGTATCTTTTTCGTATAATCGGATGAATCCAAAAGTCTTGGCATCGCCTACGCTTTCTTACGTACAAAAGCAGAAGGAGGAATTGTCGTGATCTCGGGCAGAAATAATCTCGTTGACGGTGACGTGCCGGTGACGGTGGCGGTGGACAAACGCTCTTAGTCTTTAGTGCCGACTTGATAGAAATATTCCGTAAATGTTGCTCTTCTATTGTCGTAATAATTGTTAGTTTTTTTTTTGTAAGTAGGTACTTACATATTAGAGGTAAATAAAACCTTACATGCAGAATTACTTCTAAGGTTACGTAATTAATTTTTAAAATGTTAATGCGAGTTCTGAACTAATCCCAAGCCAGTTAGCACTAAATGATTAGAATGAATAAATGCGAGTATTATAATGTGAATGTTAGATACATAATTAACAAACTGCGTACGTTTCGGAAGCCAGAGTTAGATAGCTCGCGTCTCCGTTACTCTATGCCTTCAAACACTGGTGACAAAAGAAAATATATTTACTTATCAGTATACTTTGAACTTCACATCAAATTCGATCAGAATCGATCGATTATCATCGTGAAGTTTCTTCTTTAAAACCTGTTATTTAGTAAAGATGACATGATTAGGTGATTTTTGTTTAACTCCATACAGTGGGTCATCGTGTGCTTTTCAAGTTATTGTATAGGAGTTGTAGGATTGACGTTACAAGCTGCCATTTTCTGCTTCACAGTATCATGCTTTGAGTTATTTTTTTTTATATTTGACATAATAGGTATCAGAATATCAAGTATAATATCAATAAGCCACTGTATGGAGTAATAGTTATAATGTGGTGACAATTGGTATTGAACGCGACGATAAGCAATAGGTCCTTACCATTTGGCGCGTTTCGACCAATCCTTTGGCGTCCAATGCAGACATTTAGGGTCGATACGCAGTGTCCTTTTTTCCATTGCTTTTTCGTGTTGCTGCAGTTTCCTGTCATCGTTAAAAAAATATCAAATTCAAGAAGAAAGCATTGGTTTCTTAAAACTAGAAATATAAACGATATAGCTCACCTCATTGACCGATATAATGTATTGCCCTTTGTAGTAGTTTATCAAGTTAAGATTCTGTAGTGTGCTGATGACATCTTCTTTCTTTATGCTGGTCAACTCGCAGATTTCACTGGAAAATGGTATTTATGCAGTACTAATCACACATTTATTACATAATACATACCACGCCCGTATTCCCCGAAGAGTTACGCAGACGTACACCCACACGTCGCCGGTATGTTTAGGTCCCATGTAATAGGGGGCGAGCCTATTGCCACTAACCGGGCACAAATCCAGACTCCGAGCAGCTACTTAGAATTTCATAGAAAAACCCAATAACACTGCTCGACCTGGGGATCTAACCCAGGACCTCTACCGTAGCAGTCGCGCTTAGGACCACTAGACTAATGAGGCAGTCATTATTACATAATCTTTGATAAAGTAGGTATATATTTCTTTATGAATCGTCTAAGAAAACGTGCGTGTCTCGAGTACAATCGCTTATTACATTGAATGTTGGTTTTAATTGTGAAGTATTTGCTTACGCGCATAATTATAACTTTATCTTATTTCCCTCACAGTATGCAGAAATTATTGAGTTCAAAGACTGTAAATGTACACCTCATTGAGAAAACGCTGAGATAAATTCGACTTATGACAAATGATGAATTATGGTTATTCTTATCATAATAACGAATAAGCTAAGACTTAATAATATATAAAAAGTAATAAGACGGATCGGGCTTAACTTTCATGTCAATCAATGAATATGAGTTTGTAGAAAAAGACAAAACCCTTTTACAAAAACTGAGAATTTCTTGATGTATCTTACTTTATGGTTATAATAGGTTTCTCATTATCGCCGACAGGTTTGATGTGCGTTAGTATGTCCAATATGGTTTGTGCCCAATAACTTCGGTATGAGAGCAGTCCGAGATCCGAGAGGGGTTTCTCGGGGGATCCGGTCTTACCCTCGAACTTTGACAATTCGTAACCTGTAATGTTCATTTTCAAACGCTCAATGATTTATTCGTTGAAGACACTGAAAAATATACCTTATTCCTATATAAATACACTCGCATGCAATTACAAGATCAAAGTGGCCAGTTCGATAAAACGCCAATTTCATATGTAAGGACCAAATACTACTATCAGTAGTAATTTGTAGATAACGACCCATAAAACAAATTATATTGTTATAAAGTGTCGAAGGTACGTTTTTTTTCTTAATATGGTTATAATACTCTTTGCCCAAAACTTAGCCACCTCTAAAGCATTGTCAGTGGCAGCGCAGAGGTCGTCTATACAGGAGGTTTCAGGCCATAGGGGACAGGATAGGAGGTGAGGTCCATAGTATGCGACACACACATCCACATCCGCACCCTGACGCCGTTTTGTCGTGATAACCCCATTTCACTTCAATTGGAGTTACACCTCCCCACTTGGGTCGCAGTCGGTTGAGTGACTAAAGTAAAGTACTTACTAAATTCTATGAGAAGTTTTCCATAACCTTTTCTTTGGTATGGAGGCAGTGTCAGTATACATGCTACGTTGTAGTCTTCAGTGCTCTCTTTCTCCTTTGAAAAATACCCTACTATATGAAATCCTATAACACAAAACAAAATAAAATTACACTCCAATTAAGGACGATGTTTTGAAATTGTTATCTTAACATCTGGTTCAACAGTTTGTGTTTATGTATCGGTTCATTTTAGTGCAAGCGACAGCAAAAACATACTACTGATATCGATACCTGGGGCCGTATTACCGAGTATTAATGCCATCATTTTTAGGTTGTGAGAGAGGGATGCCGCTCTACAGGTTAAATAGTGGCGTCCCTCTTTCACAACTTAAAAAATGATGGCATTAATACGTGGTAATACGGGCCCTGAATCTATCGAGAATCGTTTCCTATATCGATACAAGATCACAATATCGGTTATGTATACAATCTGAAAGACAAGTCATTTTGAGTATTTGCTATTAATTCGATTGAAATATGAAAGAAGAAAGAAAAAATATTTATTTCCGTCCTAAACGACGCACAACAATTAACCATAGGTCAAAAGTACCAGGTACTACAATTACAACAAAAAAAAAACAAATTAAATATGCATCTGGCAACATTGACAAATGGAAGTGCCAACCAAGCCATTTTATTACAAAATAAAAGTAAACACTGTAATCATCAAGAAATATTTGTAAAGTGGAAAACTTAAATGGACGAATATTAGTGTTACCAAACAAAAAGAGGGATGTGCGTCGTATCAGCGAAAAGCAGTCAAAGCTCAGCATATTGCTGCGGAGATGTAGTATTATTACAACACCGACAGCGCTGGTATGGCCTCCAAGCAATGATTAAACGGTCTGAATCGAATGTTTACTATTTTTAGTTCAAGTTAGCACCAAAATTACTTACCTCTGGCATCAAATTCCGTCATAACATAAAATAAGAAGGGGTCCGTATCGTAGTATAAGGTTTTGTGGTCTAAGAACAGTTTGGCTAGCAAGCAGAGATTCTGCGCGTAACATTTGTTCTTCCGCCCGTCTATCTCGAAGAAAGATATGCTACCTTTTCGGTATATCTCGTTGCCCGGCGGGTGTTTTAGTTTACATTTTATCTGGAAATGTCCAAGAAAGAATAAAATACATCCATATACTTTATCAGTGTTATTTGTTTGATGTAAAACTTACCAAATGTCTTTCTAGGCACTTTTTACTCTTTCTGTACTTCAAACAGAATTCACAGATGTAGATACAGGGTAGATTGACCATTTCCTGGGAAATGAAAGCATAGTTTTGACAAATGTATAGCTGTGTTATATCCTTTTTCATGTCTTGCGGTTTTGCTAGCTACATAAGGTTTTATTAAGTATACTGGATTTGAAGGTGGACTCATGATGAATCGGTCAAAGTTATGACTAATATCGCAAATACCACGAAACGGAGGAGTTGATGGGCAGGAAATACACTAAGTCGCGAATATATTTACCTGGGCCAGCTAGTATCCTTCGAAAACAGCAGGTTCAAGAAATTAATTGCTGCATTGATAACGCCTGGACGAGCTACTGGTCCATAAAGTCGCTAATGAAGAGAGATCTCCCTCTATCACTAAAGCGCAAACTCATGACACGTTGACATGTGTATCTTGTCTGTTCTAACCTACGGTGCTCAGTCTTGGTCTTTGATCGATTGGCAGAAGTCCAAACTAAAGGTTTGTCAGAGGGCGATGGAGCGCAGTGTCCTAAATATCAAGCTCCCTGATCCGGGTCCACAATAGCTCGATACGCTCAAGAACTGGTATCACAGAGGTGAACAAAATCTGCGAAGTTAAAGTGGGAGTGGGCGGGACATTATAGAATGCACCCGAAAAGGTGGGCCAGTATAACCACGGAGTGGGTTCTTAAGGAAAGTCGTCGACACCGTGGCAGACTGAGTAAGCGCTGGCGAGACGATCTGGACGCGTTTATGGTTGACCGGCCAAAGAAAGCGACAAACAGGAGAACGTGGAATGTTATGAAGGAGACCTTTGCCCAGCAGTGGGACAATATAGGTTACAAAGAAATACTGGAAATTACAAACAGTACATTACCTGAGGGTAAGGTGCGAAGTACCACGGTCGAATCCGATTTCTTCCTAACTCAATCATCTCGATATTCTTCATCCGCGTTACCAGGTCATCGTGACCATGCGCGACCATGCTCCCCGACTGCCGCGGCCTAGTGGTGGGCGTGGCCGTACCACTAGCCGTAGTCTCACTACCTTCAGTTTCAACAGACGGAATGGGATCCGCCTGAAATGTTTTAGAACTATGCTTGGGTTCCTGTAAAAATGTTCTTGAATATGATTATAACGTCTTGTTTACTTCCATGATTCGAAAGCTTTAGATATTGTATGCACAGGTGACTTAATATGATGTCCCAATTAATCCACGAAGAAAAACATACTACATTTAATAATTAAGAAAAAACATTTAAATATGGAGTGTCATGTTTGAGACTAGCTAGGAAACAATTTACCGGGAATTAATCTCAATATGATGCTGTTTTTCGCTAAGCCCCATATAACAAAAATCATACTTCATTATCTATAGACGGTGCTTTCCGTTTCCTGTTCATTTTCTTCTGCAAAGCGGCCGCCAGGACAGCGCCCCCGTTGACGAGTGATGACGAGTCATGGCCCAGGGTTGGACTTGCTGGACGAGACACCAGTTGCCGAGGTTCTCCGGCAATAACACCTTCAATTAGGGGTAAGATAAAATATGAAAGCTATACAAATATACAAGTTGTTGAATGTAAGCTTTTGGAGCATATTTAACTGGATATGACGACCCCTAACCGGAGGTCCTAGCTCATAAACTAAAGCGCAATGCAATTATTATAAAATTTAAGTAATCAGTTTATAGTTATCAAACATCTACATTGTAATCAGTGTTGATTTGATCAATGAGGGCTTATAGAAAATTTATGTGACAGTCTTAAATCTATGCAAATCAAGAAAAACAAAACTAAATTAGTATTATTAAAAATACTGTAAAGGCTGGGCTAAGTTTATATTTTTATTTCAAGGCAAACTAATATACCATGCAAGGGGCTGGATTCTTAAGGTAACTACATATATTGGTACCCAGCAAAGTACACCCTAATCCACAGCACAAATTTTACCCGTTCAACATGGGAAATATGTCATTGCAATATCTGATTTTGAACCCGATAGTCAAATCATTCAATGAATGTTAAGCATAATCTTTGGGCGCTGATTTCAAATATATATTTTTTAGTTTTTCGTAAATTGTTCGTCTATAACAAATTCTAGGTTCATGGCAGTAGGATTGCGACATGAACATCACATATAATGTATTCCTAACTACGTACTATAACTTTTTCAGTAGAAGATTTCGCCGTAAAATAAAGGATTCGGCCAATATTTACAATTTACACTACTTTTTGCTTCCGTAACGATGTTTAAGCAAAAGTTTTAGTACTCAGGTGTGAGTAAGTTATGGTTGATGTCGCAATTCTTATTGCCATTAACCTAGAATGTGTGATAGACGAATAATTTTCGAAATACCAGAACATTATTAAAAAAAAAGCTTACTAGCAATGTGGGTTACTAGAACTCTTGTTAACCCCTCGTACTAAGCTAAATGCTTGTATTACGAGGGGGTCACGTCGGTAGCGCAGTGGGTGAGTTTCGAACCGATAATCACATCGCTATCGCTAGTCCCGACGCTCTAGCCATTAGGCTACCGCCGCTTAAATTTGGCGTCCAAGCAGAAACGGTCCGCCTTAAGAAGCCTTACGGCT
Source organism: Subacronicta megacephala (assembly GCA_958496365.1). Lineage (NCBI taxonomy): Eukaryota > Metazoa > Arthropoda > Insecta > Lepidoptera > Noctuidae > Subacronicta > Subacronicta megacephala. Next base: position 6,606,699 of record OY292525.1, read on the forward strand.
TGTGCTCAGGTTGTTTATGTTAATTGACATACCTGCAGCCACGCCTCGGCCCTTCTCCACACCACCCTTGCCTAAGCGCAAGTCCTGGGTGCTGACGTTAAGAGGTTTGAGGTATCCTGTTTAAATTGTTATGGGTACATAATCAGATACACAATCACTTTGCTCAAGCATTTTCAGGTTTAATAGCTACCATTCACACAGTTTAAGCTTAAATAAAAACAGTGCAGCTGCAAAATGAAATTGAAATTAATTTTTAAAAGGAGTTTTTTATATATTATCTTCCTGCGTCCATTGAGTCCGTGAAAACATTGCTATAATAAGGAATATGCATGAATTTTAAAGTCTGAAATATTTTTTATCGAATCCTTATTGTATTCACATTATACCTACCTAAAAGGTATTTCTTTTATTTAGTTCCTATTTAAACCAAAAAATAACTTTTAACAAAAAAGTAAAACCGCTTTTATTCTCCTCCTTTTTTTAAGTTAGTTAATAAAATATGACATCTAAGTGCAAAAAGACGAGGGAAATTCAAACTTAGGGAAATGTGTCACCATTGTTCGAAACGAAGGTGTGACTTCTCATGACACATAACTGAAACAACGGTAAACAAACACGAGACGCGACATTTGGTGTCATCCACAGCCCGCACAAAATGTATTCAGTGTTTCCAAAAACAAAAAAAAAAAAACATTTCCAAGTCTTTTTATATTTTTCCTAGGTACGTTATAAAGATGGAAATAATAAAAAAAACATGCATATTCCCCATTGATGTTTTGTTAAATAAGTATATGTAGTTTTTTATTTAATTATCACTTAAACATATTTGAAGCTGACTGTGCAAGTGTGCATATTCTATACTATTAATCTGAGAAGTAGAAATAAAGGTCAACAGATCAGTGAAAAAAAAGCTAATTGATCAAACACAATTATTAAAACCATTCCTGAACATTTTTTTCTGGAAATAGGTTTACATTAAGTACATAATTATGTAGAAAGAGATGAAGTAATAAAAAAAAAGTGCAACACAAAGCACACAAACAAATTGAATTATAAATTTCAACATACCAAGTGCATTTTTTGGTGTGGAACCATTGAGTGCATTAAAATGGGCTTTCTCATGAACTTTAGGTTGGGGTGGCTGACTTGGTTGTATTTGTTGATTCGCAATAGCGGATCTACTCGGAATGCTACTAGACTTCTGACTTTCATTGCAGACAGTATCATCTGCAGACAAAATGTTATAAATTTAATGGCCAATTTTTATGATTATGAGTTTTTAGTGTTGTGTTAATATGATGGTAAATTGGGTGTGAAAATTAGGTTAGTCAGCAAACAAAATTTATATTATGATTGAAAATTTTAGGTAATACAAATGTATCACTTTCATACCTGACTATACTAGAATTTTTCAAGAAGCAATGGACATGCATGCAAAAAAAATAATCTAAGGACATAATAATATAATATGTAGAAAAGTTTCTAGTATTTAAATAGTATATAGAAAACAATCTACCATCATAAAGCAAATAATTTTGAATGCATGTAGCCAAGCCAATTATAGTCAAAAGGCTAGTAAAAATGGTTAAAAAATAATTTTATGTAGTTTTTCGAAACTTAGTAGCACTACTTCGTACATAATAGTTATGCTCATGACCCTAAAAATATTTAAAATAATATTTGACAAGTTCAAAAATTATGTATAAAAAAAATTACACATTAAGGTACCTACAAGATGTAACATTTGAACAGATTACTTTCAATTTAATAAATATATCTTTAACTGAAAGATAACTTACTCAAATAATACAATTATAACAGCTTTCAAATAATCTGTTTAATTGTATCAACTCCATTTACTAAAATGTAATAATAGCTTTTTTATTCTTTTGTATTTAACATTTACATTGATATAGCAATGGTGTTTAAATAACATTATTTGTCCAATATTATAATAAATGGAGTACTTATAGTGATATTTTGATGGAGTTAAAGTGTGAAAAAAATAATGAACAATGAAGTTTCTAAAATAGGCAAAACACATACTAATAAAATTAGGCATGACGCCACCTCCTGATCCAATGTGTGTCTTCTTTGGTGTTGTTGTTCCCCCAGTTGACACTCCATCTCTTCTTGGAAACTGTACCTTTCTTGTGTCCAGCCATGATTCACCAACCCACTCATCCAGACGTTTGTTGACTGAAAACGGAAATATGCTTCAATAGCCATATTATGTTATTAATTCACTAGCACCCATATGTATGGTAACCGAAACTATCCATTTTGCACTGCGTAAAGGTCTTAATAAGTTAAATATACATTCGTTTTTTTTCCCTAGTCTTTACTGTCCCACAGGGCAATGGCCAGGGCCAGGACCATGGCCTCCTCCAATTTCTTCCAGGTACTCTTTCTTGCGCCACCTCGAACCAGCCCTCGCGGTGCGCATCCAAATCATCCCGCTACCTCTTTCTGGGCTGACCACAACGGCGCCTTCCATCTTCAGGCTCCCATTGAGTGGAGTTGTAACATACCATCACGCCTGTATTCCCCGAAGGCAGAGGTGTACTCCAGTACACCCACATTTCGCCGGTATGTTTGGGTCCCATGTAATAGGGGGCGAGCCTATTACCATTAACCAGGCACAAATCCAGACTCCGAGCTGCTACTGGGAATTTCATAGAAAAACCAATAATACTTTGTTGTTTGTTGAGTCGAGATATTTGATGAATAATGTTTTATTAAAGTAAGGTGGCACTGATTGAATTTAATATGAAATTATTAGTAGAAGTATGGAGCTTGCTCTCTATTACATGGGCCTAGGGATTGCAATCCTCATTCCCTCGGGACTTGGGACCACTTATTGACCTGAGAAATGATTGTGATTCGTCCTACATTTCAGGGTCCTCTCAATATTCACTCGCCATAGTTTGGGAAATTAATTTATTCATGTCTTCTGACAAAGGTGGTACAGCTATATTGTCATTTGTTTGGGTTAGTAACCCCACAATTCCAAAGATCTGTCTCTATATCTATAGCGGTAGTAAGGACCCAGTAAGTATAATGGGCCGAGAGCATATTATTGTTAGTCATCTTATTACAATAATACTCATACCCGTCCAGTAATATTCATCCCAATATAAGTCTTATGATTCATAGTACAGGACATTTGGTCAGAGAGTCGCCTTAAGGGCGGAATCTCTGAGAGTTTTTCATAACTTCTTTGTTGATACAAAGTATACAAACTAGTTTGGGTAATGTGGATCATACTTACAGTCGACATAATGTACATAATATCCCCTTTGTCCACGTACTTCTTTGATACTTATAATTTCAGCTAAAGGCCAGTCGTCTCCTCCCTGCATTCGTACTGGCAAGCGACATCCTTCGACAAGAGATGCCTGAAAATACCATGATCCCTAGTGAAACGATTGTCACACACCAAGAGTTTTATGCTTTTTATAGATATAAGAGTTACCGCAGAATCACAAAATGTGGTCAGCTCATCTTCGTTGTCGTTCATTTTACTTAAAAACGTAAATAAATTTCCAGAAATTGTAAGCTTGCTTGCTTGTTTCTGATTTCGCAAAATGTCAATTGTGTCAACTGTCAATGTCAAATCAAATGTCAATGTCGCAACGCAATGACATTACTCGGGAGTTGGCGATGCAGCGACCGTAGACTAAACACAACCATTGAACCATTTAATTATTAGAAATACTGATATTCAGTCGTGTCTGGATAGTATAACCAGCCCATTTCAACATAGGAAAAGGATAAGAGAATAATTCAAATTAATTAAGGCCGATTTTTGCTGTTCATGGCAGAAAGAATATTGTGTGAATGCGGCGTCTTTAGCGAAATGAGTGCCTCGCAACATCCATCCATATCTAGGCTGGTATCTTCGATCGCCTTTTGGCTTGTCATCAGCTGAAGCGTACTGGGCTAGGAACTACGCCGTGGTCGCTTATACATGTTCGGTGTACTGACGTGGACGAGAAAGTACGAGAAGAGGATGACATCTATGATGCCTTTTCAATAGGGAACTTTATCTGAAAATAAAGATTAGGTAGGTATGCATTAAAGGTAATATAGTTTAACCATGTGGACGAACCTAGTAGTTTTGGGTTTGTTGAGTGTTGGATACCTAGTACTTCTTTGTCCATTTATTATTTATGATAAACTATGGGAACCGGCAAACTTTAGTTCTGCCTTAGATTGGGATAAACACTGTTATATTCCCATTATTAAAGAACCTTGAGATACCTACTACATTTTTTTTGTTTTGTGCTAGAACGAACATCGCCGATGGTTTGCCGACTTGACTACGATATTAACCTGTACTCCAGTATTGTATCTATTTTACGCATCATCATCAGCCCCTAGTCCCGTATTCGTCCACTGCTGGACGTAGGCCTCTTTGAAATGAAATGATGAAATTATATTTATTTCTGTAAATTGATCTTTTAAAGACACTTTTACAAGTCATTTTCTTTTACATATATTTTTTTTAACACTTACAGCCATGGAGACAGAGCAGGTAAAACCGTAGGGCACAGCCTGGCTATATAATAAATGCGCAAAACTTATTCCCTGACTCACTTAACTAAAATTTGGCAGATCGGTGCCCTATAGATCAACGAGCAAATGAGATTAACGCAAGTAATACGACGCACAACTACTTATTGTAAGATAATATTTGTTCAAGTGCTTATTTTATTGAACTACATGTGTCGTACAATATAAGGAGCAAAGAGTTAATAAATGCATATTTGACATCCCTTGTCATCCTCATCAACACTATAAACGATTCTATGGGCCTAGGGACGATTTCAAATAAAAGTTCTTTATTGTAGTTCTATTATCTGTTTGTAGATGGCGTTAGAGTTCCAAGCACTAGTTAAGTGATCAAATGCTCGAGGTCACTGGGGCATAATAAACATAGTTATTAAGGCTTTTTTAACTATATTTTTAATCACCACAATTATTAAATAATATCAATAAAACGCGTCGAAATCCGTAAAAAGTACATAGTTTCATTTCAACCATAATATTATTGTACAACAACAATGAAATTGACGTCGCACCATTTGGCTACGATTCAAGTTGAATTGTAAAAACACCACGGACTGAAGTGATTTTTTTACTTTAGCTGTTATTTGACCAGTATCAGTATCATACTTTGATTTTAAAGTTGCAGAACCGACTTCTAATGCAAGTCGGAAGGTGCATGGTTGTGCAAAACTACGTTACAAACCTATCTTTGAGTATTTCACATGACCTACGCAAATGTCTTGCTTATCTGGTATCGTCATGCAACGAGTCGTTGAGCTCCTTAAAAAATGGTTATGCTACTGACACGAGGACTGATATATATTCGTGCCATCAGTTAGGATAGGTCAACTCAAAGCTGCTATGGCTCTTTATTTAAAAGGCCTATTCAGATTTTGCCCTTCATTGTAAAACTCGCATATCCAATAATATGAATATTGTCTGGACTTTAAAGACCATGATGACCATGTTTCTTCTCAGAGGTCCTCAGATAGGAAATGTCGGCGCCATCTAGTTAAAAAAAATGAAAAACTGTCACATGTAGAAGTTTCTATATAGGATCTATTTACAGAAATAAAAATCATTTAAGTATCACTACCATATTCGCATACCATATTCATAGAGTCTGTGTATTAAGATTAAGAAACAATATACCTACAAGATATTTTATTTGTTCAAACATGACTACTTATACATAAAAAAAAACATGCAGGTTGTTAAAAAGAATACAGAAAATAGATCAGTCATGTTCTGGCCTTTGTGGCGTACAAATATTAATTTTAAATTACAATGTCGACTTACAATTAGGGATAATTAATTAGTTAAAAACAATGTCCTTAACTATTCGCTGAATTTGCATATTTGGTTATATTTTTTGTTCAAAAATTCTAATACACTGTAGTATGCTTTCCCTGCTAAATGCAATTTTAACTTATTTCTTAATATATGGGCACTCTGCTCCTTCCAACATTTCGGAACCTTGTTGTATATTATAGGAGCCATACAATAACTTTACAAGGCTACGTCCACATCTCTGTATTTAACCCTACTAGGAGCCGGAGTTGGAGCTTAAAAAAGGAGAAAATAAATAATTTGTCGTGCGTTACACGCCCAAAGCTCGTAAACAAAATACTCGTGAACACGATCGTTAGCACTCGGGAACTTCAAATCGGCTCATGGCCCGACGCCACCGAACACCAACGCCAATTAGAATCAGCGCATACCGGCGTCATCATTGCCACGCCATCGCCACAGATCCAGCGCCACTAAAATGATGCCTCCCAAGATGACTCATAAAATTGTTTTTTTTGTCAAATCGAAGTATGATGTTTAAGCAGATTACAAAAAGGAGGTTGTGTAACTCTATTTAAACCGCAAACTAGATAAACAGGCTGTGGCGAAAATAGTGAATAATCGTCCAGTCTCACGGCAATTGCAGGGCTATCAATTATACCCTGTTTACGGGGAGCGGTTGTGGCCCAGAGGTAACAGCCACGACATACGAGTTGTAGGTCGTAGGTTTGAACCCAGACAGGCGCTTTACTTCCTGTAAATTATTTCATCACCACTGCTCTCAATACGGTGAAGGAAAACATCGTGAGGAAACCGGCATGGCCTAGACACAAAAAATCGAAGGCATGTGACATCTACCAACCCGCACTGGGCTGCGTTGTGGATTACAACCCACTCTTTATCACCGAGAGGAGGCCTGTGACCCAGGAGTAGAAACATTATGGTCTGATTATGCTTATGCTATTCTGCTGTTTACGGGGATGCTTACTGATAACATAACAGCACAACATCAAGCCTGAAACCCTGAGAGATTAGAGTTGGTTGGTTTGATTTTTGGTTCGCATTGTCGCAGCTATGTTATGCCGCGTGCTATTGCCAGTAACCCATCAAAGTTCAGATTCATTTACCAGCGACCGGTTTACGGACATCAGTGAATGAGGACTACCGTTTCTGTGCTCACCAGTTGGCGCCACCGTCGAGTAGGTAAGGTCCTGGAGTATAAAAGTTTAAGTTTGTTAATAAGGGCGTAAAAAGCAAAGTTTAGTAAAAATATTGAGCTTGCTCCCGTTTAACTCGGAAAAAAGGAGGACATAAGTTGCCGAAAGTTAAAAATGTCTCAAAGCATTCATTCATAGACCTGTACCTAATTCATATTTGCCATAATAAATTTCAAGTATTGCAATTTATTTACAATATTATTTTATGCCGGCTTTGACTGCTACGCTAGAGGTCCTGGGTTCGATTCCTAGGTTGAGGTGTGTTATTGAGTTTTTCTATAAAATTGTCTGTAGCAACTCGGAGTCTGGATTTGTGTCCGGTTAATGGCAATAGGCTCGCCCCCTATTACATGGGACCTAAACATACTGGTGAAACGTGGGTGTGCATAAGTACACTCTGCCCCTTCGGGGAATATAGGCTCGATGGTATATTTTATTATTTTAATTAGCAAATAAACCCGCGTAGTCCATCAACAAACAGTGATATATAATATGACATTTCGGAGACCTCATGTACTAGAATATGAGTTCAGAATTCATACGGGATATCCCGCATTAACTGGCCATAAATCCAAACTACAGATAGCGGCTTCAGTGATACGACCATTGAACTGCCAATTCATAGGTCTCAAGTTCAAATTGAGGCCACTGATTTTCGGAATCATTTCCGTATTAATAATTAATTATCATTAACGGTGAAGGAAAATATCGTTAGGAAACCTGCACTCCTGAGAGATTTTCTCAACGGCATGTAAAGTGTGCCAACAGTAGGCAGGCTAGCGTGGTAGACGAATAGCCTAATCCCTCTTATTATGAGAGGAGGCTTGAAATGGATAGTGTTAATATTATTATATCCAATGAATTAAATTATTGAGAGGTCATATTATCATAGATTAAAATATATCAATGTGTATATTATTTATATATAAATGTCAAAACAAAAACCTAAAGTGATAAGACTTATGCTACGCCATTATTCTTAAGAATAACAATGGATGCATTTATCATTTTGTTATCAAAACAAAAAATAGCTTTATTACTACTATAAAAAAGGACATAGTATTAATATACATATTGAGTATCTTACTGACGACGAGACATCGTAAATATTTTGCATAATTTTGCAGGCTTGGGAGTTGTCTCTTCAGTGGATTGTTATTATACAAATTATTATTATGTAGCTCAACACCCACCGTCAAACCGTAAACCGGTTTTGTGGGATAATGTATATCTTTTAAGTCTGTATTGTGCAATAATAAAATAAATAAATAAAATAAATAAATACGTATTTTTGTAAACAATATCGAAAAATTTATATATTTATTCGCTTTGTCTCACTACTAGAAGATCTTCAAATGCAGATCGACCGGGCCGTCAGCATGTCTTGCGCCTACCCCGGTGCCGACAAATCTCCTTCTGGATGCTGAGTCAATAACTACTAAATAAAAAATTTAAAAAACCCCCGACATTGCGATCGATATTCATCAAACATAGCTAAGAACACTCCCCACTAGCTCAGCTCTCAAACAAAAAAATTAAATCCAAATCGGTCCATCCGTTCGGGAGCTACGATGCCACAGAAAGACACACAGACACGTCAAACTTAACACCCCGTCGTTTTTTCGTCGGAGGTTAATAAAAGGGCCCGCCACACTGTCCGATTTGTTTTAAAGCACATTTTAGTCCACAGGTCTCTAGTTGTCGAGTCAAGGGCTGCTGTTATGGAATAAATTAGTCATAAAACAGCGTAAATTTAATTAGCGTGATAATTGCCGCACATGGGTCGCTCCGTTAGTCGCCAACTAATGCCGAGGCGAGGCGGTCTCGAATGCCTTTCAAAGAAAAGCGTTACCCTATTCAAAGTATCTACTTCAAATGCTTAGATACTTCGATCTTCATTATTTAAACGGATTTATATGTATGATCCACTACGTTTGGAAGATAGAAATTCCTACCTACTTTTAAAATAAAAAATATTTTGTTCAATACTATCTGTTGCCTGCAGTTTCATTCAGGTCTCAAATAATATTTACTAGGTTTTGGAAGGCTATGTACGTATGGGTACCTACTCTGTATGCAATATAACTTGCCAATATTGTCATTGAAATTTGTTCAGCGGTTTAGGCGTCAAACTTAGGTAAAACAAAGTCGCGTATAGATTCATCTCGTACAAAAATATCTTGAAGTAAAATCTGTGCTCTAAAAACGTATCAGCGTAAACTCCAAATCGAGCGAGCAAGTTTATTAAATGTCACTAACATGCGGCCCCGACTCCCGTTCCGTGGAAAATTGAGATGAAACAATATAGAATTCCAGTAAGTGCGACTGAATAAGATGAACTCAATGCCTCATTAGTCTAGTGGTCCTAAGCGTGACTGCTATGCAAGAGGTGTGTGTGATTCCCAGGTCGAGCAAAGTAGTATTGGGTATTTCTATGAAATTGTCTGTTGCAGATCGGAGTCTGGACTTATGCTCGTTTAATGGCAATAGGCTCGCTTCCTATTTCATGGAACCTAGACATACCGGCGAAGTGTGGGTGTACATAAGTACGATTCTGCCTGCCCTTTGGGGAATACAGGCGTGATAGTATTTTATACCTACTTTATTATTATATTGCCTAATCGGTTATCCTGACACGAGGTCGTACAGAACAGCAGACAGCAATTTTTTTTTATAAGTATGAGATTCTTGGCTGACAATATTGTACAGAGTCAGCACTTACTTTCCTAAATTATTCAGATCCCTTTGAATGTTTAAGCCCTTTGTACGATTGTTGCTGGACTTGCTTGTAACGGTCGTGGTTAATGTCACGTCATTCCATCCGTCATAATCATACCACTCACTCATATTATACATTTCCTAAATGCAGGATGTGGTTAAAAAAAGTAGAAATTCGGAAAATCTTCCTCCTAATCCATGAGGATTTTCCGCCCCCAAAAAAACTCTACTTTTTTTTAACCACATCGTGCACTTAGCATGTATAATATTATAGTTATAGAATATATAACTTATTGATTACCTACCTTAGTAGGAAGTCAATGATCATTATAATTCCTTTTATAGCAACACCTTTCGTGTACAAACGTCAAGACTCGGTAATTCCAACCAATAACATTACTAGGCTCGGCTAAAATACCACAAAAAGAAAAAAAAAAAAAACATTACTAGGTAAGTATATCGATGTGAGCACCTACATTATTAAGGCTAAAATCACTTTTCATGGGTTTAAAATCTAATGATAATGGGTTTCGAAAACTACTTACACCTTAAATAATTTATTTTCTAAGTTTTTAAACTAAGTACTATCTACTAACTACCTACTTAAGTAGGTACCTACCTAATTAATGAATAAGCTGTGCAAAAGTAAACATAAATTTTATCAATACTAGTAGGTTAAAAAAATAGGTACCTACCTATAGGTTTAATAGGTGGGCATACACTGTTATCAGTCTAAAAGACATCATCAACACAAAACAAAATCTGAACTTGTTATGCTAGGTACTGGAAAGGTCAATATATTATCGGTCAATAAGGTGACCTATAAAGTAATATTTTTTTTTAAGCTTGGGTTTGATATTTTTTGAGGATGATGAGAAATCATGCAGCAACACGAAAGAACAATAGAATTAGAATAGAATAGATGACATTGGATGAGATTTGGCACACAGATAATATTTAAACGTATAATAACTTGGACTATTACGCAAAAGATACTTTTTAAGCAGGTTTGATTGAATTCTAAAGTCTACGTAATAAATACAGTAGGTACAGGTCCGGTACATGAATTTGCACTCACTAGTCCGTATTTCATCAATCATCTGCCATTATCATTTTGTTATTTCTACATTATTTTTCCGTCTAACTATCGAGCGTTAAACGTATTTAATCACTGTAGTAACTATATAACAAAATCGAGAAGAGGTAGTCGAGAAATAGACAGAATTTAATCAGTAACCAACAGTGATGTACCTATCTCTTCTCTCTATGGGTCTTAATTCGATAGAAAGATCAAGCTTCAGGATAGATATATATATTGAAATGGTTTTATATAGACGTCACCCAGTTTAAGTAAGAGCTAATAAGCTTTCCAAATAAATACAAAATATTAATCTGCTGTTCATTATTTATTTTGCAAACCCGTAACAAACGGACAATAATGCCAAAAATTACCGGGTGACCTGTTACCAAAGTCGTGATCAGAGCGGATAAACAACCCTCTGGAGTCACACAAATGCTTTAACAACGGACGAAGTCCATATTGGATGAAAAGAGCTCAAGATTGGGCTCCGTGGTTTAAAGCTCGATGGTTGAGCTACACGAGGACTGATGTACATATACTTAATGCGTGTCGTCAGTTAGGACAGGTCAACTCAAAGCTGTTATGGCTCTTTCTTCAAAAGGCCTGTTCAGATTTTGCCCTACATTGTAAAACTCGCATATCTATGATATACCTAACTAGTGTCTGGACTTTAAAAGAGACCATGATTCTCTGAGTTTGTTTCGACATTTCTTCTCAGAGGTCGTCAGATAGGAAATGTCGGCGCCATCTAGTTTAATAAAAAGCCACCACGGAGCCCAATCTTGAGCTCTTTTCATCCAATATGGACTTCGTCCGTTGTTAAAGCATTTGTGTGACTCCAGAGGGTCGTTTATCCGCTCTGATCACGACTTTGGTAACAGGTCACCAGGTCCTTTTTGGCATTATTGTCCGTTTGTTACGGGTTGGCGAAATAAATAATGAACAGCAGATTAATATTTTGTATATATTTTGATATGTCACATAGATAATTTATTTTAATTTATTTACATAGATTACATTTTTATATTTAAGAATAGTATTATAATAAATAATAATAAATTTGTTTAATTCGGGCATCTAGACCCATACAAAAATCACATTTCATTACATTCGTAATAATCAAACATTTAAATAATACAAATTTACAAAAAGTCAATACAATTACATACAATTAATTATGGTATTTATATTTTTCCTTAACTTAATTTTATTATGTACATAGCGTTGATAACAATATTATGTTTATTTTATTTCCTTGGCCTGTTTATTTAAAGACAGGCAGTTTGAAGTCGACCTTGGATCCATTTGACGTAAGAGGTTATTCTAGTGAAAACAGCAGGTGAACCTGCCTCGCAACCACGAACAGATCCGAACGAAGTAATACCACCCTGTTGACAATGTAAACATATTTAGTCAAATTTGTATATGGCAACTTAAACGATTTCGGCTAAATTATAACCGTGATGTAATTGAGTGGGCTTTGTGGTTATGACCTGGTTGCTCTCGCTATGAAGCCTGTACCGAGCAGTAAAAAGTAGGTAATCTTGGGTATCCTGAGTATTGATGAAACATTCCATAATATGTTAACTTAAATTAGTTATAAACTTAGTTGACTTCCTCATTAGTCTAATGGTGCTAAGCGCGACAGCTACGCTAGAGGTCCTGGGTTCGATCCCTGGGTCGAGCAAAGTGTTATTGGGTTTTTTCGATGAAATGCTCAGTAGCAGCTTGGAGTCTGGATTTTTGCCCGGTTAATGGCAATAGGCTCGTCCCCTATTACATGGGACCTAAACATACCGGCGAAGTGTGGGTGTAGATACATTAGTACACCTCTGCCTTACCCTTCGGGGAATACAGGCGTGATGGTATGTAAATTAGTTATAATTGGCATTTAAAAAAGATTGACAAAATAAATTACCTAATTCTTTATATCTGTCTACATTTACTGACATTTTTTTTTGAGTCCTTGTGGCTGGTTCATAGAGAATTTGCCAAAAATAAATTGACTTTTTATTTCTTTTTGTAGATTAACTGTTTCCAATGTTGCGTCATGTCAATAAGCCCTAGTTATATTTTAATTAAGATTCTTGTGTTCTTATTCTTAACGTAGCAAAAGGAAACGGTCCAATGGTCCACGAAATACCACTAAGTACAAGTAATATTAAATTAATTGATTTGAGGATTAACAATATTTTTTGAATAAGCATTTACCAAGAAGGTCTTGTTATCCGTGGTCAAAGCGAGGGGCCCGCCGGAATCACCATTACAAGGGCTCCTGCCGTTGGCGCCGCTGGTGCAAATGTTAGAGGACTGGATGAGAAGAGGAAAGGTAAGTGTGCACACAAGGTTGCTGATCACGGTCAAGTTAACATGGCTCAGGGACTGATTGGAGCCAATGCCAGCATCTGTTGAATAATAAAAACGTGTAATTACCTCCTTATTAATAATCTATAAGCAGGTCGCGCAAAGGTTTTTTATGAAATTCTTAATAGCGGTTTGGATTTTACGGCCGATTAATAAATGATGAAATGATATTTATTTCTGGAAATAGATCTTTTAAGACACATTCATAAGTAGTTTTTTTAATTTTTTTTGACTAGATGGCGCCGACGTTTCCTATCTGACGACTTCTGAGAAGAAACGTCGAAAAAACTCAGCAAATCATAGTTTTTTTTAAAGTAGTAACATTTTTAGAAATGCGAGTTTAACAATGTAGGGCAAAATCTGAACAGGATTTTTGAAGAAAGAGAAGGTTTGAGTTGTCCTATCCTAACTGATGGCACGCATACTCGTACATCAGTCATCGCGTAGCTCAACCTAATAATAGCAATAGGCCCACCTTTAAGTACCTAAACTTTTGGTGTGATGATGGTATGTTGTTTTATTTCGCTTTGGGCAGAATAGGACATAACAATTAATTCATATACTTTTCTATTAGATACTCTGTGAAAATAAAAACACTTATTTTCAGTAAAGATTTGTTCATTTCGGCGCTCGTGTCTTTGAAACAAAATAATTCTACAATAAAAAGCCTGCGACCGGTACCCACAAACTAGGTAATATTTTGTCAAAATAACACAGAAATAATCAAAATGATTAAATCCTTACTATCAGCAGTTAGACCGAAACCGGATGCGACAGCATTTGCCCCAGTGAAGGTTTTCAGGAGTTGAGTGTCGCTAGGCAGAGCGATGGGGGCGATGACGTCTGTTGGAACATAATTATACACTTCATATAAATATCAAATTGTTTATAGGTGGAACCATCTACTATAGAACAAGGGAAACACATAAAAAATGAGTTAGGACACCTTGGCTTTCATAATATATCTATAACTACATACATTGTTACAGGAATAAGAACTAACTACTTAGCTCTGGAGAATTTGATTTATACACAAGGCTACAGGTCAACCTATACAAATCTAGTTTAAGCTGATCTCGCATTGTATAGGCTTCTTATAAGAGGTGATAAACTGGTTTTGTATAGCTTGATAAATATAGCCGTGCGTACCTAGGTACTCAAAATATTTAATGAAATTAGAAAGGTTGAACAACAAAACAAAGAGATTTATTCGTAAAGGAAAAATAATAATAACTACTTATTAACTTAATTGTGGTACAGTCAGCATCAAAAATATCTGAGCGAACACACTGTTTATAACTGTCTGAGTAACTAGGGGATTTTGACTTTATCTCATTACGTTAAAATCTCAGATCAAATAAAAAGTTAAGATGGAACTTTGCGAACAAAGAAGTGAGGCCGGCTAAAACTACGCCTAACGGTGTACAACACATAATTATACGCACACCCGTATACCGATAGTTATCTCATACATATGTCATATGTATTTTAAAAAAATACCCATATCTCAACCAAAATGCATTTTATGTGAACAAACACTACTTATTTAAAATAAAAAAATAAGTATTTTAAAGTGACTTACCTGTCAATGTTACATTAGAGAAACAGCCTAAGGCAATGTCATTAATTATGAAAGTGGGATTCCAGTTTTCGTGCACGATTACATGGCTGGTATTAACCCTGGTGCCGCCTGAAAATAATGTGATGGAGCCGAGGACCACAGTGATGTTGCTGGCTTGGTTTACACCATCGTTCCAGCAGTGAGCAGCGGTTACAATTCTGTTATTGCTAATCAGAGATGCTCCGCATACACCTAGCCCTTGTGGGAACTGAATAAGAAGACCGGCCTACGAAAAAAAAAAGATTAAAATGTAAATGAATATTGCTCTTATTGTATTTTGCTATTATTTATCTTATTCTCTATTGTCTACCTCATTAGTCTAGTGGTCCCAAGCGCGACTGCTTCGCTAGAGGTCCTGGGTTCGATTCTAAGGTCGAGCAAAGTGTTACTTTTTCTATGAAATTCTCAGTAGTAGCTCGGAGTCTGGACTTGTGCCCGTGGTAATAGGATCGTCCCCTATTACATGGGACCTAAACATACCGGCGAAGTGTGGATGTAGTAGTATACTTCTGCCTAACCCTTCGGGGAAAACAGGCGTGATGGTACCTATATGTAAATGAATATCTGAATGATCATGAACTTTTATGTATAAAGCTAAAAAGAAATAACTATCAAAACAAACTAAAAAACGATCATTGTCATTACATATATCTTTAAAACTCTTATTAACGACTGGTTGTTGCCCGTGATTTAACTCATGTTCCAAAAGGATCTATTATTTTACTAATTTTGTTTGGAATCCTAATTCTTTTCTTAAAAAAAAGTAGCTTGACTTACTCCATAAATAATATTAACATCGGCTATCTGCCACTCCCGTCAAGATTTCCAGTCGTTAAATAACTGTTATTTTCAACTGAATTCAAAAAGGAGGAGGTTCTCAATTAGTCAAAATTCCGAACTGCTACTGAGAATTCCATAGAAAATCCCAATAATACTTTGCTCGACATGGGAATCGAACCCAAGACCATCTAGCGTAGTGGTCGTCCTTAGGACCACTAAACTAAGGAAGCAGTTATAAGTTTGTATATTATGTAAAACTAGCTTTTGCCCGCGACTTCGTCCGCGTGGAATTGGAACCCGTGGGGATTTCCCAAAATATCGTTATAATTTAAAGCTTATATGTTATTCTGATGTATAAACAATAATACTGTAAAGTTTCATCAAAATCCGTTCAGTAGTTTTTGCGTGAAAGAGGATGATGGATGGATGGATGGATGTTTGTTAAACATCCATCCATCCATCCTCACAAACTTTCACATTTATAATATTAGTAGGATAGGTTCCTCTGTATGTACAGTCGCTAGCACATCAAGTTATACAAAACTGTCAAATTTCCCCAAATTATTTTAAACCTTAAATTTCTAATGATAAAGTTAAAATCAACCGAGAACATTTGTCATTTTGTGGTAAGTTGATGTGCTGGCCACCGTACATTAAAATAAAATCTAATATAAGGTATATAATTAGAATCTTTTAGTACCTATTAAGTAGTTATTGGGAAATAATTGTCATCACTACATAGTAAAAAACCAAGTCGCTTTTTCTGTCCCTATGTCCCTTTGTATGCTTAAATCTTTGAAACTACGCAACGGATTTTGATGCGGTTTTTTTTAATAGATAGAGTGATTCAAGAGGAAGGTTTATATGTATAATATATATATATATTATAGTATAGAAAAGCCGAGAAACCACGCGGGCGAAGCCGTGAGCGGAAAGCTAGTTCAATATAAATTTTGCTGAATTAGGTACCTGGTAAGGGAATTGTCCGAGGGTAGAGAGCGAACCACCCACGATCCTTGTTAGGCTGGCCTTCGCTTCAGCTTTACGGATACTTTCAGCTAACGGTAGACCGACTTTACTTAAGTATCCGTAAGCGGTGATGTCTTCTAGATCGATTACATCCTCGAGGTCGATCTTCCTTGCGGTGGTGACTGACACCAGAGCCAGTAATACTAGTGCTAAGAATTTCATTTTGCCGTTATTGAATCGAGTGTAGTGTAGAAGTAAAAGGTTGCCCGTATTTGGACTCTGATGCTATTTGATTATTATTCCAATATTTTTGTCTTAATATATATATGATAAATACAGAGTTTATCGGTCGATAATATCATTAAATCTTCGAATTACAAGATTGTCTATACGTATTTACATTACTGATTTATCTATAGATGTTACTGATAAATCTAATAGTCAGTCAAAACCAATTTTGACTGTGGAAATCAGTCAAAACGATCTTTAACTGAAGTATCGGTCTAAACTTCTTCCGACTAAAGGAAATCAAAAGATATAAACATTTGTACTTATCTTTTGCGTACTTTCTTAACTTTTTTATCTTGGTCTCTTGTAGGTATATTAAGAATATAGCCTTATGAGTGCACTGCCTCACTAGTCTAGTGGTTCTAAGCGCGACTGTCACTCTAGATGCCCTAGGATCGATTCTAAGAACAAAGTGTAGGTAATTGACATTTTTTATTAAATTTTCAATAGCAGCTCGGAGTTTATAAGAATAGGCTCGCCCCCTATTATTTTTCACCTAAAACATACCTACTGGCGAAATGTGGTTGTAAATGAGTACACCTTTGCCTTTTCCTTCTATATAAAAATATATTAAAAAGTTTACTAGGAAGGTATATAAATCAGGTATCAGGTTATGTAAGATCGATCGATACAAAACTGCCAGCAGTGAAATGTAGGCATTTTACACGAGAAAATAAAATTAAATACATACCATCATCCCTACATTTCCCGAAGAGTGACGTAGAGGTGTACTAATGTACACCCATATTTCGCCAGTGGGAATATTTTAAGATCCCATGTAATAGGGGGCGAGCATATGGTATAATTAACTACTCCGAAGAAATTGCAATTTGCAATGCAGTCAAAAGCAATCTTAATTGTCTAAAACGGCTAAACCACTTTTACCAATATTTTTCGTCAATAAAACTTAATTTACCAAAACTGACACCCGACTAGTATGAAACAAGACAATATACCTACGTCACCTTCCTAACAGAGAACAGATCACTGTTCCTATTCCTTTAACAACATACATAGGAATAGGTGGAAGTGGTGTCCAGATTATAGTCATGGTCGCATGTCTTCATGATCTTTGGGACTTATACAGACTCAACTTATTACAGACAAGTACTTTTGGACCAACGTTGGGTTTGTAGAGTTAGGCCTTATTTATAGAGTTAAAGTCTTAAATATAGAATAAAAAATAATTAACGGGGTTAAGGTCTTGAGTTTACAGGAAATATGTAAACAATTAAATCGTCACGAGCTCGTGAGTTTTGAAAACTATGAATGTTTTTAGTGTCATTCGTTTTGACTGTAGCATAGATAGATAAATAAAATATTCTTTGTTCAACATCAAAAAACTAAGGACAAGTGAAGTTTTAAATCATAAGGTGGTACAATGGGCAGTCTTATCGCTTATAATCGATCGATCGCAAACAGCGATCTCTTACAGACAACCTTTAGATGAACTTTAAAGATAACGTAAGGCAGTGTTGAATTAGTCTGGCGTACAAAAACAATAATAAACTATTATAGGCATAAGACACAAAAATAAACAATGCTTTAATCATACCTAAGCCAGTTTAGTAGCACTATTGCCTCCCAGGCAAATGCCAGCATAAATGGGTCGACCTGACTGGGGAAGTAGTAACCTCCTACAGAATATCAACGTCAAGTAGCACTATGGATACTGTTGCATTTCGTACGGGGAGTGTGGATCGCCGGAGGCCCTATTCCTCCCTCAGTTCCCTTCCTTCTCCATCTCTCCTTTACCCTTCCTTTTCCTTAAATAAGCTCGGCAATGCATCTGTTACCCCTTTGGTATTGCAGGTTGAGGTTGATGTGTGCCTACAGTGACTGAAATGGTCAAAATAAGGAACGAGTTAAAGAAAATCCGAAATGTATACCAATGCTATGAAGCTAACCTTTTTTCTATTCTAAAAAACAAGTTGTGAAAAAGTAAACAATTTTGGTAGGGGCACATGATGCCAAGGGTTGAAACGAATGTGACGAACAAACAACTGACAGGGATGTATGGAAGAAAAAGACATGCTGTGCCGATCAAAAATTTGTAGGGATAATGGCAATACGATGATGCTTTGTGCAAGTAATAAGTTTGCATTTAAACCTGGGTTCGCGATTTAGACTGGCACCTATCTGGTTGTTTTTAATATTAGACATAATTATGTGCGTATAACTTTCATTATTTTCAAGATTGAAGTAAGTAGAGGTCAAGTATCGCATAACCTACTTCGTATAAAATATTGGTATTTTGGAAATCTGTTTCAAGGTTTTGAGGCACAAAGGACAGGATACGAGGTGAGATTTGGTTTGCAACACAGTTCTATATCCACACCCCGTAGCGGTTTTGTCGCGATATCTTTCAATCTCCATCTTTACCAGATTGAAATAATACCAACTCGGATGCGTTCTCAAATTAGTGACTTGCAGGAGACTGCATCGGAGACTACTTATAGGTATTGCCCTGATGTACGGTGGCCGGCACATGTACCATAAAATGTCGAATTTTTCTCAGTTGATTTTAACATAATCGTTAACGTTTAAAGGTTTGAAATCATATTTTGACAGTTTTGTATAACGTGATGTGCTGGCGACTGTACCCGTACGAGTAAGGCTACATTGGGGCATATAAATATGTTCGTACGTACTCGTACTGTTCCTTTATTTCCCTTGAGCAATTTCCAAAAGCCTTTAATAACTTTCGTCTTTATCCAAGAAGGAACCTATACGCAAAGATAATAAATCTCCGAAACTATAAGGCCAACAGCCTTATCGGAGATTTTGTGACTCATCACTGAGTGGGTGACTTAAATAAAAAATGTTATATTCCATTAATTTTCGTGGCGTTTTTATTTAAGTACATGATTAGTTAGTTCAAAGTCTAGCGTTGATCCAGCTAATGAAAGATGTCACTCTAGCGAAAGCGGCAGGCGAACCCACCTGGCAACCACGGGCAGATCCGAAAGACGTAACACCAACCTGTTGACAATGTTAATAATTATAGTTAGTCCAAACACCAGACACTAAAATTATTTTAGCTAAATTACACGATATGATTACCAAGAATTGAAGAATTGAGGGGTACATGACTACTTAAGTATTGAATACCCTGATCAGTCGAGCTGCCTGCGTTACCGCCTCACAGTCAATAGATGAGTGACCATTCCTTGTAATCGAGACTCCTCCTTATCTCGGAAATCTGCATATCCCGCTCATACGAACAACTAATATGATAATCGTTAACTGAAAATTTGGATTAAGCTAATAAAGGACGATATCTCCTTATCTTTTAAATATTTTTTATTTTTAATACAAAAAGATAGTTAAAGGGTAAGGTGGCATTGTACGACATCGTACTTGCTGTAAAGCAAGTCATGTCGGTTGACAAGCAAAAACTTTCATTTCAACAGATGTCACTGACGTCGCCTCAAAGACGTAAGTAAAAAAAATGTGTAGGGCAATTTTGACCTGGCGGGTGGGACTCGCGGTAGCTTAGCGGTAATAGCGTCTGGTGTACCTTACCAGAAGACGCAGGTTCGGATCCTGCCCGCAGTCGTATTTTTCCTTCACTAAAATAACTTTATAGAGCGAATTTCTGAGAATACTAATATCCTACGAATTACTGTAGGATATTAAGGTGCAATGGCTCTCGCTTCATTTGAAATACTGATAATAATATTTAGTCGCATCTAGTCAGAGTGGAAGCCGATTTTAACATAGCCGTTGGGCCTTCAGCGAACGCTCCGCGCTCACCATACGAAACGCAACAATAGGCACTACTACTTCACGTTCCATTAATGCTGGCATGTAGACATGCCAGCGAGACCCTAGTCTCTACTACTACTAAGATTAACATTATTTATTTTGAAAGAGTATTTTTACCAAGAGAGGTCTGTTGTTCCTGGTCACAACGAGGGGTCCCCCGGAGTCACCACCGCAAGTGCTCCTGCCGTTAGCGCCGCTGATGCAAATGTTAGAGGACTGGATGATAACAGGGAAGGACATTGAACACCTCAAGTTGGAGATCACCTCCACGTCAGCGTGGCTCATGTACTGGCTGGTGGAAATTCCAACATCTGTTAAATTAGAAAAGTGACACTTTATGTATCGTACATATTTATGCATTTTGAAAAGTGGTAAGTACTTAATTAATTGAAAAAAGAGGTTAAATACTAGACTAAAGGTTAAAGAACAGGTTTAAAGAAATTAAAAAGTTTTATGTTATTTTCTGTGGCTAGATTGGGAAATACCTTATGATTTATTATGATTCTTGAGATAATTGCTTTTCAATTATCTCAAGTTTTCTCATTATACAGTTTTCTTCACCATCAATTCGTCTTTGAAATTGTTTCATATGAAAAAACGATTGCATTCTTACTGTCAGCAGTGCGACCGAAACCAGATACGACGGCATTTTCCCCGGAGAAGGATGCGAGGAGTTGAGTACCGCTGGGCAGAGCAATAGGAGCGATGGTTTCTGTTGGAAACAGTCATAGTAAACTTATTATCAACTAACTTCGTCGCGTGTCTTCGTCTGCATGGATTTCAGAATTGGGTCTAACCTAGATAATAAGAAAAAAAAAAACATCTAAATCCGTTCGAGCCTTAGTAACAAACATTTCAACTGGAGATTGAAATCCACCCCAGGAACAATCAACAAGTTTTTAAATTTACATATATTTTCTGAAGTATTATGCAGAGGAGTACTTAGGCACACATACTTTCGCAGTAAGAGTTCGCCGGTTCGGCGGCATGTTTAAGTGTAATAGGATAGGGGGCGAATCTATTGCTACAAATTCAAATTCCGAGGTGCTACTGAGCATTTCATAGAAAATTAATTTCTTTCATTTCTTCGACCACTGATGCTTTCATGTTTGCATTTTTTTCTTTACTAATTTCGATTATATGTTTTATACATCACACTTAATTAGGCGATTTTGCAACTTGATTTTGGAACGGCTGACTTAAGACGCCGACTTAATAAAGCCGGCGCCATTTAATAAAAACAAAATTTGATCCATTCAGAGAAATTAATATTAAGTAATAATCATAATAATCATTAATGTTACCCATCTAGACGTTGATAAATTACAAAATAATATTTATTTATGCAACTAGTGGATGGGAGTGGCACGGGACCGAGGTGGATGGCACAAACTTGGGGAGGCCTATACCCAGCAGTGGGTGAAATCAGGCTGTGGATGATGATAATGAGATCTTTAAAAGACATTTTCATAAATAAATGTTTTAGGTTATTGTTACATACCGTCACGCCTGTATTCCCCGAAGGGTTAGGCAGAGGTGTACTTAATGTACACCCACAGTTCGCCGGTATGTTTGGGTCCCATGTAATAGGGGCGAGCCTATTGCCATTCACCGGGCACAAATCCAGACTCCGAGCTGCTACTGAGAATTTCATAGAAAAACTCAATAACACTTTGCTCGACCCAGGGATCGAACCCAAGACCTCTAGCGTAGCAGTCGCGATTGGGACCACAAGACCAACGAGGCAGTCAAGTTATTGTTTGAATGCCTTATTAGTCTAGTGGTCATAACTGTCCGTGAATGCTATGCTAGAAGTTTTGTGTTCGAATCCTAGGTCGAGCAAAGTTAAGTTAAGTGTTATTGGGTTTTTCTATGAAATTCTCAGTAACTGCTCCGAGTCTCGATTTGTGTTAATGGCAACAGGCTCGCTTTTTATTACCTACATGGGACCTAAAGTGATGGAATTCTATGTTAGTAAAATAGTTAGTAGGACATCAAATTGAATGCGGAAAGAAACAGAGAAGAAGATACCAAAGCCTTTAAGTAAAAGTAGTTACCTACCTAGTTAAGTAAAACAATATATAAATAAAAGCAAATAGTAAATTACCTGTAAAGGCTACAGGTGAAAGCAAATTGATGAGGGCAATGTCATTACGGACGAGACTAGGAATCCAGTTTTGGTGCATAGTCACGTCATCGGAAATCACCCTGGTGCCACCTGAAAACAATAGGATTGAGCCGAGGGTCACGATGAAGCTGGTGGCCTGGTTGACACCATCGAACCAGCAGTGAGCCGCAGTCAGAATTCTGGTATTGCTGAGCAGTGACCCTCCACATACACCCTGACCCTGAGAGAATTGAGCAAGAAGACCAGCCTGCGAAAAGAATATTGAAATTAAAAGAACTGCCCTATTAGTCTAGTGTTATTTAATGTGACTGCAGGTTACTCTATTAATCCTGGGTTGATTCCCAGGTCTAGTAGAGTGTTATTTGTTGTTTTTTCTATT
Organism: Subacronicta megacephala; assembly: GCA_958496365.1. Taxonomy (NCBI): domain Eukaryota; kingdom Metazoa; phylum Arthropoda; class Insecta; order Lepidoptera; family Noctuidae; genus Subacronicta; species Subacronicta megacephala. The sequence goes on from OY292525.1 coordinate 6,629,853, forward strand.
GAAAATTCTCAGTAGTAGGTCGGTGTTTGGAGTTGTGGCAATAGGCTCGCTCCCTTCTACATGGGATCTAAACACCGGTGAACTGTGTTAAAATCAGTATATATGTTGCAGTCAAAACTCTTGGCCAGTCAAAAGTACTTTTAACTAAATAAATAAAGTAGGAAAAAGTAGTTTTGACTGAACAGATTGGTCAAAAGGGTTAGGTTAGGTTAGGTTATCATACGGTTAAAACTACTTTTGTCTGATTTTGCTTGTTAAAGTACTTTTGACTGCAACATATACAGCTCTGCCTAACCATTCGGGGAAAACCGGCCGCCACCTTTCTACGACTCTTGCATACTTCTTTTACCTCTTCCACATTACATATATCTTGTCATACACACGCGTCGGTTTTCGAGTATTACGCACTTTACCTTTTTGTCTACTACTACACATACTAAACATGACTACTTCATGAACAATATGCATTGGTTCGGATGTTCAATCAAAACTGCGTTGAACCTAGGTATAGGCATATGTACGATACAAATTAACACAAAAACAATTGTATTAAATAAGTGAATTAAATAACAAAAGGTACATTAAAAGTACTTCATATACACACAGTCATAAAATATTATTGAATATAAATAAATTGGATTCTATTATTAGTACTTGAAAACTATTCCATGTAGGTAGCTTATCATAGCATAACTAAAGTATTATATAAGACTTTGTGATTCAAGTCTCACGACGCCAGTAAATAATATAAATTTCGCTTAATTACCTGGTAAGGGAATTGTCCGAGGCTCGAGGGTGAACCACCGACGATTCTTGTTAGGCTGGCCTCTTCTTCAGCTTTACGGATACTTTCAGCTAACGGTAGACCGATTTTACTTAAGTATCCGTAAGCGGTGATGTCTTCTAGATCGATTACATCCTCGAGGTCGATGTTCCTTGCGGTGGTGACCGCCACCAGAGCCAGTAATGATAGTGCCAAGAATTTCATTGCCGATGTTGAAAATGTATTTACCGCAGAATCTTGCCCCATTCATATTTATACTCTGCCGAATATTTTAAGTCTCAAAATGTGGGATAGATATCGAGTTTATCGGACGATTATATATTTAAATCTTCGGATTACAAGATTGTGTGATACGTAATGACTGATTTATCTTTGTATAGTACAGACATAACTCATTAATTAAAATAAAATTTCCTTAATGGTTTATGAAGGGCACTTCATAGAAGAAATTTTACATATCTATTTGTACCCAGCACTGATACATAAACCTAACTAAGACATAATTGAATACAAGTAGGTATACTTACATCATGCATGGTGGGATTCTACCCGATAAATTCATTCAAATTCAAATCAATTTATTATATGGTAAAACGCGGGTATTTACCCCGAAGGTGGGTATTTTTTAAGAAGGGACGGAAAGATGAGTGGACAGCAGTAGTTTTAGTAGTACTAGTGACTCGCTAGCATGTGTACATACCAGCAGGAACCATGCCACCCTTGGTGGCACCCACCACCCACCACCCATGCCCCATGTCTTCACAATAGAGCGACAGGTTATGGCCGGAATAAAGCGCCACTGACCGTAGGATCCCTACATGGAGCCTCGGGTCGAAGGTGTTAGATCCCCACAAATTGGACAGCAGCCGAGATAGCGGATGCGGGACCCATTAACTTAGGGCCTAACATTCGGAAGTGATTCCTGAAGTTGACACGTTGACGTTGCGCACGTCTCGGTTTGTTTGACGAAGTTTGCTCGGCCTTGGAATCGAACCTAAGAGTTCCAGGGTAGCAGTCACGTACCATTACTAATTATAACACACTAATGAGACAACTGTCTCATAAGTGTGTAAGTCCCACAACCAGTTGATTGAAAAAATGTGTTAAAAGAATTAAACATTAAACACTCTAAATTCACTTACCTACCGTAAAAGCATTGGGTGCTTCACCCTGCATAATAAATTATTCCATATAAGATTTAATTATCCCATATAACATTATTTAATTATTGTTGTAGTTGAAACTTAATTCCACGTCCATGCCCACTTTCACGTAATATCCGAGTAACTGTATTGTTTACATATTTTCAAACGATAACTTTATCGTGTTTGATAATCAGCAAAAACCAATTTGGGTTTATACCATATAGTAATGTATTCTACTTTGCATAGGTACTTAATGCATTGAAAGTGATAATTAATATTCTTGATATCTATCTATAAGTAATAACGTCGTAACCTCAGAAAAAATATAATTCCTAGATCGTAAAACGAACTGCGATGGCTACAAAACAATATAAACTTTACTAATAGTATAAAGAGGAGTTTGTAAGGTTGTAGGGAGTAATCTATGGATCTTCTGAACCGATTTTGAAAATTCTTTCATCAATAGAAAGCTACATTCTTAGTGACATAAGTAATGATTATTATCCCGTAAAATGAAAAAAACACGGGCGAAGCCGCGGGGGAAAACTATTTAAGGATATAGGTACTGCTACTAATAGAAAATAAAAATGAAAATTCAAGAAACTAAAACCTGAAAATATAATCTGGACACCACTGTTCTCTATTATTTTTTAATTCAGTAAACTGTCTTATAATAATGTAACATATCAACGAAAGAACATGAAACAAGTAAAGTTCCATTGGTGCAGGATTTGCTATAATATTATATAGCGGAAGATCGTCGTTATGAGAGGTCTCATCCCGAAGTGAACTTTGATTTAGTTTTGTTAACTCATAACAAAATATATACTATAATAATAACTATATAAGTATAACTAATATATACTAAATGGCCACTTGCTTATTAATTGGAAAATCGGAAATATTAATTGGAAAAGTATGCATCTCTAAAAAGGGTGTTTACCAAATTTTCGGCCGCTTATGGGTCAGATACACTAGTGGTTTTACCAATGACGCAGTAAACGATAATCTAATAATTTATCAAATTAATAGGACGTTTATCATTTTATCTAATAGTTGTCGTGTATAAAAAGTATACGTGGCTAGATTTAGTATCAGCTGTATACTTCAATATCGGCAAAATGAAGTTCCTAGCCTTAGCTTTTTTGGCTCTGACGACGATCGCTTCCGCAAGGAACGTCAATTTTGAAGATTACATCGACCTGGAAGACCTCACCGCTTACGGATACTTGTCTAAAGTCGGTCTACCGTTGGCTGAAAGTATTCGTCAAGCTGAGGAGCAGGACATCAAGAGCAGGATCACTGGTGGTTCCGTTTCTAGTCTCGGTCAAATCCCTTACCAGGTAATTAAATAGTTTTACTGTAAGCAATAAAGTGTGTAACATTTCAAAAAGTTCTGGATGCTTAACTGTTTCTTCTTTTCAGGCCGGTCTTCTTGCTTCCTTCAGTGGTGGTCAGGGTGTCTGCGGCGGTTCTCTGCTTACAGCAAACAGAGTAATTACTGCTGCTCACTGCTGGTATGATGGATTAAATCAGGCCTGGTCGGTCACAGTGGTCCTCGGATCTGTCACTTTGTTCTCAGGCGGTACCAGACTGTCGACCAGCGATGTCATCATGCACGAGAACTGGACACCTAGCCTTATTCGTAATGACGTAGCTATTATCAATTTACCCGGAAGCGTCACTCTTTCTAGTAAGTATTTTTAAACGTAACATTAGAACTATTTTATTTGTTGTTTATAACCACTATTAGATACTCATTATTATCATAATTCCAATTGGGTTTAGTCCCATACATTGAACAATATATACTGATAATATAATTAAGATCTATAGAGCAGAAGCCTAAATACTACTTTAACTGTTGACTGCCAGTTTTCATAGATGTTCATGCAATTGCGTACGTTTTGTATTAATAAATTAATTGGATTTAACTGCAGGAACACACAGGGGTCTTATTCTCAAATTTTATTTCAGTTAATAAATTAGATCCTGACATAGAGTTTAAGTTCTGCCCAAGACCGGGATGGTTGGCGGTTTTTGGGGGAGGCCTACGTTCAGCAGTGGACGGCGATAGGCTGATATGATGATGATGATGATGATAATGATATAGTTTAATGCATGTTATTAGGAGCGTTCATGATTTTTTCTAATACCATTCACATTTTAACCCTTTTGTCAACCGCCTTTGACCTAACGTAATTTTATATAACTAGTAGGTTCAAAGTTTAGACTTACAATCATACATATATATATTTTTATTATATTACTATCAACAGACACCATAGCAGCCATCGCTCTGCCCACTGGAAGTCAGCTCAACGAGGACTTCGCTAATGAAGTTGCTGTCGCATCTGGATTCGGACGCACCGGTGATGGTACAAGTAAGAATATTTATATGCTACTTTAATTTTGTATTAACGACAGTGATTAAATGCTTATACAAACATTTCTTTTTTCTAGATGACGGTCTTACTATTAATCAGGTCCTGAGCCATGTTAACGTGAATGTGATCACCAACTCTCGGTGCTCCATTTCTTTCCCGTTCATCCTTCAGTCTTCCAATATCTGCATCAGTGGTGCTGAGCTCAAAAGCACGTGCAGGGGTGACTCCGGCGGCCCTCTTGTTGTTACCAGGAACAACCAGCCTATCTTGGTACGTATGGGGTTCATAAAATACTGTTACATATTCTATATTCTACTAGCTAATCTGACAGACGTTTTCCTGTCCTACCAGTTTTCTGCACAATTTTCTTTTGTCTGCCTCATTAGTCTAGTGGTCCTAAGCGCGACTGCTACGCTAGAGGTCCTGGGTTCGATCCCCAGGTCAAGCAAAGTGTTATTCGTTTTTTTATGAAATTCTCAGTAGGAGCTCGGAGTCTGGATTTGTGTCCGGTGACTGGCAATAGGCTCGCTTTAATTACATAGGACCTAAACATACCGGAGTAATGTGGGCTGACATAAGTACGCCTCTGTCTAACCCTTCGGGGAATACAGGCGTGATGGTATGTATGTATTTTCTTTTGTTTTCGTAAGAGTCTTTCTATATGTATAGTTTCTGCAGGTGATCATTTTTTTTTATAAAATTTTCAGACTATGAGTATCAATATCTGATATAATTGCCCTTCGGTCTTTCCTGGTAATGTAATCACTGGAATAGGAGCTGTGATTTCGGACTATCCGTTGTAATTATTACTCAATCTGAGCCTTTTTGAAGTTTATTGGAGTGGCATTCATTAGAGATTCTGTATATCAGAACGCTAACCCGATTGTTGTTTTCGTTTAATGAGGGTCAATCTACCCTATGATACAATACTTGTTTTATTTACCTTATTACGTGATTTGGTATCTTTACTAATTCAGTTTACATTGTCAACAGGTTGGTATTACTTCGTTCGGATCTGCCCGTGGTTGCCAAGTGGGTTCACCTGCCGCTTTCGCTAGAGTAACCTCTTTCAACAGCTGGATCCTCGCTAGACTTTAAAATATAAAACTGATTGGAATTACTTCATAATAAGTATAATAAATTATAATTAAATACAAAATGTTTTATTTATTTATTTTATATCTTCTATGAAGTCTCTAACCTCTGGTGGAAAGAAACACTCACACAACCACAAGTTAAAGAAAACGAATTTACAAAACTCTTATGGGAAATGCCCGTCCAAACTGATGTCACCGTAACTCATAATAGACCCGACTTAATATACATTGATAAAACAAACAATAAAACATTTTTAATAGACGTAACTGTACCATCTGACTACAACATAGGAGCAAAAGAAATTGAAAAACTCAGTAAATATCACTTGTTAAAAACAGAAGTCAGTCGTTTGTGGAACACTCAAACAACTGTCATTCCGATAGTCATAGGCGCAACAGGAATAGTAGCTAAAAGTATTATAAAGTTCCTAGAAAAATTAGACGCCAACATTAACGTCAGCATCCTTCAAAAACAAGCAGCCATACACACTTCAATCATACTTAGCAAAGTCTTAGGAGATACTGTTTTTGTACACAACACTCAAGATCAAAACATACAGAATACACAACCATTATCTAATACACAGCAAACATTCAACACAGCTCACACACCGAACACACAACAGTCGGAAAACACACAAGATCCTCTTAATATACAAAACAACCATCAAACATTAAACATACAAAACTCACCAAACACACTACACTCAACTAGCACACCACATTCAGATAATCATCAAAGAAGGGGAAGAGGAAGAAGAAGGCGAGGAACGTCCGATCGATCACAACAAAATACTCACAATAGACATACTCATAATTAAACTTAAACATACAAAAAATATATATGTATAATTACACGCACATAATAAAAAAAAGAAAAAAAAAAAAAGAAAAAAAATATACCAGAGTAGGGGGAAATAAATGCCTTTTTTCCTGTTGGCTACGGGACGGGGTATTTATTAAAACCGACATTAGTCGAGAAGGTGTAACAACCCAATCAATTATCTTCTATGAAATTGGCTTGTTGACGGATTGTTTATAACGTCATACAAATGTTAAAGTACCACCAATAAAATCGATCAACGAAAAGAAAATTAAAATTGGTTCAGAAATAAGAAAGTAGGTAAGCTTTTAAAAAATAAGAGAGATTCAGTGTATCGGAACGCTAACCCGATCGTTGTTATCGTTTCATGAGGGTCAACCTCCCCTATGATGATGGTATTTTCACTAATTCAGTTTACATTGCCAACAGGTTGGTATTACTTCGTTCGGATCTGCCCGTGGTTGCCAAGTGGGTTCACCTGCCGCTTTCGCTAGAGTAACCTCTTTCAGCAGCTGGATCCTCGCTAGACTTTAAAACATAAAACTGATTGGAATTACTTCATAATAAGTATAATAAATTATAATTAATACAAGATTTTTTTATTTATTAATTTATATCTTCTATGAAATTGGCTTGTTGACAGATTGTTTTTAACGTCATACAAATGTTAAAGTACCACCAATAAAACCGATCAACGAAAAGAAAATTAAAATTGGTTCAGAAATAAGAAAGTAGGTAAGCTTTTAAAAAATAAAAATAAGCTTTTTGATTTATTAGACAGAAAGCGTAGCGGTGTTTTTGCAAAATAGTGAGTTAAACAAAATTTAGGCGCTTTATAGGCGGAGTGATTTTAAGTAGTGTTCTAAATATTGTGAAATATTAATCTAATAAGCTACAGAAAAACTTCTATAACTATAAATCCTATCCCAGCGTAGCCGCAAAAGATTTTCTTGCAGCGTTTTCTTTTACGAAATAATAATTAAGAAATACTGTGGGTGTTGTTTGCTATAAATGCTAGTCGACAAATTCTCAAAACTATAACCAATCGATATGGATTAATGGACAAGCTCTCTAAACTCTGAAAGACTACTACTATGCCATTTAATTGTTTAATAATTGTTATAAAAAAAATCATCCAAACTCATAAGCCAAAAAATTCGACGCCTGTAGAAAATATCACACCAAGTGTCTTAGAAACTCTTTGAGTGTAATTTTCTTTAGTCGTACAAATTGGAGTGAAGATGGAGGTGGAGGAGTGGCGGTGGCCTATTGGTAGCAACCGCGACTTACGATTAGCAGGCTGTAGGTTTGACCCCAGACAGGCGCTTTACTTTGTGTTTATTATTTCAACACAACCACTCCGAAAATGGTGAAGGAAATGGTCTTGTAACCAACAATTTGAAGACATGTGTCATCTATCAACTCACACTGGGCCTGCGTGTGTGTCCACTCCGTCTCATGGAGAGGTGGCCTGTGTCCCAGCAGTGGGAATATTATGGCCGATTATGCTACGACATGCGTACAAATTGTATGGAATGGTAATTAAAATTGATGTCTTAGTTCTATGTACTTCAAGGAAAATGTTTTTATAAATAAAAAGCGATCGAAACTACCCATTCCTTTTAGTGTTTTGAAGAAAGAAAGAAAGTTAACGATATATTTATGCCCGGATTTAGTGGAGTTGCACTTACGAGTAGCTTACCTATACTTTAAATGTTTGTTTAGAAGGCAGTTAGTCCATATATATTAATAAGTAATGTGTTTTATACATTTCACTGACTGCACCCCCTGAGGATTTACAGATAGCCACAGTTTGCCGGATAGTGTTATTTTAGATTCAATTAGACGAGAGGAGGAAACGGAGCCGAGAAAAAGGAACTTATATCGTTTGTCGAGAGCAGCTCTTAACACCAGACCGCTTCTGAGATTTTTTCAGTACAAAGCCTTATATCACTTGAAAATCTGACCCATAACCTCATGCTTCGCAACTGCTCTTGCGGCTATTAGACTCATAGTAGTTATTATCTTCTTGGAATTGTTTAAAAAACAGAGCATATTCAAGACTTGAAATGAAGAAATATAGCGATATGTACCAAGATAACTATGCAGGTTGGCTGGTAAACTGTCGTCCGCTCATCCTATCGAGGCCAGAGTCCCGTGCGTGCCGCCGTGCTTTCCCCGTCTCTCAGATTCTTTCAGATATACTTGGTCTTCTAAAATTCCCGATCACATTATATGTAAAATGAGAACTAAAACAATATAGAATTAGAACCTGCGGCTTAATTCACGTTGACTTCATATCACCCTTTTGCTGGATTGAGTTTACAGAATTAACACAAAACTCCATAATTTTCTGTATAAGAAGTATGTAAGTATATCAGACGATACTTTTTAGGTTGCAGTGCTTATATGAAGGCCTATGTTTACGGCATGTCATAGGTACGCTCACTATCGACATTTTACGCTTGCTTGTATCGTAGGTACGTAAAACAAATGAATGTGTCTACGGAGAGGTGAGACTTCGCAATATGAATTATTCGTGACGTAATTTGTAGTTTCCATGCAATCGACAAATGACGTTGCCGTAAACAATAAGCCTAAGTCAAGGCGTTTGTATTGTGGAGGATTGTAGTATATCAAAGCTGCAATTTTTGAGACGTGCCAAAGGCAAAGCAACCAACCCACGGATGAGCACATTGGAGATCTCGGAGCCTCCTTCTTAGTACACTATCTTAGGCATTGCCGTGGTTTTTGGTTGGTAGGAGAATGAGACGTGGGGTACAAATCTGTGAAATTAATATGAGAGTGGGCGGGTCACGACTATAGAATTCATCCGGAAAGCTAGGCCAGGATAGCCACGGAGTGGATTCGTCGACGCCGGGGCAGACCGAGAAAGCGCTGGCGAGACGATCTGGATGCGATTTTGGTTGACTGGCCGGAGAAAGCGATAAACATGAGGACGTGGAATGATATGAGGGTGACCTTTGCACAGCTGTGGAACAGTAAGTATAGGTTAACAAAAAAAGGAGTCCGATATAACCCTATAATAATTTTCCTTGCAAACGAAAAAAAAATATTTTGTACAAATAAACCATGTCTGTTAAATAATCCAAAAAAAAAACACAATTGCAAGTTCTATAAAATTGGTGCGCAAAATTTCATGCAAATCTGTGAAGGCTTTTTTTAAGCTATAGTACAAACGAGTTATTAGTGGTTGAAGTAATATTTTTTTTTGGTTATGACAGTATTTTTCTGCGATTTTTAAATGACTTGATAGTGAAGTAAAAATAATAGTAATGAAGGTTTCATTTGAGTGAAATTGGCCACCCCATTTTGTATAGGTACTTTCGTAGTATGAGCTGAGCCAGGTCTGAGCCAGGTCGTGCATAGATTCCCTCTCTACCTTATAAGATTTACCGATAAGAATTTAAATCTTCTATCTCACTATTAATGAAATGTAGTTTTATCTGTATTGCCTGTCAATGCCACTTTTGTATAATCTCACTTACAAAACAAACATGAAAGGGATATATAGGCCGTAATCCACGCCGCTGGCCCAGTGTAAGTTGGTGGATGTGACATGCCTTGAATTTTTTTGTTTTAGGACATGCCAGTTTCCTCACGATGTTTTCCTTTCCAGTTTTGGGAGCTAATGGTCTAGAAATAATTGACACAAAGTAAAGCGCCCTTTAGGTTCGAACCTATAACCGACAACTCGTAAGTTGCGGCTGTTACCACTGGGCCACCACTCCCATTATTATTATTATTATAGCCATTTATTTATCCTTAATAATTAGTACATTAGTTACATTAAATTTATTTCATATTTAATTCAACATAATTTTGATTACTTTCATTACATTATTATTTTCTATGTTTAGTTTATTTATTTATTAAGGACCTCTCTTTGAGTATAGGCCTCCTCCATTACTCCACATTTCTCTATCTTGGTCCATAGTAGTCCAGTTCTCACATGTAGTTTTTCTTATTTCATCTAACCATCGTTCCATCTAACCGCTCCCATAATCTCACTTAATTCATTACAACTCCAAGCGATAAAATTATCGTGTTTGATAAATTAGCTTAAAGCAATTATGGTTTATCCTATTTATTATTGAATTATATTTTAATCACTGATTAGGGAATACCCATTTACAGTTTCACAGTGACGTACCAAAAGTGATCGGTAATTCCCAAAACGTTAATTCTTAATCTGATTGCGATATCGCCGAAAACGGAAATCCGTTACTTTAGTTCCCTCATTTTAACCTAATAAAAATATACAACTCCTAATTTTAATTCTACTTTGTATTTTATTTTATTTTATAGTTATAACCTTTGGGCTGCTAAGTTAGAGGTCTCGAGTTCGTATCAAAGGCACGCACAAATTATCACGTGCTTAAACGGTGAAGGAAAACATCGTAAACCTTCGTGGCTGAAAGATTTAATTGTCGGTGTGTGAAGTTTCCCAACCCCCAGTAGGCTAGCGTAGTGGAGTATAACCTCATCCCTCTGTTTTTGAAAGGAGTCCCACACCCAGCAGTGAGACAATGTAATGGGTCGATGATGACTATAGAAAAAGTAGCTATATACAGACTCAAAACATTGAATCCACCAGACTTGGTGCCAGATTCAGTGCCGTGTTCTAACCACTCTTCGCGATTCTAATTTATGATTATCAATAATATGTTTGATAAACACACAAGTCAGTTTCTATACTTCATAATTATCATTCAACCAATGGACTGTTAGGATTAAGGATAAGGTAGTAATTATTATCCTACTGGTTTTTCATATGATTATGCGATAAGATTACGAAGCGAATAAGTTAAACATCGAATAAATAGAAATAATATATAGCATTTATATAAAGTAAATCAACTATATTATTAATCCTAAATTAATGATTTAACTGATCATAATAGCGATACGTTTTTTTTGGAAATTACGTAGAGGTATTATTGATTAGTGGTTTATTTTCAGATGTGATGAAATTAGAGTTTTTTGTAGTGAGTCCCAACCAGGAGATCAATGAGTGAATAACGCTACCGTATTTGGCTTAACATATTTAAAGGAAACTCCTCTAGCGGTTACTTAAGGAGCTAAAATGGGTATTAATAATTCCTGAGATGAGACGCCGTCTACCGCCCGTGATCTCGTGGTTAGGCTACTAATCTAAATGTAAATATTGTTAACAATAAAAAAGTCTGAGTTGTAGCGAATGACTGTGTTCAGTAATCACATGACTCCATTTCTACAGCACGCCTACAAAGCCTGTTATTTTAAATAAATCGAAAACCACTCACCTACCTTTTTTTTTCTAATCCCATGAACGTGACTTCAGGAAAGGCAGTTGCTTTTAATCAGACATATCCTTATGCCGCTCCTGTTGGCAGACGATAGATACAATTTGCCACCGCGATCATAACAAGCTGCGGTCCAGCAATTGCTGGTCAGGTTTAGGGGGGAGGGGTCATTCTGCCGTATAAGAAGACGATGGACGTCACAAGTTGGCCGCTGACGGGCCACAGCTCATCTAGACAGGAGAGCAATTGGCGCCCTTCTGCGTCCGGTGCGTTTACTACAGATATTGACAGAGCCATTTCAACAGAATAACTGCTTGCAGTAATACACTGTATTTAATATACCATTCGCTATTACTACTAAGTACATCTGCCCATGGATTGGATTATAGATTACACCCAGAAGTGAGAGGTCACTTCTGTGTCGCTATTAGATCACGCCGCTACTGCCATTCTGCCCAAGCTAGGCATAGCTCCAGCATGTTTTGCGCCGAGATTTAGGACAGCCCTCACAGTGGTTTTCTCGATATTGTGTGAAGCCAATTTTTACTAGGCCAGCCTGGTGGACTATAGCCTAAACTCCTCTAATTCTGTGAGAAGGGACGTGCGCAGCAGTGGAACATACCTACCTACTTTAGTATTTCGTGTAAATATTTCCCGCATTTCGTTACTAACGTCACGACGATAAAAGCAATTTTGGCTTGGCGTTAACAAAACATTGAAAGAAAGCTATACACACATGTACACATTAACAAATGATTTTCTCAATAACTTGATTTGTGATTGATAGCTTCATAAAGTTTAAATCGTGCAGTTAACCAAATTATCAACAAAACAAACTAAATTAGAATACATTTAAAGCTCTAATTAGAGTCTATTCGGACTGATCCAGAAATCGTTTAATAGGATTAGGTCCTCTAGACTTGATAAATCTACCCTACAGACACGAAATTTCGCTGAAATCAGTGTTGGCTAGAAAATAACCAAGTATTTTAGAACCTAATATTGATATTGTCGTAACTAAAAAATCATATCTATGCATCCCGCAATAAGGGTAGAACTTAGAATAAATTCTCAGATGCAATGGGATTGAATACACGTGTATTTTCCTGGTGACTCAGTCGACGTGTTAATCAATTTAAAATTATCAAACTAATAGAACTTTTATCACATTATCTAATAGTGCTAGAGTATAAAAAGGTGTGTAGCTAGATTTTGTATTAACTGTATTCTTCAATATCGGCAAAATGAAGTTCTTGGCTGTGGCTCTTTTGGCTCTGACGTCGATTGCTTCCGCAAGGAACGTCAACTTTGAAGATTTTATCGATCTAGAAGACCTCACCGCTTACGGATACTTGTCTAAAATCGGTTTACCGTTGGCTGAAAGTATTCGTCAAGCTGAGGAGCAGGACATCCAGAGCAGAATCACGGGGGGTTCCGTTTCTAGTCTCGGTGAAATCCCTTACCAAGTAAAAAACAATTTTAACATACAACATTAAATATCTAACAATTCAAAAATGTTTTTATGATTAACTGTTTTTTTTTCACAGGCTGGTCTTCTTGCTTCGTTCAGTGGTGGTCAGGGTGTATGCGGTGGTTCTCTGCTTACAGCAAATAGAGTAATTACTGCTGCTCACTGTTGGTATGATGGATTAAATCAGGCCTGGTCAGTCACAGTGGTCCTTGAATCCGTCCGTTTGTTCACTGGCGGTACCAGACTGTCCACCAACAACGTCATCATGCACGAGACTTGGATTCCTAACCTTATTCGTAATGACGTCGCGATAATTAATTTACCCAGTAGCGTTTCTTTTTCTAGTAAGTATTTTTTAAAGTTTTTATTACATTAGGTATTAACGCATGCAAGATAGTTTAAAAATAATTATAATTTCTAGCGAAAGTAACACTTCAGACAGGATTCTAACGAACATTTTAGCCACTAAGCTGGCGAGATCTCTTTTTCTTTCGCTAAAATTTATATGGTAGGTATGCTGTATCTATACCTTGTCCGACGGCTTCGTCCAGGCCTAGCCGCCGGGCATTGGACCGCGATGTGGTTGCCAGTTTGAAACAAACCCATTGCACTACCGACTTGAACCCACTCGTAATACAAGCATTTAGCTAAGCACGAGAGGTTATTTGCTATTGATTTTCACACATCCCACAAAACTAATTATGAAAGGCCAGTTATCAAGCCATTATTCATAATGCATTATATTTTAAAGTATAGAAGCAGCCTTGTTGGGTCCTGAAATAAAGTATGTATACCTACATACGCTTATCACAGTGTCTGTAGTAGATCTGGAGATAGTTTAAGGTTGACTAGCTGTGACTTTTGAAATGGCACCTAGGAATATTAAAGATCTTAGAACCATTGCGCATCTAAAGTTTTCATTCACCTATTGTTATTTATTTATTCATTATAATGCTACCAACAGACACCATAGCAGCCATCGCTCTGCCCACTGGAAGTCAGATAAACGAGAACTTCGCTAATGAAGTTGCTCTCGCATCTGGATTCGGTCGCACTGGTGATGGAACAAGTAAGATCCTTTTAAATGCTTACACTTAAACAATGTTTTTTGTAGTATTTTTTTATATCTCCAAAATTGTAGGTAAAGTTTAGCGAATGAAAAATACAATATTAGGATGGACTGGAAAAATAAAATATACCTACATTAAGCCTTTTTATAGTACGGAATATCTCATGGATCCTCCACCGGGAGGCGGCAGGATATCTCCGACTCGTACTGACTAAAAACTAAGCGGCGGTAGGCTAATGGGTAGGGCGTCGGACTTGCGATCATGTGGTTGCCGGTTCGAAACCCTCCCATAGCACTACCGACGTGAACCTCCTCGTAACACAAGCATTTAGCTCAGTACGAGGGGTTAACAAGAATACTATTAATGTGCAACCCACATTGCCAGAAAGCTTTTGAAAAAAAAACTGCACTTGCCTTCACTTGCACTATAGTTACGGCCATGGAATTCGTGACATTCCCCACGACTGTGACAGGCTACTTATACAATAAGCTACACATATAGCTTAAACATTTTCATCACACTATTATATTATGTGTAACCATACATTTTATTATTTCTATAGATGACGGCATTACCACTAACCAAGTCCTGAGACACGCTAGCGTGAATGTGATCACCAACATGCAGTGCTTAGTTTCCTTCCCATTCACTGTTCAGTCTTCCAATATCTGCATCAGTGGTGCTGAGCTTAGAAGCACGTGCAGAGGTGACTCCGGCGGCCCCCTGGTTGTCACTAGAAACAACCAACCTATCTTGGTACGTATATAGAAAAAAATACATTTCAAGACTTCAAAACAGAAGAGGTTTTTTACCCTTGTCAAACGATACTCCCAAAGATCAACCCAAATTAACTCCAACCTAACTCTTCCGTAAAAAGTTAGGTTTGAGTTCTGAATATGGATTGATCTTTGGGAGTATCGTTGATACAGCAATTCTTATACAGTTTAACTTAACAATTATTTATGTCTTCAACAGATTGGTATTACTTCGTTCGGATCGGCGCGTGGTTGCCAGGTGGGTTCGCCTGCCGCTTTCGCTAGAATAACTTCTTACATCAGCTGGATCAACAACCTACTTTGAACGACACAAACAGCAAACAAACAATAAACAGCTTATTATATAGATATTTGTTTAACTTATTCTATTTATTATACTAATTACATAAACGAACTGCTGGCTAGTGAAAACCACAGGGGAGCGGAAGTCGGGGGGCGGGGGAACTCAAATGTGTAGTAACCAACAACGAAATCTTTAAAGTTACATAGAACATTAGAACAAAGGTTGATATTCAATACATTCTGCAAGGTTATTAGTGTTTTACCAATAGGCCATCATAATCTAAATTATTGCATATAGTACACACCCCGGCTTGACATATCCAATATAAGGTGACCCCGCATTGCCCGGCTTTCCATCCAGTGAGAGTTCAGCTTATATAGGAATTCGCTTGATAAGGAGCGGTACGTTGCGGCCTCAGTTACGACTGGTAGATACCAGTCGTAACTGAGGCATCATTTCGCGGAATTTAAGAAGAGTTACTAAAGAATTTTAAGTAATACCGTTTTTATTAAATTCATTATTTTAACAGTAAATTTTTAATAAAAAATTAAGTGCTTGGTGTACTTTTCCCACTATTTAGGTCATATGTAGGCAAGTGGCAAGCCAACAGTACTGATTATTTCACACAATTATACTTTGCCTGAATATCGAACCACCCGATTCCCTTGCTCAGCAATAAAGCTAGGATAAGTATGACCTTATCGCTGAACTATAGGGTTGGAGGTTTGGAGGCACAAATGTAGCAAGAAAATGTCGGATAAAAATCACAAAAATCGAAGCAATTTATCGTTTGAGTACCTAATTAAATAATCAGCTATCGTGTATTATTAATTATTTTTATATCTTAATTTCAGTATCTAAAATCAAATATCTCAAGGTCTCTCAGTTTAGTGATAAATACGTAAATGGAATTTTTAAAATACCGAAGTTACTCGTAGTTTTATAAAAACGAAATATTTTTGTTGGCAATTTTTGAAGCTATTGAGTTTTTTTTTAAGTGTAGATTTCGCGGCTACTTTGCCCATGTTAATGTGGTCCTTAATTTCTACTGAACAAGTAAATGACTACTACACACACAAATACTCGACATAGCTCGTCGGATCGGCAAGCTACAGTGGCAGTCGATTGGACAAATGAACATAATTTATCTGGGAGCATACAACTATTCTAGAGGAGGGCTCTTTTAGCCCGAGCTCAAGATGCGATAGTATAACAGTAACTGTGTCAGGGCCATACTACTTTTTTATGTACCAAACAAACTAGAATATACTAATACACAATATACTAACAACGGAATTTCTTTGCTAGTCGTTCCCCAAAGTTACTTAACGAAATAATTTGTTTAATATAAGATAACATACCATCACGGGTTGGGCAGATGTGTACAAATAAACACCCACAATTCGCTGGAAAATTTACGTACTATGTAATAAGGTGTGAATCTGAACTGCTACTGAGAATATCATAGAAAAACCCGATAACACTGCTCGACCTGGGAATCGAACTCAGGACCTCTAGTGTAGCACTCAAGCTGAGGACCACTAGACTAATATAGGGTATTTAATCGATAACTACATTGATTGTATTATCGGGTTGCTAATTGCAACCAATGTAATACTTTCAATGTAGTAACGAAGGTAATTGATTAAAAATAATCCCATTAAGACTTTTATCTCATAATCTTACAGTGGCAGAGTATAAAAAGAGTTGTAGCTAGATTTTTATTCACCGTATACCAATCTCGGCAAAATGAAGTTCTTGGCTGTGGCTCTTTTGGCTCTGACGTCGATTGCTTCCGCAAGGAACGTCAACTTTGAAGATGTCATCGATCTAGAAGACCTCACCGCTTACGGATACTTGTCTAAAATTGGTCTACCATTGGCTGAAAGTATTCGTCAAGCTGAGGAGCAGGACATTCAGACCAGAATTGCTGGAGGATCTGCTACTAGTCTCGGTCAAATCCCTTACCAGGTAATTAAATAATTTTACTAATATAAAGTACCTATCATCCAAGCCTCTGATTTTTCGTAATCATGTATCTACTTATTAATAATTAAGTATCACGCGCCAGGGAACCTGCATGCCTGAGAGATTTCCTCGACAGCGTGTTAAGTCTGCCAACCTGTAGTAGGTATAGGCTTTCGTGGTGGATAATATCCTGTCCCCAGTAGGGCAGTAAATGGGTTGTTTTTTTTTAATTTTTTTTTATTGTATAACTCAGGAAACGAGCAGGCGAGCTACCTGATAGTAAGTAGTCATCGCCGCCCATGGACATCTGCAAAACCAAAGGTGTTGCAGATGCGTTGCTGAGCCTATTTAAGGAAACTGGAGGGGAAAGAGAAAAGGAACAGGAAGGGGACTGGGGGAGAAATTGGGTTGTTGGCGATAAATAAAGTTTCAGACAACAATTCAAACAAATTATTCATAAGAACTGTTTCTTCTTCTCAGGCAGGCCTTCTTGCTTCCTTCAGTGGAGGTCAGGGTGTCTGTGGCGGTTCTTTGGTTAGAGCAAATAGAGTAATTACCGCTGCTCACTGCTGGTTCGATGGACAAAACCAGGCCTGGTCGATCACAGTGGTACTTGGATCCATCCGTTTGTTCACTGGCGGTACCAGACTGTCAACCAGCAGTGTCATCATGCACGAGAACTGGATGCCTAATCTTATTCGTAATGACATCGCTATGATTAATTTACCCAGCAACGTCGGTCTTTCTAGTAAGTATTTTTAAATCTAATACTACTTATTATTTAAATTATTGTTATAACCATTTGTTCATATAATTCTAACAAAGAGGGAATACATTCAATTTTTCACTCCTATGGGTTTCCCATAATCGCCTAGTGCTCACTTAGGTTATTATTTGTTTATTACTCAAAATACCCTAATTGTATACTATCACGATTTCTAGATATTAAATACTCTTAGCATCGATGACATCGCGGTAGTTATAAAAATGGTAGTTTATTGTAATAACTACTTATTGCAAATTATGTGCTATGTATAAACAAGTAAAACTTATATTTTTATGATTTTCAAGAGATTATTAAGAATAAGAAATTAAATCAACAGTTCTAATTTGCAAAATAAGCAAAGTAATCATTTTATAACGATGAACTACATATTTATAAGCTCACAAACTAGTATGGTAATAAACAATAGTGTGCAGCTCTTTAATATGCGAATACTATAGAACTAGCTGGTACTGCTTCAGTTCTTATAATCATGCTTGCGTACGTATATTATATTTATTTATAATACTACCAACAGACACCATAGCACTCATCGCTCTGCCCACTGGAAGTCAGCTCAACGAGAACTTCGCTAATGAAGCTGCTGTCGCATCTGGATTCGGACGTACTGGTGATGGATCAAGTAAGAACCTCTGCTCTAGGCAATAAATTTACTACAGATTTTTTGTTTTATAAAAACGCCGACTAAAGTAACGCAATTTTTTTTTTACTTTCATAGGCGGCGGCATTACCACCAGTCAGTTCCTGAGTCACGTTACCGTGCAAACGATGACCAATGCTGCGTGCTTACCTTCCTTCCCATTCATCCTCCAGTCTTCCAATATCTGCATCACTGGTGCCAATCAAAGAAGCACGTGCCAGGGTGACTCTGGCGGCCCTCTTACTGTTGTGAGGAGCAACCGCCCTATCTTGGTATGTATCAATACATTAGGCTGTTATACTTAAGGGTGTCTGGCAGAAAATGCCTTTGTACTAACGGTACATAAAGACTTTCAGTAACTTCGAATAAGTCCCTCGGAGATTCAGAGAATTGTGGCTAATATTATATGGTGAAATACTGAATTATCATCACAGTATTCACAGTATATTTTTTACTGATGAACAAAACACTTGTTGTTTATTTGTAATCGATAAACTCTGAAAACACTTAACTGATTCTATAATTCTTTCATCGTTGAAAAGCTCCACAATTCAATATTGAAATAGGCTAAATATTACCAGCGGGATTACTGGAATTCTATAGGGCAAAGACGCGGGAAACTTTCTAGTAGGTACTTAATGATAGGCTAAAATAGATTAGTTTTATACGTAACTAGCTTTCCGCCCACGTCTTCGCCTACGTGGTTTCACGGCTTTTCAGCATTTAAAAGTATTATTTTTTCCCGTTTTTGCAGCATTTTTTATTTATGCTCCGCTCCTATTGGTTGTAGCGTGATATTATATAGCCCTTCCTCGATAAATAAAATTATCTAACACAGAAAGAATCTCACAGAAATCGAAAAGACCAGTAGTTCCTGAGATTAGCGCGTTCAAACAAACAAACTCTTCAGCTTTATAATATTATATAAAGTATAGTATATATGCATAGTATAGATGAGATCAAAATAGGAAAAAATATTATAATAATGCCTAGGTTTTTAAAGGATAATAAGTCATAGTGTTTTGGTTGAACCTCGCTCACTACAAACGTGGAGTTCGTAGCAACAAAGGGTTATTTTTTATTTGTTAGTTGAGTAACGCTTAGGAGAAGAGTAATCATTACAGTAGTATTTATTACTTACACTTTGGCTGTGACAAGTTTATTTGGATAGCGTGCATTTAGGTGTTTCATCGTTTTACAGCACGAGTTGATCGCACTAAGGTCTGAACTGTATTTTTTTTTCAATTAGTTGTTTCGTGAAGCGGAGTATGTATTTTATTCATTCAGCATTGGGATAGCGTTCATTGGGGTTAGAGTTTGCCGGGGTATCATTTTGCGAGAATCCGCTTTGAAACAGAACTTGTATGCTTGTATGATATGTTTTGGCATTTTTACTAATTATATTTACATTGTCAACAGATTGGTATTACTTCGTTTGGATCTGCCCGTGGTTGCCAGGTAAATTCGCCTGCCGCTTTCGTTAGAGTGACCTCTTTCAACAACTGGATCCTCGCCAGAATGTAAATGACACAACTGTTTTAAAAATTATTCCTGATTAATAAAACATTTAAAAGTTGAAAAAAAAAATACGTTTCTTTTTATATACCTACCTACGCCGAAGTGTTATTACGACGATAATTGTAATCTAGAATTTAAATATTTTTTAGTTTTTTCCATCCAAGGAAAAAAAATATCAAAAATCAAAGAATTTATTTCACCACATAAGTAAATAAATCTGTCGATTATAGCTTCTGAGTGTAAATCAGGCAAATATTTTTTTTTTTAATCTAACAGCAGTTAAAGCATTTGTTTTTTGTTTTAAAAAAGCTTACTAGCAATGTGGTTAACACATTACTAGTAATCTTGTTAACCCCCCGTACTAAGCTAAATGCTTGTATTACGAGAAGGTTCACGTTGGTAGTGCAATGGGTGGGGTTCGAACAGGCAACCACATGATCGCAAGTCCGACGCCCTAGCCTTTAGGCTACCACCGCTTCAGTCGGTATTACGAGGATAAAAGAGACCGTTTTCGTTTTACTCACTAGATTATTATAATTCCAGCTTTCTTCTGTGCCCGAACGAGGGTCAATCTCCACGCGGCTAAACTAAAACTCATTGATAAAGGCTTTTAGCTTTGATTTAAGCTCAGATCAAATAAAAAGTTAAGATGGAACTTTGCAAACAAAGAAGTGAGGCCGGTTAAAACTACGCCTACTCGTTTACAAACACAATTTTACACTATACAACAATACCGAAACTACGCCCTATCTTGTCAGTCGAACTATCATGCTATCGAAAGCTCGACTGACAAGATAAGGCGTAGTTAGTCGGAGGTGGAAACAAAAGATCCACTCAAATTAAAACCACCGACGTCCGAAAATGTTTTAGACATATATTATCATTATTTTTATTCTTTTGAAGGCGGTTTTACATTTATTGTTAAAAGTTATATTATCCATGTAAGAATTACATCTCGTGGTTGCCCGGTTTCTGCAAGACCAGCTAAAATTGTTGAGCGAGTTCTGAGTGTATCAGTTCCACAAATGTTAACCTGATGAAGAAGTCAAGCTTTAGACATCAAAAGAACGACTTTTCAACGAATTTTGAAGCGAAATTCGTTGAGGAGGTTTACAAGATTCAGCTAGTCCATTGAAACCAGATGCCACCATAACCGAATTAATTGTCTGGTCTGGTCTGGTTTAACAATTTTAAAAACGTCATATTCAGTGATGAGGTAAATTTTCATCTTAATGGCCATGTCATCATCATTATCATCAACCCATTACAATGTCCAACTGCTGCGCACGCCACAGTCCGCCACACTAGCCTACTGCAGCCTTCACACGCCGTCAAGAGTCTCTCAGGCATGCAGGTCTCCTCACGATGTTTTCCTTCACCGTTTAAGCGCGTGATAATAAATTATTAATACGCTCTTAATGGCCATGTGAACAAACAAAATTGTTGGTTCAAGTCCGAAACCACTTCCACGTTGCACGTCCACTTTACAGCTCTCGTCGTGTGGGCTACAATAATATCGACTGGTGTTGTTGGGCCCCTTCTACCTTCTTTCTACCTTGGACACTTTCTATTCCCTATACATCGAGTTTGGAAAGACGCAGTCAAAACAATCACCTTTCAAACAAAAGAAAACTAAATCCAAATCGGTCTATTCGGTCGGGAGCTACGATGCCACAGACAGACACACACACACAGACACGTCAATCTTATAACACCCCGTCGTTTTTGCGTCGAGGGTTAAAGATATATATTTATTTAAACTGACTGATTATATAATAATAATCAGTCAGTTTAAATAAAAATCACATTTATTTACCATTTCAGACTAAGTATTGGTGTCATCGTGAGCTTGGCCTAAGAAAAATGCGTTTCTGTTGTGTCGTATTTACAGAAGAGAAGTACATGACTATGATGTTATTTACATGAGACATTAATAAATTGCTTCTTATGCCTAATTCGCTACTAATGAATTTTAAGGTATAAATAATAATACAATCACGCCTGTATTCCTCAAAGGATTTACCAGAGGTGTACAAATACACACCAACACTTCGCCGGTATATTTACGTCCCATGTAGTTGGTAGCGGTGAGCGTATTGCCATTCATCTGGCACAAATAACACTCCGAACTTCTAGTAAGAATTTCATAGAAAAACTCAATAACACTTTGCTCGACCTGAGAATTGAACCCATAAGTTTTAAATCAAATCAAATCAAATCAAATCATCTTTATTTGCAGTAAAATGTGGTAGGTACATTCAGGTGTTACAAGTGGTGGTATAGACACACACATCTTTGTCATATTATTGACATGCAAATAGTACATGAGTCATAATAGGTATATCGTTCATAATAATTATAATTGTCATTCATTACATAATTCGTTACTACAACACACAATTATCATTTAAAATTAGGAATTCATTAATTCATTCACTGTATAAAAACGTTTATTTATAAGCCAGACCTTCAATTTTTTTAGAAATAAAGTGGTTGGGTGTTTCTTTAGGTTGCTTGGAATCGCATTATAAATACGGCCACACACAACAAAGCAGTTATTTTGGTAAAGGGTCGTTTTTGGTACACGGACACGGACGGACAATATACGTACAATTCTATCCGGATTTCTGGTATTTCTCGGATATACCTCATTGGCTCTAGTAAAGAAATCAGGGTGACGTCTCACAAATTTCGCGACTTCATAAATATACATGCAGGGGAGAGTTAATAATTTCAATTTATCAAAAAGGTTCTTACACGAATGCCATGGTGCAGCACCACAAATGGCTCTGAGAGCCTTTTTTTGAGCAATAAACGCTGCGTGAACGTTTGTGGAGTTTCCCCAAAGTAGAAGACCATAGTTTAAGACTGATGCCACATAGCCGTGATATGCCATAATAACTGTTTCAAGATTAGAAGTCTTTCTAAGTTTTGCCAAAACATATACAAATTTATTTATTTTATTGCATACTTTTTCTACATGTGCTTTCCAATTCAGGTTTTGGTCAATAATTAGACCCAAAAATGACGTTATGTCTACCTTAACTATATCTTTAGTCAAATATTTAATGTCCAGAATTTATTTTCATTAAAAGGGAGGTAAAAGGCAATAAAACAAAATATTTTAACTATGGTGTAAGTCATTTATTACGATTTGACATTTAGAGGCGTTCGGTAATCCAATTGATGTAATAAGTCACTCGAGCAAAACCGCTAGGTGCCCCGACCTCACAACCACGCGCTGAACCGAAAGAAGTAACACCAATCTGTGGAACAAGTAAATGGAACTAACTAGTCTTTTGACCTCGACCATAAGTTACAAAGGTAATAAAAAAAAAATCAGGTCGTCGAACTCTGCTGCGGATATCGTTTGAACTGGTAAAGCCACATTGCCAAATATTGTATCGCTAAACAATAGCGTGTCAAACATTACGTTTTTACATATTTGAGGTAATAAAGCTAGAAAAAATATTGAGCAAAATAAGATTAAACAACTGAGGTCTCAAGACACGCGAGTTATACTACTGAAATTGTTGCTGCTAGCCATTGGGCGGCCCGTATGATTTTTAGAAACAAACATACTCTAACTAAACTATTTAGTAAGACAGTTTAAAATAATTAAGAATATAGAAGATTATACATACCAAGATATTCTCGTTGTTCCTGTTAACAGTAAGAGGCCCACCAGAATCACTTAAGCAAACGTTACCGTTTTCGCCGCTGATACAAAGATTTGAAGGCTGGATTATATCACCATAGGTAAATGAGCATTGAAGGTTGCTGATCACAGTCAGGCTAACGTGGCTCAGGAATTGAGTGGGGACGATTGGTATTCCTATGACATTATAAAATTAATACTTAAACAGCTCACCGAATAATGATAACATTATAATATTAACAATTGTTGCTATTTGATTTCTTACCTTCACCAAGCATACCGAAGCCAGATACAACAGCAATTTCACCATTGAAGTCCTCATTTAGTTGACTGCCGGAGGGCAGAGCGATGGGGGCGACTGTGCCTGTTCATACAAAACCGAGTTTTATTTATCATCTAGTCCTACTTACAACTCAATATGACTTCAATTTACTATACCGGAGAGTCGGAAAGACCGTTTTTTATCATAACATAACTTACCACCAAGCCTGTATTCCCCGAAGGGTTAGCGAGGCAGTAATTTATAATAATACAGGCACAAAAATAATGATAAAATCTTAATTCGAAATGAGATAGTGAATAATTGCAGATTGCAGATTTTGAATAATAACTATAAAAGAATCAGGTAATTGTAAGCTTTATCCAGTGAAAACAGTAGCTACTTACTTGATAAGGCAACAGCCGTCGGTAAATAAATCATGGCAATGTCATTACGAACGGGGCTAGGGGTATAATTTTCATGCATAATGACATCAGAGGAAAGTACTCTGATACCACCAGCGAACAAAGTGATGGATCCAACAACTGATGTAATCCCCCAGGCTTGGTTTAAACCGTCGAACCAGCAGTGAGCAGCGGTAAGTATCCTCTTCGCGTTAAGCAGAGATCCTCCACAGACGCCGTCAAGATTCCCATAGTGTAATATAAGACCAGCCTGCGTAAAAATAAGGTAATCGTTATTATGGCTGAAATTGAACTGAGTAGGTACTAACCGAGTCAAATAAACTGGTTACTGGTTAATACCTGGTATGGGAATTGTCCGAGAAGAGACGGCTGACCACCAGTAATTCTGTTTCGACTGGCTTCCTCCTCAGCTTTACGAATTTTTTCAGCCAATGGTTGACCAACTTTACTCAAGTAACCGTAAGCGGTGTTATCTTCTAGATCTATGATATCTTGCAAGTTGACATTCCTTGCGGAGGAGATCGCTGTCAAAGCCAGTAGTCCTAATGCAAAGCACTTCATTTTGTCGTTGTTTAATAGTACAGTCCATGTGAAGTCGTATCTTATGCATTATTTATACTTTGTTGTTTTGATAATTTCAAGATAGAAGCCTTATTAGTGTGCAATAATCATTTAATAATCATTTATGCAAGAATTTCACGAGATATAACGCGGATTCTCATAATTATTTAAAAATATTGGTAACTAGCTTTTACCTGCGATTTCATCCGCGGATGGTTTTTATATTATATTTGACTTTTAGGCGGATTGATTACATAGGATGAATAATTATAATCTGATCCTATATCATTATGTTAAAACTGCTTTTAAATGGCATCCCTGCCACATTTCGTCAGAACCCTTGAAAAGGTACAAAACTAAACATGTATTTTTCAAAGGAGGTATACTATTGTTAACTAGACCATGGCTTTAATTACGTTCCAAAATATATAACCTGGCTTATAGATGGCATATCAAGATGTGTATGCACGACATTGTAAATTAGATCTCCAACAATATACAACAGAAAAAAAACCTATTTCGTGCAGTAGTTTTTGCGTAATGAGTCGATTTCTAAAAAAAACATGGATTCTAATGAAACTTGGTACGCCTGTTACAGTTTGATCACTGCACTGCTTATTTTCTTTCATTTTTTCTATATGAAAAACACAGCAGTGGTCCCATCATCCCAAATAACTGATTCAACAAAAAGTTATACGTATACAAATCTTCGCGGGTAAAAGCTACAAGTTACTAACATTATTTAATTAACTTATGGCAAACCGCCTTGCCCAAAGTCTCGTGAATTACTGGAAAATACATAGATCTGTCTTACAAAAATGGTTATCACACTAATAAGGAAATTGTGAATTAGTAATCTTGTAATTATCTAAACAATAAAGTATAAATATGCTTTAGATACGATTTCATGTCGACTGTTCTTTTAAACAGCGACAAAATGAAGTTCTTGCTATTAGGACTACTGGCTTTGACAGCGATCGCCTCCGCAAGGAATGTCAACTTGCAAGATATCATCGATCTAGAAGATAACACCGCTTACGGGTACTTGAGTAAAGTTGGTCAACCATTGGCTGAAAAAATCCGTAAAGCTGAGCAGGAAGCCAGTCGAAACAGAATTACTGGTGGTCAGCCGTCTCTTCTCGGACAATTCCCATACCAGGTATTAACCAGTAACCAGTTTATTTGACTCGGTTAGTGCCTACTCAGTTCAAATTCAGCTATAATAACGGTTACCTTATTTTTACGCAGGCTGGTCTTATCTTACACATTGGAAATCGGGACAGCGTCTGTGGAGGAACTCTGCTTAACGCAAGGAGGATCCTTACCGCTGCTCACTGTTGGTTCGACGGTTTTGATCAAGCCTGGGGAATTACATCTGTTCTTGGATCTGTCACTTTGTTCGCTGGTGGTATCAGAGAGCTTTCCACTGATGTCATTATGCATGAGAACTGGACTCCTAGCCTAATTCGTAATGACATCGCCATGATTTATTTGCCCACGCCTGTTGCTTTATCAAGTAAGTATCTACTTATTACACTAGATAAGGACATTTTTTTTCTATAGGTATAATTAAAATCCAGTTAAGTCATTATTTAATAATATCTGATATAGAATTAAGATTGTATCCTAGTGTTTGTCATTGTCATTATTAAAAACAAACTTTCCGACTTTCCAGTATTGTGAGTGTCGGGAGTCGTATTGAGGTGTATAAGTTTATTACTATAAGATCATAATGATAAATAAAACTCGCTTGTGTATGTACAGGCACAGTCGCCCCCATCGCTCTGCCCTCCGGTAGTCAGCTCAATGAAGACTTCAGTGGTGAAATTGCCGTTGCATCTGGTTTCGGTTTACTTGGTGATGGTAAGAAATCGAGTAGCAACAGTTGTAAAATATTATTTTATCATTATTCGTTGAACTGATCAATGAACTTTATATTTTCATAGGAATACCCATTGCCCCCACTCAATACCTAAGCCACGTTAGTCTGCCTGTGATCAGTAACCTTCAATGCTCATCGACCTACGGAGATTTTATCCAGCCTTCTAATATTTGTATCAGCAGTGAAAACGGTAACACTTGCTCCAGTGATTCTGGCGGTCCTCTTGCTCTTAACAGGAACAACGAGAATATCTTGGTATGTATAACCTTGTTGCAAATTATTATTTAAAACTTTCGTACCTACTTTGATACACATATACATACACTCACTCCTTTTTCCCACAGGGGTAGGCAGAAACTAAAGATCGCCACTTGCTACGACTCTTGAATTTTTCTTCTATTCTTTAGCTTTTTTCACATTCATTTATCTTTTCGTACACACGCGCCGGTTGCGAGTACTACGCACCTGACCTTTTTGGAGGACCTCGCCGATAATATCGGTGTACCCTACTACTACATCTTTTTTTTTTTTTTTTTTTTTTTTTCTCTAGCCGTTACTGTCCCACTGCTGGGCAAAGGCCTCCCCCAATTCCTTCCAGATGCTCTTTTCTTGCGCCACCTCGAACCAGCCCTCGCGGTACGCATCCAAATCATCCCGCCACCTTTTTCTAGGCCGACCTCGACGGCGCCTTCCATCTTCAGGCACCCATTGCGTGGAGACCCTTGCCCAGCGGTCATTATGCATGCGACTGACATGACCCGCCCAATCCCATTTCAGCCTAGCCGCCTTTTTGCCTACGTCTATTATGCCCGTTTTGGAGCGCAGCGTGGTGTTTCGGATTCTGTCCGTTCTTTTAACATCTTTTTACTACATCTAATCACACTATTTCTCAGTCTATCATTTATTCTGATATATCCCTTTTTTTAGACTGCCTCGTTGGTCTAGTGGTCCCAATCGTGACTGCAACGCTAGAGGTCTTAGGTTCGATCCCCAGGTCGAGCAAAGTGTTATTGAGTTTTTCTATGAAATTCTCAGTAGCAGCTCGGAGTCTGGATTTGTGCCCGGTGAATGACAATAGGCTCGCCCTCTATTACATGGGACCCAAACATACCGGCAAACTGTGGGTGTACATTAAGTATACCTCTGCCTAACCTTTCGGGGAATACAGGCGTGATGGTATGTTATATCCCTTTTTTATAGTATTAACATAGTGTAATGAAATCTAGTAATAACATGAATAATTACGATTTAGCAACAACGCAACGACCGTACTCTCTCCCGCGCGTTGTCGTCTTGCGACCTGCTATTCAGTCTCATTTCCCTAATAATCTCTCTAGCTATAAAACATCCTCAAATAGGAACACACTGTTATTAGCACGTTATTGTTTAGCGATAGAATATTTGGCAATGTGGCAGTACTGACTCAGATAAATTATTTAGAACAGATGTTTGACCAGATCTATTTACCTGTTCCTCAGATTGGTGTTACTTCTTTCGGTTCAGCGCGTGGTTGCGAGGCCGGAGCACCTAGCGCTTTTGCCCGAGTCACGTATTACATCAACTGGATTAACGAACGTCTCTAAATTAATCTACATAAAATCTAAATAATAAATGACTTACACCGTAATGAAGATATTGTAGTTTATTTATATTACCTTTTACACGTTAAAATCTTTCTTTATATAAGTCGTCAATTAGTTATTGTACAGAAGCCCAATCGAGCAAATCAAAAATATTTAATTGTATTTTCGATATAAATCTTCAAGTTAGCAATGATAAATTACCTAACATTAAAAACCTCTTCAAAAGAACATATAAAAAAGAAACTACCAAAATTGGCTTGAATAAATCGATGGACCTGCATTATAATTATATAATGGAGCTTATGTGTAACGAGAAGGTTTTGAACTCTTGTAAAAAGTAGGGAGAATTCTTAGGATGCATGAGATCGCCTTTTGGGAAAACAAGAACCGTATTTTGAAAACAACCATTAGGGCGATCGAGTCTCTCCATCATGTACCAATAAAAATTAAAGTAGGCATTATTGTCATTGCACTACTCCATATTGCATCAAGGTTTACGAAAGTGAAACTTTAGTCTAATGATTTCAGTTATGTATGAAATAAGTTGATACCAATTATGCCAAATTAAAATAATTATGTTGCGTAACGAACGTCTAATGAGTACCCAATCATCGTAACTATCTATATAAATAATGGGTTTATCGGTAAATATCTATTCTGATTGTAATTTTTTCTTGACGTCATAATGTTATTAATTACAAGTTGTTTGGCTCAATGCTATATGCATGTTTATCAGTTATTAATTACTATAATTTTATTAATAGTTTGTATGTACCTAATAGATTTATATTATTGTATGTTAAAAAAAACTATGGTAGGTAATAATTTGTTTTTGATTTTTATAAATATTTGGTTTGATATTACCGATATACAAACGAATACTATAATTCGCGCGAAAACCAAACAGGGATCTTTTTTTTTGATTGTATGAAACCGTGATTCAGAGCAATCCGACGTAAGCACAGGGGTGTCATACCGCAATTACTTAAACAAATTCCGTGACAGTCAATAGAACCTAACGTCTCTGTTGCAGGTAGTTTTATATATCAAATCAAAATCACTAAAGGTGTACTAATGTTTCTACACCTACTCTTGGCCGGTATGTTTAGGTCCCATGTACAGTCGGCAGCAAATTTCTTCAAATGATTTTAAGCCTTAAGACGTTGAAAATTAAGTTCCAAATCAACTTAGAAAATTTTACATTTTGTAGTAACTTGATGTGCTAGCCACCGTACCTAATAAGCGAGCCTATTGCCAACCATTAACCGCGCACAAATCCAGACTCCGAGCTGCTGACTGACAGCAATCGCAGTAGCTGTAGTAGTCGCGCTAAGGACTACTAGACCAATGATGCAATCACGACAAATAGCATGAAGAATAGATAACTTGATTTATGAAAATTCCGTTCCTTTGCATGGTGTCAAGATGAGACATCTGTAAGTATATACTAGTTATACTTAGTATTATTAATATCTGTTTTATGTTGGCACGGTCGCCAGCACATCAGGTCACCAAAAAATGAAAAATTATCTTAGTCAATTTTGAACTTAATAAACAGCGAATTAAGGTTTCAAATCATTTGGAGAAGTTTGACAGTTTCGTAAAACATGATGTGCTGACTACTGCACTATTTGGTTCTGGAATTGGTTGGCTGCTGCTGCAGTAGATTGGCTCGTTCGTAATTGCGCGGTAATTGTTCTAGCCTCGCAACACGTAATAAGTTCTAAAAAGTAAAACTTGAATTTACTAACTGATATTTTGTACATAGAAAACATCTTATTTAGTTAAAACTCAAAATCAGTGAAAGGTTTGGTAACGTCAGTAAAAAAAATTTTGACAAACATTTTAATGAACTATTGCCGCATTAGTCGACTGCTACGCTTGAGGTTCTGGGTTCGATTTCCTGGTCGAGCAAAGTGTTATTTATTTTTTCTATGAAATTCTCTGTATCAGCTCGGAGCCTGCATTTGTACCCCGTTAATGGTAAAAGCCCCCTATGACATGGGACCTCAATGTTCCAACGAAGTGTGAGTGTTCATTGATACACATCTGCCTAACCCTTTCGGGAATACAGGCGTGATGGTATGTTTTGTTATTTAATGAACTAATGATGTTCAATGTCGAAAAAATGGGTTCACTGCAGCTTGTGAAAAGTTTTAAGACAATTTTGCGAAGGTATAAGCTGGAGATAACAAAACGACTAAAGTATTATTTATTTATTATTCCTTACATAATACAAGGATCATCATGTCATCATATTTATTACATGTGTTGGTTGAAGAAGTCCAAGAAGGAAGTGACACGGGCGAATGCGGCGGGCATACCAGCTTCACAGCCCATTCCACTACCAAAAGATGTGAGACCGATCTGTTAAAAGAAGAAATAACATGATTTAAACGTTTTTGGTACCTACTATATTTCCAGTTTATCCTGACCTCTAAATGTACGGAAAACATAACCAATATGGGGACACATTATACCAACTGGATATTTAGCTTGATATGAAGCCGTGAGTACGTTGTTTATAAAATGAAGGAATGAATGGAAAATCAGATTTGCATTAAATTTCATAAGTAGATAGGTGTAATTAATATTTACTTAATTACAGCTATATTTGCTCATTCTATGACTGCCTCATGAGTCTAGTGGTCCCAAGCGCGACTTCTAAGCTAGCGGTCTTGGATTCGAGTGTTATTGGGTTTTTCACTGAAATTCTCAGTAGCAGCTCAGAATTCGGATATGTGACCGGTAAATGGAAATAGGCTCGCCCTCTGCTGAACATACCGGCGAACTGTTGGTGTACATTAAGTACACCTCTGCCTTACCCTTCGGGGAATACAGGCGCGATGGTATGCTGTATTTACTTGTGGAGTACCTAATGCTTATACAGAAAAATACAAAGTGTCCTCAATTCCGTGGAAAAATCCGGCAAAAAGTAGTGTCATGCTGTAAGAGGTACTTATAAAATTACATCTAATAGTTTTTATGAGATAATAAGTATACTTACCAGAATAGTTCTGCCGCTCCGAGTAACAACAAGAGGACCACCAGAGTCACCTCTGCAGGTGCTAGCACCCCCAAGACCACTGGTGCAGATGTTGGAAGGTTGGAGGTTCAAGGGGAAAGCGAAGGAGCAAATGGAGTTAGAGATGACATTCAAATTAACGTGGCTGAGGATCTGGCTGGATGAAATGGAGCCACCTGACAGAAAAAAAAAATATTATGAAATTAATTTCCAAAAAAATGTGTAAAATCTTGACAGACGTTTTTTAACAAGTTTTGAATCGAAAGGTGATCGTTTCGATTCTGTTGTTGCTTGCTGCAAAATTAATTTATGTTTCAGTCTTCAATAATATTTTATGTAGGTACTTAGTTTTTCTTTGTAATCGGTTAAAGATGGTTTTCTCCTTCTAAGTTGATTTCTATGCTTACCGTTGCTGGTGAGTCCAAAACCAGAAGCAACAGCAGAAGAACCAACGAAATCTTCTTGGATTTCACTTCCAGACGGCAGCGCGACAGGGGAGATAGTGTCTGCAATGAAGTAGGTGATAGTACCGTAGGGAAAATCACGAAAGTATACATTTATAATTATAAATCTGTTAGACTTATATGCTACCATAATCGCTTAAAAATGAGGCGGTAAAAAATCAAGAATATAAAGAAATTTTTGGACACATTACATTACTAAATATTCGATACCAGGGCCAATAGAATCAGTGGTTTAGAATTAAGTTTATAAAACGAGAATAGAAAGTAATATTTATCAGGACTTCTAAATACTGTCTATGTTGTAAAAATGCTGTACACCGCCTCACTACGAATAGATAAAATTAAATGTTCAAAACAGTACTTTTTGGTAGAACTCCATAAAATAAAAGATTTCTGTTTATTATAATGGTTTTTTTTTTCAATTCCATCGAATCCTACCTGAAAGCATATAATATGAGTATTATTTCTTAACAATTTACCTGAGAAGGCGACATTTGTGGGCAGATAGATGACACCAACGTCATTACGAACTAGAATGGGCAACCAGTTAGGATGTAAAGCAACAGCGCTGCTCTCGAGCCTGGTGCCACCAGTGAAGAGAGTAGTGGAACCAAGCACGACGGTGAATAACCAGGCCTGGTTCATACCGTCAAACCAGCAGTGGGCAGCGGTCAAGACCCTGTTAGCGCTAACAAGAACACCTCCACACACCCCAGTGCCGGAGATTCCTTGGTACGAGGCGAGAAGACCAGCCTGTGGAGACAAAATAATAATGGTGAACAAGTAACTATTGTGGTGAGGTTTTTGATTTTATTGACAAGGTGTTTTTATATTGCTAGATTTATTTAAAAAACCGTCATTCAAAGCTATGAGATCAGCAATATGTAAAGTAATATAGCAATAAAAACGGTATCACTATGAAAAAATAATTATTTACCTGGTAAGGGAATTGACCAATGTTTGAAGGAATTCCACCGACAATCCTCGATTGGCTCATTTCTTCTTCCGCTTTGCGGATTTTTTCGGCCAACGGGATTGCATAGTTCTGAATGTACCCATAAGCGGTGTTACCTTCAAATACTGAAGGTTCAACATTCGCGTAAGCGAGGGACGCCAAAGCTAGAACTATGAACACCTTCATTCTGATGTTTTAAGCCACTGAGTCCAAAAGATAATACCTCATTTGTATTTATATAAATCGTAAACAGATTGCGGACGATTGATATTGATAGATAATAATTGATTTCAAAATTAATCTTATAACATCGTGTGAGTGTTGATAGATAGTCCTATTCTAAAAAGGTACCTTATAAAAAATAACATACGAAATTTGGCCATGGTATATAATTATGGTCTTTGAAAATATTTTTTTTGGTTATTGTGGTGTTTGTGGTGGGTTTGAAAATGATCACAAAACGTCAATGTAAAATAGCTTATTCTTACCTAGCCTACCTACCTACTCGTATTTATTTTGCGATCCTAACAAAAATTGTGTTTTTGTTAGTTCGGGTGTAATCTGTCGGAACAATTTTATCTTAATGGATTTTGTTGACTTCTAGTCAAGATGATATTATAGGGTTAATAAGGATGCTTCGGCGATCTTAAAGGATGTCATCTCAATGGCGCTTCACTCAAAACAGACAATTTTTATATTATATTTATAAATTCGTAAAATTCAATAAGATAATTTAACATATTCAAAGCTTTTTTATTATTAATATATTTAGGCTATATTATATAAGCTCTAAGTGTTAGGGTCGGGTAGATTTGGAACATTAAGATGTTTTTGTAGCGACATCTATTCCGCCACTTAAGAATTAGTAGCGAACCTCGAACTATTGTGTTTCTGAGTATTCCCTGACCAATAACGCGTAAAATCATGTGTTACAAAGTTATTCTTTAGCTTAAAAAAAAGTAAATAAAATTGAATTTATAATATAGGTACTAAATGTTAAGGGTAGGTACATAATTCAATAAAATTATATCTACGCCATATCTTGTCAGTCGAGCTTTCGATGATAGCTTCAGTATTGTTTTATAGTGTAAAATTGTGTTTGTAAACGGCAGGGCGTAGTTTTAGCCGGCCTCACTTCTTTGTTCGCAAAGTTCTATCTTATCTTTTTATTTGATCTTAGATTCAAACCAATTATTGTCCCACTGAAAAGTAGTTACGGGTCTGTTTTCAGAATATAAAGAGTTGAGCTATTTAGCTTTGGAGGAACTAATTTCACAGTGTAATAACATTATGCCAATGTGGTCCCTCTTTTTCATGTCGATCAACTTAAGATTTAACTATGGACTTTAAATAGTCGTTCATTTACCATAAACTTTTTTGCGTCGCCTGGAGCCTAGAGCATGCGCCGCCGACTGTTTTGAGTTTCCGTTTGGGTGGTTAATACCACGTGTGGAACTAGTAGTAACTGTCATTGTAATGAATTGTTTCTACCTCAGCCTACTTGAGCCCCCAGTCGGTTGATGGATGTGCCTGGGAAGTTCATGACCCTGGAACAGTCCCTCAGCAGGTGCAAGACATTGCAGGGACCCAACGCGCAAGTTGGAATTTAAGGAATTATTTTTTTGTAAATTAGACTTTAGGTATACGAGTATGTATTTTACTTTAGGTATATGTATTATTCTGTCAACTTACATTGTTTATAAGTCACACTTTTCTTTTTTTAAGTACCTAATGGTATATTATCAGAGCACGAGCTCTGAATCTCGGACGTCACTCATAATCCTCATTACCTGATATAGATTAGACAGGTAAATAAAAAATATAAATATTAATGTTTTCAACACTTTTTTATCTGTGTTTAATCTTCTTGTTACTTAATTATCTAAAGTTAATGTGTGTGCGCGTGTGTGTGAGTGTTTGTGAGAGAGAGTGAGTGTGAGTGTCTCAACGAGAGAGTGAGAAAGAGATTGACTGCCTTTAGGCATGTAGAAGAGCAACAGCGGTTTAAGGGTATTACATCGCTCAAATCCCAAAAACACCCTAGGTTTAAAGAAGTTTCTAGATGAATCCTTATGTGCCTTTGCCATATAAAAAATATATGTTATACTTAAGGTCATCACAAATAAATTGTATTGTTTAATTTTTTCATAAAAGTGCCCCATTTTTTTAAAATAAATCGAAGAAAATAGTCCTTTTCCAAACTAAATTGCATTTTGTCTCTTTA
Organism: Subacronicta megacephala; assembly: GCA_958496365.1. Classification (NCBI taxonomy): domain Eukaryota; kingdom Metazoa; phylum Arthropoda; class Insecta; order Lepidoptera; family Noctuidae; genus Subacronicta; species Subacronicta megacephala. The sequence continues at coordinate 6,664,941 of OY292525.1, forward strand.
ACCGCTTAATAGTTTGTCATAAATGTTATACCCAAAAATTTGTAATAACACACTTAACAACTTGTATTGTTTAATTTTTCCTATTTCTTTGAATATTTTTAAATAATAAAGAAAAACCCGAAACTTCACTAGCGCCCCCCGCGAAGCACCCCCGCAATGCCCGTGATGAATACTCAGGACGCGAATATCAGTGTCTCGACGACTCTTGCGACGGGTGGGCTGTACGTGCGTTATTGTTTGCAAATAAATTACAAAAGTGATGATTTTTGAATTCAGCAATATCGTAAATAGTACAAATATAAATATTACGTAGAAATTAAGTTTGTAAATATATTTAAAGTAGTTTATAATTTTGTTTTTGTTCTTGATCATTATCATAGATTAACCATAGTGAAATGAAATCTACGGGCGCACTCCTTTGTCTGGCTCTAAATGCCGACAATCTTTTTTAATCATTTTAATTCGGATTATACATAATAATCATGTTATCCAAAGTTTGAATGAACCTCGGAGTATCTAAGTAGGTACCGACTGAGATACTAGTTTATCTGACCTTTTATTGTACGAAAGTCTATATAATGCGAGCTCAGCTTATATGTATAACAAGCTATACCTACATCACCAGTACAAACTGACCGCTTATTGTACGGACAGTCTATACAATGCGAGGTCAGCTTATACTGGATACCTAGGTTTAACAAGCTATACATAATCACCAGTACAAGCTGACCCTTTATTGTACGGAAAGTCTTTACAATGCGAGATCAGGTCAATAGGAGTTGCGTATTTTCATGTCACCAAAAGTCGTTATTCCCCTCTTTATCGAGACGTATTCCAAAATCCAAGATGGCGCACATCATTTAAATAAATTGATATGGGTGTCAATTTCGAGGTATCTTGGGGTACTGATGATGAAAATGGCATTGATTTTGTAATCCAAGATGGCGGACATTATTTTTCTTTATAAATTGATATGGGTGTCAATTTCAAGGTTTATCGGGATGCTAATTACGAAAATGATATTAATTTTGGAATCCAAGATGGTGGACATTATTTTTCTAAATACCTACATAAATTGATATGGTTGTCAATTTCAAGGTTTATCGCAATGCTAATTACGAAAATGATATTAATTTTAGATATATTTCAAGGCGGACATTATCGTAATTAGCATCCTGATAAACCTTGAAATTGACACCCATATCAATTTATTTAGAAAAATAATGTCCGCTATCTTGGATTTCAAAATTAATGTCATTTTCGTAATTAACATCCCGATAAACCTTGAAATTGACACCCATATCAATTTATAAAGAAAATAATGTCCGCCATCTTGGATTTAAAAATTAATGTCATTTTCGTAATTAGCATCCCGATAAACCTTGAAATTAACACCCATATCAATTTATAAAGAAAATAATGTCCGCCATCTTGAATTTGAAAATTAATGTCATTTTCGTAATAAGCATCCTGATAAACCTTGAAATTGACACCCATATAAATTTAATAAGAAAAATAATGTCGGCCATCTTGGATTTCAAAATTAATGTCATTTTCGTAATTAGCATCCCGATAAACCTTGAAATTGACACCCATATCAACTTTGACTTCGACTTTGACTTTGACTTCGACTTACGAAACTTTCTGCATTTCATGCATGTTTGTTTGCATGTATTTTTCTCTGTAAAGAGAAACAAACATGCACGTCGTTACACTTTTAAGTGTCGTTTTTTTCCGTCTAGTCCCCTTTCGCAACGCGCGATAAGGAACTTCGTTCCAAAAAGTAAAGTGAATAATTTATCATGTAGTAGCACCCACACTCAATTTGATGAATGTTGAAAGCCAGCTCATCCTAGCTATCTCCGTTTCTGAGAATCTAGAAGGACTTACCTGATCATCATCAGACCCTCAGAATGTATCATGTAGTAGCACCCACACTCAATTAGATGAATGTTGAAAGCCAGCTCATCCTAGCTATCTCCGTTTCTGAGAACCTATAAGCACGTACTTGATCATCATCAGACCCTCAGAATGTATCATGTAGTAGCACCCACATGTAGTGTATGTATACCAAATAGATGTGTGTGTACGCTAGTATACTATTATACCATGTATCTCTTAATAATTAGCCAGTAATAAATGTTTACTCATGAAGAGCAGTGTTTCTCTAAACATCCCGAACGCCCAACCTTATATGGCGACCCTGCCATGTACGGCGGTCTGCCTCGGGCTCGGTTCTGCGTCAAGCGTGAAATTTTAAAGTAAATGGACAGAATTAAAATTATATTCGAGTTTCGTCTGATTAGACTGAAAAAGAGCGCGTAGTGTAATAATAAAAAGAAATATGTGTCGATCAACTGTAGAAAAAGAGGACGTCTTTATAACACAAAATGCACTGGGTTCAAACGCAGCTTCCGTGGAAGAGCTTAAATATCATCTTTCGAGCATAAGCATTGTGCTTTTCGTTATCTGCACTATCCTCGGCGTTGGAGTACTGTACGTGGCTTACAAACTGTACAAGAGGTGTCATATGGCATGGATTAGAGAGGAAACAACGGTTCAAAATTTAAGGCGTTCCTTCAGACGATCGGATCCGGGACTTCGGGACCCTCGAATTCACTATGATGCTCGTCGAGAAGAGACAGTGGCAGACACGCTGAGAAAATAACCAGTGGCTTACATTAAGGGCGAGAGTGAAGTGTATGAGTGAAGTGGTACTTATATAAAGTTATAAAGACATAAAGATTATTTGTGTCGGAATAAAGATGTTTACCGTTTAAAATGTATGTGTGAAGTAGATATATAAAATAGTAAAGGTTTAAAGACGTCATCGATTTTATACAATATTATGTAAGTATTATGTAAGTACCTAAGAAAGAAAGAAGAAAGAAAGAAAAATATTTATTTTGTTCTCACATATATTCTTAAAATAAAAAGCAATAATGACTACAACTATACTATACTTAAAACTAAACAATAATAATTAAAACTACGAAAATTGAGTGAGAACAAAAAAGGACCCTAGCTCAGCATAATGCCACTTCATTACGATGAATGACGTAGCGCTGGTATTCTGCTAGGGCCTTGAGCGATATCACGGACATCGGACGGCTAAAATATTGAAATAGAAAATAATAAATGGAAGAATAATAATAATAAAAAAAAAAATATATATACCTACTCGTATTATCAAACAAGTATCGGAATAAACGTGTGTAAAGTCTGTTATGGCCAGTGAACTAAAAAATATATATGAGAGCCTTAAACGAATCAAGGAAAGTTTAGTTAAGTTAAGCTATTCTAAGAGAACTAGGGAAGTTTTACAGCTGAAATTAAACGAAGCTTTTAAATTACAACAACAATGTTATGTTTGTTCAAATATTTTAGGTAAACAAATTAAAGGTCAGGCTTTATCTGAGGTACAATCATATTGCGATTTGATTAGGGATTTATATTTACAAATTGAAACGTTTTGCTCGAAAGATTACAGCTCCCAATCGAGTTCTAAGGTGGAATTAGATGTTAAAATCGACACGATGGAGAAATTTAATTTTAAAACGGCTGTGTCTATGCTACCTGTAATGACCGGAGATGAGGACGTTACCAGGAGTTTGATGGATGCAATCGAGCTATACAGTACTGCGCTTGATGATCAAGGTAAGATTATGTTAAATAAAATTTGTGTTGAAAACTCGGCTCACTCAAAATGCTAAGTTGAGGCTTTCAGAATCATATGACTCATGCGATGAACTTTTGAGCGATATGCGAAACCACCTATTAACAAAGAAATCGGACACGGCGATTCATAACGAACTAGTCCAAATTAAACAAAACTGTTCATCGCTAGACGATTATGGCAGTAAAATCGAAAAATTATTTGTAGATTTGACGATTTCCCAAGCAGATGGTAACCAAAATGCCTTTAAGATATTACGTCCGCAAAATGAAAGAATTGCTGTCAGAAGTTTCGTAAGTGGTTTGAGAAATCGCCAAATAAGTACTATTTTAACAGCGCGCAACTATACGGCATTAAAGGATGCTATTAGGGGGGCGAAAGATGAAGAGGCTTCCTGTAGCCGTCAGGATAAGGAGGAGTTTGCCTACTTTGGGAATCAGAGTAGTAAGAGTACATACAGAAATTTCCGTGGCAGGTTTAGAGGTAATCGCGGCAGACGGTTCGAACATACTACACAGCAGCGACCGGTACAAAGCAACGACCTATCAAATACATCGCGCACTTCCTATTCGACAAGGGGACAACCACACTATTCTCGGACTTTTACTAGAGGTCATAACTATATGCATCGCAATTTCCAAAATAATAATCACCAGATTCATATCCTGAATTCTTCCCTCCCCGCTTCCTCTAACGAACCAAATAATGCTATACAGGATTCGGATGATTTGCAAACAGGTAACAATACCACTTCAATGGAGTTTTTTCGTGAAGAATAATATTTTTAATTGTGAATATAGTAATTCGATAGAGCTAGCGGTAGGTAGTACCAAATATAGATGGTTGGTTGATACCGGAGCATCGGTCAGCGCAATAAAATATGAATTGCTGACTAGTCTAAACATACCCATCACTAAGAATCAAATTTATATAAATGGCATTGGAGGTAGATTACAAACCGAGGGATATGTTTACATAACTTTGTCTGTAAATGGTTTGGATTTTAAGCATAAATTCCATATTATTAAACAATTACCGACGCCAACAGCTGGAATATTAGGTATAGATTTTTTTAAGAAAATTTAATTGTAGAATAGATTTTGAAACCAACTTTATAACTTTACAAAATGATGAAAACCACGTCACTTTACTTTTAAATATGGGCAAATTAGGTACTAATAGTTATTTAAACATACCCCCGAGATGTGAAAAAATATTTTATGTATCTACGGAAATTAGGGGTGAATGTGTGATTTTCCCAAGAGAATTATGTGATGGTGTATTTTTATCAGGCGGAATTGTAGATGAGAAAAATGGGAAAATACCAATACAAGTATTAAATACGCGAGAGAGTGAGGTCAATCTCAGTTATTTTAGACCAGAATCAGACTATTTAATCAATTTTATTATTCCATTTGTTCTTTTGAAAAAAACACAACTAATCCTAAACGAGTACGTGAAATGTTTTCCCAATTGAAACTAAACCATTTGAATAAGGAGGAAAAAACCTCTATAATGAATATTTGCGCTAAGTTTTCAGACGTATTTATGTTACCAGGAGATAAACTTTCTACTTGTAATCTATATGAACAAAATATACAGTTACAACCTAGCAGTGAACCCGTTTATGTTAAGCAATACCGTTTACCATATTCTCAAAGGGGTGAAATGGAAAACCAGGTCAAAAAATTGTTACAAGATGGAATTATTGAGCCAGCATGTAGTGAGTGGTCCAGCCCAGTTCTTCTTGTCCCTAAAGGGTCAGAGAACAGCGAAAATAAAACCTGGCGATTAGTTATCGACTTCAGAAAACTAAATGATCGCATTGTTGGCGACAAGTTTCCGTTACCAAGTATCACGGATGTACTAGACTCTTTATCCGGGGCTATGTATTTTACACATTTAGATTTAAATCAAGCATTTTTTCAATTTAAATTAAATTCCACTTGCCGGAAATACACAGCGTTCACTACACCGTCAGGACAATATCAAATGACCCGAATGCCGATGGGTCTTAAAACAAGTCCCAGTTCTTTCAGTCGCGCGATAACAATAGCAATGGCCGGGCTGACCTACGACAAAGTGCTGACGTATGCAGACGATTTGGTGTGTATAGGGCGAAATTTGGACACACATAATAAGAATTTATTAGATATTTTATCACGTCTGCGAAAAGTTAATTTAAAATTAAGCCCTGCTAAATGTCAATTTCTTAAAAAGGAACTTCTATTTCTTGGTCATGTAGTATCAGCCGAAGGTATCAAACCAGACCCACAAAAGGTGTCCGCCTTACGCAATTACCCACTTCCTCAAACCGTAGCGGAAGTCAAAAGATTTGTGGCCTTCGCTAATTATTATAGAAAGTTTATACCACGTTTCTCTGAAATTACTTTACCATTAAACAACCTTTGTCGCAAAAATGTACCTTTCAGTTGGGATGACCATTGTGAAACATCATTTTCTACACTTAAACAGGCTTTAATTACGCCACCAATATTGCAATACCCTAACCTTGACGAAGATCATAAGTTTATATTAAAAACAGATGCGTCGGGATATGCTATCGGATCGGTGCTTTGTAATCAAAACGGGTTACCGGTAGCTTACGCTAGCCGTTCATTAAATAAAGCCGAAAAGAATTACCCTACCATCGAAAAAGAACTTTTATCGATAGTATGGTCTGTAAAATATTTTCGACCTTATTTGTATGGGCGTGAGTTCATAATTGAAACTGACCATAAGCCTCTCATTTATTTATTCGGATTAAACAATCCTTCGAGTCGCTTAATGAAATTCAGGCTACTACTCGAGGAATACAACTTCGAGATAAGGTATGTAAAGGGAGAGGCCAATGTTGCAGATACCTTATCACGTATACAAATAACAAGTAAGGATTTGAAAGAGATGAATGGGCATATCATTTCAGTATTGACAAGAGCACAGAAAAGGAGGATGAATGATAGAAGTATATTAGCGAAGAATGACAGCCCCTTGGACGATAAGGTTACCACTAACGATTGGACCGGTGACCCAAAAGTTGTGGGAATACTTAAAAAACCAGAAGATTGTACCGAATTATTATTTGTGAATGGAAATGACTGGAGAAGTATGGATGGCTTTGTGAAAGAAAAATCTAAGCTATTCATTTATAGTCCTTCTAAATCGATATTATACGTCAATCCAACTTTCCGATCATACTGTGCACGAGCTGCCTTTGTGAGGGAGTTAGATTGTTTTTGTAAAGAGAAAAAGCTAGATAGTCTCTATATTATAAAGAATATTAATAATACTCAATTAATCGAGGATTTAACGCGCACGATAAATGAGACACCGAATTGGTCCGGACCGCGATTGTTTATTTTAAACGGTGTCCACAAAATAAGTGACAATGATACTAAGCGCATTATACTAAATGATTACCATATTTTGCCAACGAGCGGACATGCTGGCATTAGAAGACTGGTGAATAATATTAAGAAAAAATACTTTTGGCCTGGGTTATACAAAGATGTTGCAGATTATGTCAATCGATGCGATAAATGTTTAAGGTATAAGCATATAAACAGATATATAAAAGAACCGATGGTTCTTACGAACACCGGTATATCCGCATTTGATAGGTTATATTTAGATTTAGTAGGGCCCTTATATAAGGATAGTTGTAATTATAGTTATATTCGCACACTACAGTGTGATATAAGTAAATTTGTTGAGGCCTATCCCCTGACTAATAAGGATACAGTTTCAGTGTCAAAAAGTTTTATAAATAATTTTATTTTACGTTATGGGATTCCGTCACAAATTATATCAGACCGGGGTACTGAGTTTGTATCTAGCGTTATGAAGCAAGTGTGCCAGATCCTAGGTATTCAACAGGTAACATCGACAGCGTATCATCACCAGTCCATAGGCTCCTTGGAAAATACACATAAAAACTTGGTTTCTTTCCTTAGAATTCAAACAAACGGTGAACCGCACAACTGGAGCGCATGGTTACCCTACTGGTGTTTCGCCTTTAATACGACGGTGCATACGGAGACGCAATATACACCTTATGAACTCGTGTTTGGGAAGCAATGTCGTTTGCCAAGTAATATAACGTGTGACATAGATCCTTTATATAATCATTATGATTACCCTCAACAACTTAGGTATCGGTTACAGAAATCGCAATATGAAGCAAGAGAGAACTTAATTCATAGTAAACAATGTAGAAAGATAAGGTATGATAAAAATATGAATCCAGTTATGTATAAAGTTGGTGATATGGTCTTACTAAAAAATGAACAAATTACAAATAAATTTGACGCTTTGTATATTGGCCCGTTTCAGGTTGTAGAGGTTTTAGAACCAAATATAAAAATAAACTATAAAGGTAAACATATGACAATTCACAAGAACCGAACTAGACCCTATGTGAAAACAGGCAGTCGTTTATAGTAATTTTATTGTGTACTAGTATATAAGTAAAATTTATACTATAATATAACATACTTAACATACTTAATAATAATATATTAAATAACTTAATAATAATTAAAAAAAAAAAATGTACTTTAGTTTTACCTACATTTTTTTTTAATTTTTTTGGATGGGCGTGTAGTGTATGTATACCAAATAGATGTGTGTGTACGCTAGTATACTATTATACCATGTATCTCTTAATAATTAGCCAGTAATAAATGTTTACTCATGAAGAGCAGTGTTTCTCTAAACATCCCGAACGCCCAACCTTATACACACTCAATTAGATGAATGTTGAAAGCCAGCTCATCCTAGCTATCTCCGTTTCTGAGAACCTATAAGCACTTACCTGATCATCATCAGACCCTCAGAATATATCATAATTATAGTGGCACCCGTATTCAATTATATGTAAATATAAATAAATGTTTTAAGCCAGGTCACCCTAGTTATTTTCATTAGGTACTAAAGTAATATGTAGAAAGGTGTAGGTATCCCTTATTTCAAAATAATCAAGAATTACCTATAATAATTATAGATGTAGATAACTCGTACAAGACTTTTATCTAGAGGAACAAAATGTCTTAAATCTTTCAGAGAACGAATAAAATAGGTAAATACGATGACGACACTGCGACATATCTGTATTCTTGCTTAATCTTCAGTTCCTTTTATTGAGTACGATCAAATGTCGATAGATGGCGCTGAAGTAACAAATACTAGCACAAAAACCCGAATCCTCAAGGTCATTCGGCAATGTAATACCCTTAAGCGGCTAAGGGTATACGTAGAGGTGACCATTATCATCAATGATAGAGTAAACTCAGTACTACAAGTAAAATGTTATCAGTCTTGATTCGCGTGTTTACTTTAATTGACAAATTTAATCTTATCTCTAAGTACTCTTAAAACAAATTTTTTAATCTTGCTAATCGGATTGTGGGTAATACCCATTAAATAATGAAATATTTTTTTTGATAATTATGAATGTTAATTAATCTTATTATAATACACATAATATTATAATACAGGAGTTAAGGCGGGGTTGTACTGAAAAGCACACATATTCGGCGAGGCTCAGGCTCAGTAAGTGTCTCGCCTCGTAAATTCCCAGATTTAAATTTTACTACTTCTTCAAAAAATAATTTTAAAAACATGTTTATGTGGGCTTTTCAGTACAACCCGGCCTTAAGTATTCCGTACTCCCTAGAGAATGCTACGAAGAAACGGCGCACGCTTGGTGTTAAGAATTAAACAATATGATCCGTCATGCTAACTAAGTACTTACTGCCCTTGCATGCAGCATTGACACCAAAATATGTTACAGTCAGTCGTGTGTACAGTTTGTTCGAAATAACTAATCCTGTCTGAAGTTGTCCGCAAGTGGTTTCATCATCATCAACCCATTACATTGTCCCACTGCTGGGCACGGGTCTCCTCTCATTACGAGAGGGATTAGGCTATAGTCCACCACGCTAGCCTACTGCGGGTTGGCAGACTTCACACGCCCTCAAGAAAATCTCTCAGGCATGCAGGTTTCCTCACGATGTTTTCCTTCACCGTTTAAGCGCGTGATTATTAATTATTAATACGCACGTGGTTTAGCTAAGGGAAAAGTTTAATAGAAAGAGTCGGTGTAAAGAAAATTAGGTTTATATTTGTTTCGCATTTGTAATTATTTCATTTACTAATTTCGACATTTTATGTATAAGAACACCAGCGCGCTAGTTCAGAACGACTAACTTCAAACGAGCAGAGTTATTTCGAACAAACTTTAGATAGGTATACAGGAAGAGACAAATCCTGAAAGGGTATTTACTTTAACTGGGTCCTGTAAGACCTTCATTGTAGGTACTTTCCATAATTCATGTGCTCAAATATCACTCGCTTCAACGGTAAAGAAAAACATTGTAAAGAAACCTGCATGTCTGTGAGATTTTCTCGGCGCATGAAGTCTGCAAATCCGTAGTAGGCTTGAGTGGTGGAGATTATCTATTTGGCTATACTTTTTTCACATAAAATTTACTATTAATCCCTTTTTCCTTATTATATACCTGAGTTATCCCAGAATCCAATTTTATTCACGCATGTGGCCTAAGGGTGCCAGTACTGGACTACTATCACAAATGACCCAGCGTAGTAATAAAAATACAAAGGATCTAGTTTAATTTAGCTTGAACCACGGTACCCAGTAGTCAGTCCCACACTGACTACTGAGTACCGTGGTGAGCGATCTGATTTTTCAGCAATCATGGTGTATGGGAACGAATGGCTTTTGCTCGTTCCGTTGTTGTTACGTCGGGAATCTCTTGATTGTGTTAAAGGTGGTGACGAAGACACAGTAGTCGTAGGGTAACAATATTACATACCATCACGCCTGATTTCCGCGTAAGTGTGTGCGTGTGTATATGTGTAAGTGTGTTAGTGTATGAGTTAGGCAATGGTGTACTTAATGTACACCTTCTCACAGCTCACCGGTATGTTTATTGTATATTTATTTATGTTGTATGGTCCCATGTAAAAAGGGTCGCCCACTTTTATATATCACCGTCTATTGCCGAGCTGCTGCTGAGAATTTCATAGAAAATGCCTATAACACTTTATTGGACTTGGGAATCCATCACAAGAGCAGCCCTCTAGCGTAGCAGTCATGCTTAAGGCCAGTAGATTTCTGAGGTACTTAAAAATATTATTTAAGTAAAATAAAAAGGTTCCGTTGCACTTCAGTCGTTTAGCAATCTTTAATTGAATAAAATTATTCACAATCATAACATCATCATCATCAGATGCTTAATATAGCTCCAAAATTTATATGTGGCCGTTGAGAAAATCGATGTAGGATGTAACACGAACGAAAGCTGAGGGCAGGTTGGCCTCGCAACCAAGACCGGATCCAAATGATGTGACACCGATCTGAAAAAAAAGTACAAATAATTATTAAGCTTTTATTACTACAGTAAGAGCACGTTCTCTAGGCTTAGTTTTGGAATGCGGATCCTAATAGATTATCTGCAACCTGAGCTGCGGCAAGATATGTTGGACTCGGACTTGTTACCAGCTAAAAAGTGCACTTGCTTTCTCTTGCTATAGCCCTCGGCCTGCGCACGTATGCTACAGCACCCCGCACTGAAGTGGTGACGTGAAACGCCGAGGTTGGTTTTAGTCGGTAGATAGCTCTTTTCAGAGCGGACTCCGACACACACCAACGCTCTCCCAGCAGTGGATAGTGCATAAAGCATTGCAACCCCGTCAACAAAAAAGGGTCACGGCTACTCAGATCAAATAAAAAGTTAAGATGGAACTTTACAAATAAAGAAGTGAGGCCGGCTAAAACTACGTCTAGCCGTGTACAAAGACAATTTTACACTATATAACAATACCGAAACTACGCCTTAACTTGTCACTCGAGCTTACGATAGCTGGATAGGTCGACTGACAAGATAAGGCGTAGTTTTATTTGATCTGAGCACAGCTATGGGATTCGTTACATTCACTGCAAAGTGTCTAGATCTGCTCTGCTTACAGTCATAGACAATTGATTACTTACTTCAGCAGTCTAAATATATATATAATTCAAAGGTGACTGACTGACTGACTGACTGACTGACTGACTTAGTGATCTATCAACGCACAGCTCAAACCACTGGACGGATCGGGCTGAAATTTGGCATGCAGGTAGGATGTTATGACGTAGGGATTTTGATTAATTCTACCCCCAAGGGGATAAAATAGGGGATGAAAGGTTGTATGAAACTTTGTCAATTTTAAACCGATCGGGCTGAGACTTTGCCTGTATAAAGCTACTATGACGTAGGCATTCCCTAAGAAAGGATTTTGATTAATTATACCCCCAAGGGGATAAAATAGGGGATGAAACTTTGTATGAAACTTTGTAAATTTTAAACCGATCGGGCTGAGACTTTCAATGCATAAAGCTACTATGACGTAGGCATTCCTTAAGAAATGATTTTGATAAATTCTACCCCCAAGGGGATAAAATAGGGGATGAAACTTTGTATGAAACTTTGTCAATTTTAAACCGATCGGGCTGAGACTTTGCATGCATAAAGCTACTATGACGTAGGCATTCCTTAAGAAATGATTTTGATTAATTCTACCCCCAAGGGGATAAAATAGGGGATGAAAGGTTGTATGAAACTTTGTCGATTTTAAACCGATCGGGCTTAGACTTTGCATGCATAAAGCTACTATAACGTAGGCATTCCCTAAGAAAGGATTTTGATTAATTCTACCCCCAAGGGGATAAAATAGGGGATGAAACTTTGTATGAAACTTTGTAAATTTTAAACCGATCGGGCTGAGACTTTGCATGCATTAAGCTACTATGACGTAGGCATTCCTTAAGAAATGATTTTGATTAATTCTACCCCCAAAGGGATAAAATAGGGGATGAAAGGTTGTATGAAACTTTGTCAATTTTAAACCGATCGGGCTTAGACTTTGCATGCATAAAGCTACTATAACGTTGGCATTCCCTAAGAAAGGATTTTGATTAATTCTACCCCCAAGGGGATAAAATAGGGGATGAAAGTTTGTATAAAACTTTGACAATTTTAAACCGATCGGGCTTAGACTTTGCATGCATAAAGCTACTATAACGTAGGCATTCCCTAAGAAAGGATTTTGATTAATTCCACCCCCAAGGGGATAAAATAGGGGATGAAAGTTTGTATGAAACTTTGTCAATTTTAAACCGATCGGGCTGAGACTTTGCATGCATAAAGCTACTATAGGCATCCCCTAAGAAAGGATTTTGAGATGCAGGCTATATAAGATTAGTAACTTTTCAGTTTAAAATATACGAATTTCTGTATGCTAGCGCCATCTACATTGAGTTATTTTGGAGAGAACTTTGAATTAACCATTTTTGTGCATAGTGCATAGATAATAATATCTAGCGGATTATGTTTGACGAAGAAGCATTATTATATTTTACGCCGGCTGATATCGTATAGTACGGTGGCCAGCACATCAAGTTACCACAAAATGTCGAATTGTATAATACATACGTATTATAGTACAGAAAAGCCGAGAAACCACGCGGGCGAAGCCGCGGGCGGAAAGCTAGTTCATTTATATAATGCAAATATTGTTTCGAAATTGTCTGATTGACTTTTGTTTGACGTTTTGTCTCATCAATTTTTAAAGATAAAACGTTATACAGGCGATTTTTTCGATTGTATCCACTATTCGGATTGAGTTGATTGATAACATGCGAGTATTCTGATTATCGAACGGAAAGATTGGATTGAGGTCTGTATCGAATAATTTCCTACAAATCTCATATTGATTGCACGTTTAGCGTAGAGATTAAGGTGGTGCCTCTATCGTTACGCCGCATCTTGTGGATTCGATTTCAACACGATGCAAAAAAAAAAAAAATATACACAGGTTGGGTTTACTTACTCCATATAATTATGTTTGAGAAGTTCACGCGATATAGGGCATATTCCCTAGCGCGGGAGTTGTCTAGTGAATGTTTAAATAAAGATATTAGCTTATCAACATTTCCAATTCACTTACCAGGATGTTCCTGTTATTTCTGGAAACAACGAGCGGACCACCAGAGTCACCACGACATGTACCGACTCCTCCTAAGCCGCTGGTGCAAAGGTTAGAAGACTGGAGTATTAATGGGAAAGCATAGCTGCAGGACCTATTGGGGATCACATTAAGGCTTACGTGGCTCAGGAACTGGTTTGTAGAGATGCCTCCATCTGAAAATATAATAAATAAATGTATTGACATAAAAACATTACAAATAAATACATTAAGGTTTTGATTCTTGAGGAAGAGAGCTGGGTGAATTGTCACATTATTTGCAGTTCATTATTATTCTAGTAATTAAGAAATTGAAAAGAGAAAAGCTGAATGAATTGTGTGAAGTCAGGTATGATGGAAAAGAGATTGAATGATAAGATGACGACTAACAGGGATGAATGGAAGAAGAAGAGAATTGGAAAAAGGCAGGAAGATGATGAAGAAATATGATAAACATAGGTATTATGTTACGCCTTTTCGACTTGTGTTTGTTATTCATGGATTTAGACAATCTTTATAATATGTAAAATAAAGTCGTGTTTGTTAAACCATAGCCATGTAGGTTTTTTTTTTAGCCTGTGGGAATCCTCATGGACTTTCGCCTTTAATAATTTTGGTGCATAGGAAGAGACGATTCGCCTTTATTTTGGATTCGCTCACTGATGGAGCAGTGTCAATGGCAGGAGTTGGGATTTCAATTCTACTTCTGCATCGGAGTAGAACTGGAATTATGTTAAAAACTCAAAACGATTTAAAAAAAATACTAGATAACTAGGACTATATACTTACTGTCGCTTGTCAAACCGAAGCCGGAGGCTATGGCTTGGGATCCAGCAAAGTCTTCGAAAAGTTCAGCACCAGATGGTAGAGGAATCGGAGCGATAGTGCCTGAAATCGACAATAATAGAATAAAAGAACGAATTATTTATATGATTGTACTATACATTTATAAAATAGTTATTGATTCATATTGATTTAGGATTTAATTATTACTTGAACATTCAATAATAAAAATACAATCCAATCGGCTTCGGCTGCTTTTAAATCCTGACGACATTATTATTCTAACTTCTTATACCAAAATTCTAAAAAATTCTTGACTGAAACCAATTTTATATCGAGCAACTACAAAATTTGTGACATATTAAACGTGTATTTTATCGTCACTAATGTAGTATATGACGTAAAACGTGTTTTAAACGTATTTATTAATGCGTTTCAATTATTAAAAAACTTACTTAAAAGGCGACTATATAGAAAAATTATGCTATATGCGTATTCCTTATCACGTACCTGATAACGGAACTGGGCTTGGCAAGTAGATTACAGCAATATCGTTGCGAACAAGTAGTGGCTGCCAGCTCGGGTGCATGGCGATGGCACTGCTGTCAACTCTGGTGCCACCACTGAAGAGTGTGTTGGAGCCGAGGACGACGGTGGCCTTCCAAGCTTGGTTGACACCATCAAACCAACAGTGGGCCGCTGTGACCACTCTGCTGGCGCTAATGAGGCTGCCTCCGCACACGCCAGTACCATCCAAGCCAATCATGGAGAGTAGCAGACCAGCCTTTAAAAGTAATAAACAAATGAAGCTTACATTCTAAAGCTCTCTGTTGGCATATCAGTATTTTCAGAGGAATATTAACTATCTTTGATTTGCTATTAAATTTAGACCTGGTTATGTCCATAAAATATTCAATAATCTTTTGCTTATTACTTATTCATAGCTTTTGCCAACGTTTTAGCAGGCTGTCAATAGTTCCCACGGTTTATATCAAAGTGTGGCAGATACGTTGTCGAGCCTATTAAGGAAAAGGGAAGGGAAGGATTAAACGAGATGGAAGGGAGGAGCACTCCACACTCGTCACACGACATGCAATAGTATGCACACTGCTACTTCAAGTCTATATTCTGTGGGAGGATAGTACTTTCCCGGCGCGGTAGTACCGATCCACTCATGCTTAGATACTTTAATAAAATGTTTTCTTAAACAATTAAGATAGGTTTTCTGATTTGAATTGAAACGATATTATAGATATGAAATTGAAAACAGAAAACTTATATTTTACTATTAGGAACTTCGAAGTTGATGCTTAGACGCAAATTATATGTATTTAGATAGCATAGATAATGCTATCGGTTCGTCTGTAAATACTAATATAAGTAATATTTTTTTTAATTTAACGCATAACTTTCATAGCTTTGAACATATTTAACAGTTCATAGTATCTCTATGAACGTTAAATTAAAAAAATATTACTTATATTAGTATTTACAGACGAACCGACAACTTTCATCTTTTTGAAGTTGGGTCTGTTACTGACCTGTATAAAATGCTGCTCAATGGATATTATTGTTAATATTTTTTTTTCAATATTTTCTTAAATTCGAAAATAACAGTTACGATATAAATAATCTTGACTGCCTCATTAGTCTAGTAATCCTAACCGCGACTGGCAAGTTAGAGGTCCTAGGTTCGAACCCCAGGTCGAGCCGTGCTAGGGACTTGTGAAACTATGAGTGTACATTATTACACCTCTGCCTAACCCTGCGGGGAATACAGGCATTATGGTATATTACCTATTATGTTATAAATAAACATTGTTTTATGTATTTATTAGTAAAGTGCTTATAGCACTAACCTGGTACGGGTATTGTCCGGCACCAGCGGGCACTCCTCCCACGATCCTCAAGCGGGCAAGGTACGCCTCCTCCGCAGCCCGGAGCCTCTCGCCCTCCGGGATAGCGACGTTTTTGAGGTAGCCATACACGCTGTGCTCTGGTAGGGAGGCCTGTTCCACTTCCACCGCATAGGCGGCGGTCGTAAGAGCCAAACAAGCTAATAATACGATTGCCGTCATCGTGGTTTTAAGCACACTGGATAAACAATGTTCCTATAACTCGTTATAAAGCAGTGGAAAAGGGGGGAAACAGTATCTATCAATCAATTGTCGCAATAATTAAAACCTCAAAATCCGTAATCTAGTGATTATTGATTTTGATTTCAATGCTATCTGGTCGAAATTTGAAACAATTCTGGATTATAGCGATAAGGCGATTTAAGCAGAAGCGTGTGCGACTGATAATTGTAATTTAATTTCTTCATAGAATGTGATATGATATGAGTAGTGTACCTACCTACTTTGTAATATGTGCTTGTTATCCATAGCATGGTTTATTAATGTCAGTTCATTTATATAATTATCAGAATTTAACTAAATGATATTTAGTGTAAATGCGCCGACTTTTCCTATCTGACAACCTCTGAGAAGAAAATCCGAAAAAAACTCAGAGAATCATCGTCTTTTTTAAAGTCCAAATCGGTTCAGGCGTCTTCGACTAATCGGTGAACATACTTAAAAAGATCCCGATGAATTGAGAACCTCTTTTTTGAAGTCGGTTAAAAATAGAAATATGCTGCTATATGCTCTATTTCTTTCAGATTTTCAGGTTCAAGAAAAAAATCAGCTTTCTAGGTTCAAGAGTTTAGGCGGAGCGTTGATGAGGTAGTGCACATACTAGGACGCCTGTATTTTCAGAAGGTTTTGGCAGAGGTGTATGTAATATACCTACACCCATATTTCGCCGTATGTGAATTATATCTAACGGACGACCATTTCGAGACGTTTTTATCGGATATTTGATAAAATGTTTCTTATTTCAACAACAAACTGATGACAGCATTATATTTTTCGTCGATGTTATCGTAAACATTTGAGATAAAGAGGCATCCTAACCTCAAACATAAGAAAATATTTTATAAACTTACAGTTTCAAGAATAATTATGATTAATCTTACCAATTACATCTGAATAATGTTCCGAAGTTTCACACGATAAAATTCATTCATTTCACTGTAAATTCGAAACCCATTTATTGTTTCTTTATAAGATATAAGAACACTTTTGATATGTTATTATTTATCTGTATATTCCATATACAGATACATAATATATACATCTCTATCTCTGTGCTAAGCAAACACTTTATCGAAGATTATCGGTTGAATAATCTATGGAGGTAGGTATTGCTAAATTTTATGAACAAATGAATAGTCTATAAATAAAGATTTAGTGACTCGCTAAACACTGTTCATTAGTAAATTTAGGACTTTTTATACGCTATCTGTGACACGAATAAAGAGATTCCATTATTATTATTATTCATCATCATACCACTACATTGTCCCACTGCTGGGGACGGGGGGCAGACTTCACATGCCGACAAGAAAATCTCTTAGGCATGCAGGTTTCCTCACGATGTTTTCCTTCACCGTTTAAGCGCGTGATAATTAATTATTAATACGCACATGTCTTCGAAAAGACAGAGGTGCGTGCCATGGATTCGAACTCGAGACCTTTGACTTGGCAGTCCAATGGTCATATCACAAGGCTATCACTGCACATTATTATTATTATTCCATTATTATTATTATGATTCCATAGACAAGGAGACTACGCGATACGACGTGAAACGGTTGTTTTTTTTTTTTATAGATTATGGCAATCAAACGTTCTCTACAATTTTGCTCTGGTCTGCTAATCTCGCAGAGGAATATGGCAAGTGTTTATGTACACAATGCAATTGTAGTTTTCTATAGATAGTGTGGGCGAAAGATAGTTCAGATATCAGAAAAAACCTGGAACGGGTATTGTCCAGGTAATCCTCATGCCATTTCCCGAATTCTCCTTGGCATCATTTTTTGTTTTCTATAAACGCTGAATGTGGGATTTGAATACGTAAAACCAATAAATAGTGATGTGAACAAAATATCTTTAATAAAAACAGTAAAACCGCTTTTATACCATAATCAAATACTGTTATCCCCAAAACAGATTTTAAAGTCAGTGTTGAAAGCAAAAGATCCAACCAACCTCCTAAAGGCACCTAATTCCGACTATCGAATAGATATTTTTAGTCCAAAATTTTAGTGGCAAGTAGTTCCAGTGGTTCCAGTAGATAGTAGGTACCTACAATCGCCAGCACATCAGGTGCCAAAAAAAGCTGTCATATTTCTCCAAATGATTTTAAACCTTAAAATGTTTAAGATCAAGTTCAAATTCTACCTACTGCGAAAATTTTACATTTTGTGGTAACTTGATATCCTGGCGACCTTACCTACTAAGCTTTTCTTATTTAAAAAAATAATCTACATTTAGTCTACATATCAGCTAAAACTAGTGCATTTTTTGTAGGAAGTGTAGGTAATGTTGTGTGGTTAAGTAGAGGTTAAATTTCTTCACCTGATTTTTAACTTTTGTTTAAGAATGGCCAACTGTAATATAATATTATAGGTACTGATTAGCTCATTATAAATTTTAAGCTAGTTAAAATTTAACAACGACGATGGTTTTACGTTTCATTCTCATATTTTGTCAACCATTGTTTATTAAGCAATTTTAATTCACACGCATGCACATCATTATTAATATAGCCTACAATCACACATCGTTTTGTAAAAAAAAAAAGATTCTTACGAAAGCTACAATACCCATATACTTAGTTGATGGGCCTGTTCTCCCGCAATGCGCTTCTACAAACAATTTCAGTCTGTGCCATGCACAGGGGACTGTCACTCAAGCGCTGGCGCGGAACAACCCAATGATATTAGCTAGCCATTTAGTCCAGACCCCGACGTCGCTTACCTTTAACCCTTTTTTACCCTTGTACGAAATCTGAGCGGGGACGATGGGAGCCCAAGCTATATTGGACTGTCGTTTTAGTCTAAAGTCAAACTCTTTAGTTATGCTGACATTGTATTCAGATTCAATTCGCATACTCGTGTCAGTCTGGTTATCTTTCATTTTTGGCAAAGGTTGAGGTTTATTTGTATTACAATAGAATATACATTGTGGTCCCTTCAATGTTGTTGAAAATGTGACAGTTGTTTTTTTAAATGCAAGAATGACGCAAAAGAAATGAGATTGATTCTATTTTTAAATTTTACTGGTATCTTGTTACAGGTGCATGCAAACAGTTGATGCGAACTCCTACCATACGAATGTCGAATTGAGATTCGATTAGTCGTAGCGAACTTGAAACCGAGTGAGTAGCGGCGGGCTCAAACATTAATCGAATTTCGGTCTTCGGCAGGCGGACGATCAAGTGTGCGTTAGTTCACATTACCAGGCCTCTTGACTCTCACTCGATACTTGCACTCGAGTGTTCGATATACGATATCGACTCGAGATGTCTGCCACGAGTGATTTCAGGATGTCAAGGAGTCGTAACAGAGGATCACTGCAATACAATTCGCTGAGGTCTACAATAGTTTCAGCACTTCATTTCATGGTGCATATTATGGTAGAGTTGTTCAACATAAGAGTCATATTGGATTGATATAAACCGCTCAGTAATCTTAATAAATAAAGTATAATTTGATATAGAGGACTTAGAGACTATTAATTTTCAGGGAGTCCATAATCAGCTGTGTAAGATACCTATGTGAGATTCAAGAGTGGGTTTATAATGCGTCACTCATTGCTATAATAAAAATTAACTCGATAGAATAATAATGATCATAGATAATATTATTTGGATAACCTTTATTTTTCATTCGATGCTTTACCTTTACGTAAAAGGTTTTCATTCTTTTTTGTCGTTTTTTTTATTTGGAACGTGATAGTATTCCTGTGTACGTGCAAGCGTTGCCGTTGGATTGATTATCGCAATGCGTTAAGCGGGGCTTAACAACAGTTTGCACATACTCGTAACATACCAATCGATCTCGTTTGATTGACAGGGAAGTAACAACTGCAATGTGAAAACTATTTTCGTTATCGATAATCATCATCACCATTTAGCGTCATAATTAAGTGTTCTAATTTTGAGGGCTTGACAGAGTTTTATTGAATGACGAAAGATTATAACATAACATACCATCACGCCTGTATTCTCCGGAGGGTTATAGGTAGAGGTGTATACCCACATTTCGCCGGTATGTTTAGGTCCCATGTAATAGGGAGCGAGCCTATTGCCATTAATCGGGCACAAATCCAGACTCCGAGATGCTACTGAGAATTTCGTAGAAAAACCCAATAACACTTTGCTCGACCCGGGGGTCGCACCCAGGACCTCTTGCGTAGCAGTGGCGCTAAGGACCACTACACTAATGCGGCAGTTAGTCATGGCGAAATATTATGTGCTCTTATATGCCTATACATGCGTGCAAACGTGTTATCTTGGTTTGAGGTCTTTCGATTCGCCTAGTGATCCTTGCTGAATACTACAACACAATGTGGGGAGCAAGCGGCAGGGCACTTATTGAAAATTATGGGGGTAAGCTATTATAGCCTACGAAGTAGTCACAACAGCATACTGAAAGTGGTTGCTAATAGATGGGACTGTCCTATACAGGAATTCTGGATGGGAAAGCTTGTAGGAGTAGCTAAGTACCCTAAATAAATAAAATTGTTATTATTTTTTACTAATCTAATTTTAAGTTTTACTAACACTACTATGGACCTGTGTCTGAAAATAAAGAGTTTATTTATTTATTTATTATCTAAGTATCTAGTAAAGCAAAAAAGTCAAATACATAATTAACGGGCTTAGAATTATCCCTGAAACAAAAATAAATGCAAAGAAGTTGCGAAATACAAATTAAAAAAATGGTATTAAAATGTTTTTTTATACGACAAAATAGAAAAAAAAAAACACGACGCATTAACCACTGCCACTTTATCGCCTCATCATTTTACTTCCCACCCACGAAAGTGACAAAAGCGTGTATTGGTAAATAAATATAATTAAAAGCGAAGTGTGTTCGGAACGTGACAGCGGCGGGACGTTAATGCCACCGGACTAAATAACGTTAGAGCACCCTTGTTACTGCAATTACGCCCGGCCCGGTTAAAACGTCAGACCGTTTTAAAGTTTTCATCCGGATTTGACGCGGCAGACTATAACATCAATCAGGGTTGTCGCTGATGCTTTTTGACGTAGACTGCGGATTTATGTGGCATTTTGGTGTTTGTTAGGGTTGTAAATATAGGCTAACTTTAGTTTAGAATTATGACACACTCATAAACAAACAGCTATTTTTTATTAAAAATATTTACATTTGTAAATTGGTTATGAATAAATATTCATTGAATAAATATTCATAACCAATTTACAAATGTAAATATTTTAATAATAAATAACTAAATGATTATTAATAAATATTTAAAATAATCAAAATTTAACGAGACAATAATAATTTAATGTTTAATAGAATCGTAGTAAAAATGTCATACCTACAATAATCATGTCATTTAATGATTTTTATTAAATTTGCTATGTAATAAATTACATTCTCAATAATTTATACATACCTACCTTAACCTAAATGCAAAGGGACATAGATTCAAATTTACCTACCTACTTATGAATTTATCGATAAACGTCATACATGTTAATCATCAGGTATTCTTTAAGTACCTACCTAAATTAATTTGTTATCAATCCATCAGTCAAGCTTACTTACCGATCAGATGAATACGAACTACTTATTAGTATCTTATTTTGTCTTTATCATACCTAGTCATAATGAGTCTGGAACTTAAGTTATGATTTTTGAGGAACTTCTACTCCTAAGTCCGAAACTGACCACGTCGCGTCAGTTCAAGGCAGGTCGCAATGGATGATTTTTTTATTATTTTTAGTATGTAGCATATGCTTCTTCGTTGTTCGGATTGATAGGAATATTTATAATCTATGTATAGATAAATAAAGATAAATAAAATTTAAGTACTTGTTTGAAAAGTGAAAATACTGTACTAATTTTACAAAATGCTATGGATGTATACACGTACATATATGTCTGTCTGTTTGTTCAGGCTAATCTCTAAAATGGCTGGACCGATTTTGATGGAACTTAAACTGCCAGATAGTTGATGTAATAAGGTGTAACCAAGGCTACTTTTTTAAAAGTTTTATACCATCACGCCTGTATTCCCCGAAGGGTTAGGCAGAGGTGTACCAATGTACACCCACATTTCGCCGGTATGTTTAGGTCCCATGTAATAGGGGGCGAGCCTAAAAAGCCGAGACCACGCGAAGGAAGCCGCGGGCGGAAAGCTAAATAAAACAGGAGTTTAGTTCCATTCGTAATTTTGTGTCAAATAATTCGATCGATCTAATGCGATCAGTATTACAAAAATAATAATATAAATAATTCTTTTTTATGTTTATCAGTCCAGTTAGTCCACTACAGCGCAAAAGCCTTCCTACCAAGCGTCCACATAATAATTAACCCTTTGTTAATTACTGCAAACATTGTAGCGAAAAAAGTAAAAAAAGGCCATATTTTCAAGAAACTGTAAAAGCCTGTAATAAATTTTAGTTTTACGAAAATACAGTTTACTGTATTAAAATGTGAGCCATTCATAATATTTAAGTAAACACCTTTAGTATGGGGCTTTTGCGTGAGATTAATTTAAAATTATATTTCAGTCCGATAGTATTTCACTGTCACTGTCCGAGCGTTCTATAAATGCGGAATCGGTGTCGCATCAGTGGATAATAACACTTTAAATTGACGGCGAACAAATGAGTCAATCAATGTGCGTTAATTTTTAAATATCGTACTTCACAGCGGCGCGCGGCCTTTGTGCCTTAATAATAATTTTATTAGTATCCACATTTTCTGTGATGATTAAATTCCCAAGACCATTCAGAAACCAATTAACCAACTTGTATAGATCATGAATACCACAATTACAAGATTTTGGAGTTACTCTTCCTTATCTATTATAGATTATATAATCCATAGTAAATCTTATATTAGATTTATGCACATTAGTCAAACAAAATGACAGAGGCGCTACCACAAATCGATGTAACATAAATCCATGAATATTATCACACAAACCACGTCACATGCAAATTATCGTTATAACTTGTATTCAGGCCTTTAGTGGGCCATCGGTAGTGCCCCCACTTGCACTGCCAACTTACTTCCGACTTCCCGGGATGGCACGGCAACTGAATTAAATAGTTTCCCTTGAAAACTGGGTTGTCGTAAACAATTTGCTCGACTTAGATGGACAGAGGGCGGCACCGGCGCGAATATTGCACCGCTTCACGACCGTCAGTTGGTGCACACTTCGCATCTTCACTAACTTTTAATCAATTAAGTTTTCGGTGTGATTGAGGCGCTTATACGTTGTGAAAGTACAATAATATTCTATTTAATTACCTAATAGCTGTTGCCATTTATGAGGGAACTTCCCATATAAATCACACCTACGTAAAAATAAGGATGTTTAATGTGTGATTTGATTGTTTTCATGGTGACCGTTTGGCAGTCCGATACGAGTAGACTATGTATATATTTCTATTTTATTTAAATTTACATCGACAACGATGATGTAATTACTTAACTTATTAATAGTACATGCATTTAAAATCACGGCAATATAAGATTTCACGGCAAAAACTAAGATAATGAAGAATATTGAAGGTGAAAAATTCTTACTATATTTTCTAGAGAGAGACAAAATATCAATGGGTCACTCACATTTTCTTCTAGACAATAAAATGATCGCTTTCTTTTGTAATGTTACAATATACCTAACAGTAAAGTAACAAAGAACAGTTCTTAGTTAGATTAGGATCGCTAAGCAGGTCAAACTAGAGTAAAGGTTCCATCTAGTTACGTTCTTAGATATACCTAGTCTATGTTTCTGAAGTCCCACAAGCATACCCGTCGGTAGAGCACAGGTAACGATGTAGTCGGTTCCTTGTAAAAGCAGATTCCAACTATCTTAGATAAACAAACAGGTAATAAACTTGCTTATAGTATATACACTGAAAGTTAAACCTAGCTTTGAAGGCAATATTATTGTATGAGCTACCAAAATGACTTGACTCGGCAGGGGCAAGTAAATATAATTTATGTGCTTAATATACTTATTAGGTCTCATATGAAAGCTCAAGAATATTCAGTGTGATATTGAGCGAGCTATGCTATTGCTATGGCATAGTTTGGTATGGTATAGCTGGCTATTTTCCCTAACTCCATGAATAAGCGCGTGTTTTGCGAGCTATGCTATGGATATAAGATTCGGTAGGTAATGGCCGTTGGTTTTTTGAAAAGTGTAGAAGTACGTAAGTACTAATAATATACACAAATTATATATACTAGATACGTGCCGTCACTTTGGACTGAATTTGTTTTTATTTAGGCTCGCAGTTTCACTTAAGTCCTAAAATGATTTATAATACTATTTTTGCATGATACTCTAATTCTTTTTATAACGTTAAGGTAGCCTGATTTGCTGCATTTAACATCAGCTCTGTTCCTAGAGAAAACCGCTTCAAAATTGTTCGTTTCAGATATTACCAACAGATAGACAAAAAACTTATATTGAATTTTATTATAAGTAGGTACCGTTATCGTGAACACATACAGGGTGAAAGGGACATCGACGCACATCCGCTTACCATGAATTCAGAACATGATTCTGGACCCCCTTGCGTAGGTATTTTTTGTCGGTTATTATAACCTATCTATCTAAATTTAATACGCTTAACAATAATCATTTTTCTTGCAAAATCCGTTACATTAATGGTATTATAATGTCTGCAAGGAATCATAATTAAGATAATTGGATAACATAAGGTAGATAATACATTTATTTTGTTACGCATTTCAAAGTTAACTTTTACGTAATCTGGAACAGCTACGTTCTAAGGCAGTCTAAGGCATCTGTCAAAAAACGGTTCACATAATGGACAAAGTATAAGTGCACCTCTGCCTAACCCTTCGGGGAATACAGGCGTGATGGTATGTTATGTTATTAATGTAAATAGTTTGTTTGGAAGATATAACCTATTTTCAAAATATAAAAGTGGCAAATTATTGAAATAGGTCCGTACCTAATACTCTAATCCTAAAATTAAGATTGAAGTTCCTATAGTTGTCTTTAATGGTTTGCCAAATAGTAATTTCACCCCGTTCAGGTCCTTAAGTGGTAGAATATAATTACTTTTTATAATAAAATTCATGTTTACGTACCATTATTAATGGACGTTCTGGATATTTCTATAAAAGAATTGCCCTCAACGACTACAAGTAAGTACATCACGATGATACATAGGTATCTCATGCCTGTATTCGCCGAAGGGTTAGGCAGAGGTGTACTAATGTATACCCACAGTTCACGAGCCCCAAGTAATAGGGGGCGAGCCTATTGCCATTCACCGGGACATACCAAACTCCGAGCTGCTACTGAGAATTTTATAGAAAAACCCAATAACACTGCTCGACCTGGGAATCAAACCTAGGACATCTAGCGTAGCAGTCGCGCTTCGGATCACTAGACTAATAATAACAGATAATCACGAAGATATTGAACAAAATGTTTCTAATTGTATTAAGAATTTGAAAGCCTACTTCAATACGATGTAACAAATCCATTAGCCGTTACATCTATACAACTTTTACAACAGATAACAACGAACACATCAAAGTTGTAACCCTCTGAACCCTTGAACTTAAACCCTTTCGCTAATCTGGCCACAAGAGACGACACGCGTGCTTAATCCATCAGGAGTGAACTAATGAATGATGATAAATAGTTTTGTCAGACGGCAGCGAAGGGTTACTTTGGAGAATCATTGAAATAGAATATCAAAATCAACTTTTGTATGAGTACCGTAACGTTGTACCTACCGATATTTTATAGCACCTAAGCCTTAATGTATACCTATGCATGTGAATATATGCCTAAGTAAATAATTGTTTTATTACTCGGAAATATACCTATTCACATAAAGAGGTATAAATACGTACATAATTATCATCACGCCTATATTCCCCGAAGGATTTGGCAGAGGTGTACAATTACACCCTTCATTGTTTTTCCTAATATAAGTACTTACAAATATTTATCGTTTTGTTTACGTCCCATGTAATAGGGGGCAAGCCCATTGCCGTTAACTGGGCACAAGTCCAGACTCCAAGCTGCTAGTAAGAATTTCACAAAAATATCCAATGATAATTTTGCTTAACTTGGGTATTGAGTTTTAGAGCGTAGAAGTCGCGCTGTGAAATAATGAATATTAATTAAATCACAATACTTAAACTAAAATCAAGCTTGACTCAACATAACATCATCTCAAAGATTAGGTCATTATAATATTATTAGTATACGTTATCAAAGTAGGCTTTGATAACGTATACTAATAATATTATAATCACCTAAAGTTTTAAAAAGTAGATTAGTACTATAACGGCTAGCTGCACTGTTAACTTTTAAAATAATGATTCGAACCAACCAATTCACATTCCACACCATTGCTCTATACCATCGATATCGGCTACGCTCTAACAACGGGAAATGCATCAGCGAAAAATTCAAAGCAATAAATCCCTAAAGGAACTACAATCGATACACGCAAACCTCATTCGAGTTGCGTTGTTATTCGATGTTCGCAAACAGGCGCGGGCTCGCATGACTGAATAAACCCGAAACACCACTTAGTCTCGTATAATTTTCAATGAGTAATGGTTGCAGCGGTCGCAAGGAGGCCGACCTAGGTCAACGCATGGCCGGAGGAGCTGCTTCCGTCACGAACAGCGATGCTATGGAGCTGACTGTGCGCTGTTATTATTCCGGACGCTGCCCGATAACACCGGATTGTTTTATTATTCCTAGTGATTTTCGTAGGTATTTGCAAAAAGTTTGACCGTTTTATAGAGTCAAGACACATGTTCGTAGGTATCTTGCTAGTCGCAAAGTTTAGAACTTATGCAAAAAATGTCAGGGTCACTGTACGTAAACAGAAATAAACCAAAATATAAAAATACTTTAAGTCATTCTTTCTTTACTTTAATTGTAAGTAGGTAAGTAAGTAATACAATATAGTAACAAAAATACTTAATGTGTCGTAGTATGAAATGGCTGCTGGAAACGGATACCTAATGTTGTTTCAGTTCCGCAAAATTAATCCACGTTGTTTTATACAGTCATATTTTTTATAACTGTCTTCATGTTCATCATCATCAATTGTAATCATGATAACTTCATCCCTATAAATTAACAAAAATATTTGAGAATTTAACACAGTAAATCCAGTACATTTTTTCAATTTATCTACCTTTATTCAACAAACAATAATAAACCCCGATTATTATTTAAGAGCATTCTCTACGATATCCTGTTCGTTACTTCCTGCAGGGGTGTCCATAGATCGGTCACGCTTATCTCGTTTTGCAAACATTGGTCGATGACGCGTTCGTCAGATAGCCTGCCAGATGACAAGGGTGTTTTACTTAGGGATGGTGGTATTGGTCAGTCATTTGTAGATTGAAATCAATTAATCCAAAGGAAAATATTAATAAGGAGACGTTTATACATATACCATCTTATTCATAAAAATATAAAACGTCTAATATACTATAATGTGTTTTGTCTTGTTAAAACCATTATAGCTATGGGAAATTTCATTTTTTTTAATAAAAATAAATTATATAAAAATAATTAATGCAGTCTTGCAATTAGCACCACATTAAGTATATGTGTGTAATAAATTAATAAATTGCTAATTTTTGCTAATAGAAAACAACGAAATACTAGGGAGGGATCACTTGAATTTAAACTATCCAATTTAATTCGGCTTATGTTTAACTTACCACCAGAAATAGTAAAATATAACAGACAAAAATAGTAAATGATCACCAAAATTAAACCCACATTTTAATGTAAACTTGAAACCCAAGGTTTAACATTCAACATATCCTATTTAAGTAAAATGACTCCAAAAAAATCATTATTAACCCAAAAATAGTAAATGATCCCCAAATTATTAACCCCATTTTAATTTAAAATGACAGGCAATAAAATAACAACTCGTTATCCGATTAAAGTAAATTACCATCGGCAAAAAAATATATTTTGCCAAACATAGTAACTAAACTCCTTACCTTGCCTAACACACAGTCACAGTTCTAACCTAACCTAACCGATATCTGTATTTAGAACTGGACATGCGAGCATCATAATACTTTATTTGGTAATAATCCTACATTTTAAGGCAATCATAGTGGTTTATTTTGGCAGAAATATCGCATTAATTTGCTCGCCAAGATTTGGTGATCATTCACTAGATTTGGTGTTCGAATACAATTCGAAGTGCAGTCGTGACTAAAGTAGCTAGTAATATTGTAATTTTAGCCTTTAGTTTTCTGGTGTTAAATATTTTTTTTTGGTAAAAGACCTAAGGGTATCGAGGGCACTTTATGGTGGTCATTATATTTAATCCCAATTAATTCTATAGCAACTCCTGAATTTATCGAACTTGAATAATCGAATACTTTAATCAGACCTACCTACCTAATTACTATTTTAACCGAACTTACTGTTTATTGTGGAATGTACTAACCAACCAGCTTTAACGTTAATGATACGAATACCACAGATAAGGCGGCTATCCAAACACAATACTTTTTAAAAACATATGGACTATTTTAAATAAGAAAAAAATTTAGTTAGTTATTGATAGCAGTCAACCCCTATGACTTATTGTAAGTGGTAGTCAAAAGTCCAGAAAGCTTAACAACCTTTCGAATATCGGTGTTGCCCAGGAATTGGATTGCGATTTTGCGGAGGTCTGATGGCAGTCACTTCGCGTAAAATACTGATATTCAGCTGAATTTGGTTAGACTGGAAGACGACCTAAATATAATAGGGAAAAGACTAGGAGGATTAATTTAATTTGTATTATGACATTCCAGCATGAATGGGTCGCACGACCGGGGAAGTACTACCCTCCCACAGGATATCGACGTCAAATACCAGTATGCACACTGTTGCGTTTCGTACGGTGAGGGTGGAGCGCCGGAGGCCCAATTTCTCCCTCAGTCCCCTTCCTTCTCCTTTTCTCCTGCCCCTCCCTTTTCCTTAAATACGCTCGGTAACGCATCTGCAATTCCTTTGGTTTTGCAAATGTCCATGGGCGGCGATGACTACTTATCATCAGGTAGCTCGCCTGCTAGTTTGCCGAGTTATGCCATAAAAAAAAAGCTAAATAGCCATAAATAATTTTCTAATGAAAAATGATGGACAGGACGATTGTATTCTTAACTCATGAACTAAAATAAATATTATCTCCAAAATATAGAGCAGACATTTAGACGAAATGTTCTTGTGTTGAGTGCTTTCTGCCGTATGCCACAATATTCGTTCAGTGAGAATAAATAAAACAATCCATTGTCTTTAAATGCACGAGTATAAAGGAAGTTAATGTACAAAGCTGTAGTGAAAATCCCGGCTCATGTTGGTGTACTAGTCTATACTCTCTAATCTCTACTGTTTCACTGGTGTATGGTGCAAGTTAACAGAGAGTATCAAAGTATAGTCACAGTTAAAGCTCAAAACCTTGCTATAGCAAGCATTGGCCGTTTTTGGAGCCTTGCCTTGATAATTCCTCATGGACTTCCATCTCCTGGAGCAGATGATGGGACATGTTGGACTTCGCTCATATTCAGTGACCTACCGACTCTCCTTCGTTTCACCGCCTCCTTTATGTGCAATACTGGCTCGGCGATGACGTCCCAGGTGATCTTTTTTCCAGCCATGGATTTAATTACGTCTGGAAGCAAAAGGTCATCATCAACTCCGGCAATGAGGTCAACGCTCCAATCTGCCTTGGTGTATAGATGAGCCTTATTCGAACAGAGGGCCAGTCAAACAATTGTGACAACTAGAAGTGGGTAAATGACCATGTGACCGTCTCTTCGTTAGGTACTTTCAAAATAACCCTGTCTTAATACAATTATGTCTACCGAGACCTTTTAAGGTCACGTCATGGCCTTTCCTAATCTACAGTTTAGATAAACTTTGTTTGTGAAGAAAACAATATTGTTATTGATCGCACCAAATATTGAACAATGGTGTTATAATTTCATCGTACTCGTAAGTTCGTCTTTATTTTCTGTGTGGATATATATCTTACCTAAATAAAAACCGCTGCCGCTTTCATTTTGTACCACGCTTGAGGGTAATGCACAACACATAGCACTCACGCGCCGCAATTGTTCTTTTCTGGCGAGGAATTAGCAAACATTTCCAAATGCTTTTTAATACCGCACTCAGAATATCTTAACAGATTATGTATGGAAGCTTTCAGCATTGTTTAAAGGTTGCGGGAAAATAAATTAAAAATTGTCTTTGATGTAGAGGTTACCTAATATCAATCCAGTCTATATTTATCCACAGCTTTTTTCTATTAAAAAAAACATTGTTCTACACAAAAAATTTCTCCTACACAACCCGTATTTGGAACAAGTGTCTGGATCATGGCCGAACTGTGAGTGTATACTAGCGCACAATAGCAGCAAACTTTTCAGAAAATATACGCGTTATTATTTTGTGTTTTAGCTTTTTTGACCCAGTCTTAAGACGGAAAAATCGTCTTATTCATAAAAAAAGTGTAAAAAGTTTTGAACTTTATTGTATTTGTTTTGTTGTGGCACATGATATTTAGTGACCGGAAAAAGTAGACAAAAAAAAATTGAATATTTTTATAAGTCAGACGATTGGTATACAAGCATCTAAGTTACAAAACAGAACGATATCTATAAATTAGTTCTCAAAGAAAGTTAGAACACGTTCATCTATTTAAAAAAAATATCATAAAAAATACTTGTTAATTGCCATTAAATGT
This sequence comes from Subacronicta megacephala, assembly GCA_958496365.1. NCBI lineage: Eukaryota > Metazoa > Arthropoda > Insecta > Lepidoptera > Noctuidae > Subacronicta > Subacronicta megacephala. The sequence goes on from OY292525.1 coordinate 6,696,295, forward strand.
ACGGTGGCCACCACATCAAGTTACCATAAAATGACAAATTTTCTCAGTTGATTTTGAACTTTATCTTCAACAAATTAAGGTTTAAAATCATTTGAGAAATTTGACATTTTTGTATACCTTGACCTGGTGGCGACTGTACCTAACTGTAATAGGAACTGCAGATAATACGGGATGCCGACTTTCATTAGTTACTGGCCGCATTGCACAAACTTTACAAGAAAAATTAAACTTTAAAAGACAATTACAAGAAAAATTAAATTACTTTATTAATCTTAACGTTGTTTATAAAATATAATCTGGTCGTATGTTTTCGTTGCGTATTGGTCACTTAATGATAAGTTATTAAGATGCTCCAATATACCTAGATGAGTTTAAAACGCTATTAAAACAATTTCTTGTAAATAAGGTATATTGAAATGTAAAATAATATCTCGAAAGCGGAAATGAAAATATTAAATTCAATAATAAGCTGATTCATGACATTACTAAATTGACTTGACATATTAAGTATTGAATTGACTCATTTATACACATTTATATCAATACATTTTACATGTAACTTCAATAATAACTAGAGCATGTTAAAATAATTTAATATTAAAGTAATGAAACGTGATGAGTATTGCATGCCAAATGGCGGAATATAGCTGCACTAAATGTTTGTCTTTAATTGATAAAAATTATGTAAAATACCAGCTGTATCAATTATTACTGACAATTTATTTTCGTATTGTGTATAGTTTATTAGAATAAGTTAAGCATGTTCAATTTATCTTATTTAATTAATTATGTGGTGTGAATAAATGAGTACACTGTATCAACCTATATTCGCAATAAACTATTTGAATTTAAATTTAAATTTATCTAGAGGGTTCTTCAGTGTAAGTGAATTATTGTATTTTGTTTTGAGAAATAAATGTATTAACCAGTACTTGGAACTCGTTTGCCTTGATCTGCTTGGAAATGGCTAGATAATAAAAGTAATTTGTCATATCACTAAGTGTATCTTTTCTATTCCTAGAATATAATTATTAAGTTGAAATTCTTATCTTGAAGCCAATTTGAACTAGGTTATAGTGTTTCACAATTAGGTATTTGTCATGAAATATCCTTGCATTTAGGAGTGTAATTTTATACAATACAGTTGATGATGTTGTGATAACAAAGGATCTTGATCTAGTCAATCAAAGTCTACCATGTAAAGAACCAATCTTCTAATAAATTCAATGTTTGTATGTATGTTCCTTATGGCCTCTAAAACGGCTGGACCTATTTTGAGGATTTTTTACGGAATCTCCAGATTAGTTTGCGAGTGATCCTGTGAAGTTTGGTAGCGTTCGAATAAAAGATGTATTAAATAAATCAAGATGGACAAAGCCAAGGTCCGTGAAAGAAATAAAGGTCTGATTTAACTAGTGACAACAACGGAATTAATAATAAATTATGCCAAAGCTAATAACAATAACTGTGTCACTTGTTTGGTAATTATGTACAAGAGACTAAAATAGTTTTATGAAATTTAGTTATTTTTATACAAATCCGACACAAACAAGAAAAGTCTTCAACAATTTTGTTACCATACAAGTATGAATAATGATATTGTGAAATGAACAGGCATTATCGTAGACATTTATTATTGCTTCAGCACGCATTACGCAGTTACATTGCCAAAATCCTAGCGACAATTCCAATCTAGGAGTAATGCGGTGTGAATGTAGCAATGATATTGATGCAGGGTGCGTACGGCTCGAGTGTTCGGCACGGCGCGGCGCGGCGGCACGCGGTACGATGCGGTCGCCGCATACATCGCTCAGCAACCGCAAATGTAACCGAACACCCGTCCGCCATGTCTTGTGTGCATTGCTGGTGTCAACCGTGTGGTCTGAATGCCTGCATGATGCTGGTTAGTTGTTGGAAGCCGGATTTTCTCATGTGTTTTTGGTTTGAATGCAAGCCAGTCGCCAATAATCGCGAATCGATTACGATTTTTTTTATTTGATTCGATAAAGTCCCATTCGAATTTGATTAGTATTCGCTCATTGCTTCATCGATTTGGGCAGGTAGGTATGCTACAAAATTATGATATTATAAGTAGAAATTTAATATGCTAGCACATAAGAATTTTATATGTAATGCATTTCAAGGGGATAGACACTTAGACACTGAAAGCTGAAATACAGATGTTCCTAGTTCGGCTTCAGATGCTAAAACTTTTGTGTAGTATGTACTAATAAAACATTAATAATTGTATCCTATATTACTAGTTTTTGTGAAATAAATAAAAAGATTTGCAATGAAAAAATCTCAGTAAAAAATCTAGGTGAAACATTTTTCGTGTAGTCATTACCATTAGCCCGAAAAGTTATGAAAAGGCTTAATGGCACCCTGAAAGAGTACGACTAAGTAAATTATCTGTTTAAGGGCTATCAGTAGACGCTGAAGAGCTTTTAAATACTACATTCAAAGCGCTTCAGTACCTACTTCAACACTCCTTTTCAAACTTAGTACTCACTGTAAACTTTACGTTACATATTTTGTAAAGGAATTTCGAAAGACTGGTATATATTTAGAAAACCTTCTTGAATTTTGGATTCTGGTGATCTCTCAAGGCTACGCCTACGCAATAAGTTCATAAACTTACTTTGTAATCTTGTTCATAAACTTACTAAGAACTGATATAATTGAAGTATTTAAAAGGTAGCTAAGGTGTTGACGCGTCGAATGGCGGAGTGGCTCGGCGATTAGCATTTTCTGTTCTGGGTTGCAGGATCTATTTCTACTATGACACACAATTCACGAATTATCAGGAGAGATAGAGATATTAAATATCATATTAAATAAGGACATGTTTTAAAGTTGTTATAAAGTATTACATATATATTATACCCGTCGCTACAGGAGTAGCGACGGGTATAATATATATGTAATAAAATATAAAGGAGGTATTTCTTAAGTTTACATTTAAAGGATTAAATGTAAACTTAAGAAATACCTCCTTAGTTCTTTGGCAGATTCTTAATATCAACCTCATCTTTATAAATATTATATTCTATGTATATATTATTATTTTATATAATGTAGTAAATATTTATATATAAATTATGTATTTTTCTTCTTATGTATTTTATGTATAAATAAAAATAAGTAGGTATTTAATTATTACTTCATCATCATTAACCAATAGGTATATTGTCCCACTGCTGGGCACAGGTCCCTCCTCAGGATGAGAGGGATTAGGCTTAATTATTATTTTCTACCAGGTTATTATTTAATGGTTATTATTATTACATAATTGTCTCCTTTATATTCCAACACAATTGTAAATAGTTAATGAAATAAAAATTACAGCCTCATTAGTCTAGTGGTCTTAGGCCTGGCTGCTATGCTAGAAGAGGTCCTGGGTTCGATCCCCAGGTCGAGCAGTGTTATTGGGTTTTTTCTATTAAATTCCCAGTAGCAGCTCGGAGTCTGGATTTGTGCCCGGTTATTGGCAATAGGCTCGCCCCTATTACATGGGACCTAAACATACCGGCAAAATGTGGGTGTACATTGGTACACCTCTGCCTAACCCTTCGGGGAATACAGGTGTGATGGTATGTTATGTTATCTATATGGAATCCTTGTCACTGTCGAATTAAACCCAACGTTCCATTCTACACATTACTGAAATCGAAAAATTGAAAATCTGTTATATTTATGGTATTATAATGTCTGCAAGAAATCATATTTAAGATAATTGAATAACGTGAGGTAGATAATATATTAAATATTAATTTAACTATTACTCTTACTAATTTGTGTACTGTTCAGTATCTATTGTTTCATGTCCGTAGAAGGTACCTATCCATACCAATAGTACTATCTGTAAACAACAAATTAATATTGCAGAGTTTGCTATTGATACATAATTATTGGCTTTCGAAATTACATAGACTTAATAGTAATTACACAAACAATACTATTATTATAATTATGTTTATTTTAATAAATATATTGAGTACGATAGCTGACTCAAAGAACGACATCTTGTCCAAATTTTTATTAAGTATCTTGAGTAAATATAAAAATACGTATATAGATACACTCATGCCATTTACCCACAGAGGTAGGCAGAAACTACAGGCCGTCACTTGCTACGTTTCTTGCATACTTCTTTTGCTCTTTCCACATTCATACATCTTGTCATAAACACGCGCCAGTAGCGTGGCGGTGGCCAAAAAGACCAGGTTACGCACCTGGTCTTTTTGGGGGACCGCCAATAAGATCGGTGTAGGTACCTATGTCCTTCTAGGACGAAAAAAATACATAATAAGTTACGTATATATACATAACCACATAAGCACATAGGCATACATATAATATATATAGAGAAAGGCGAAGAAGAGACTTAGATTTCGTTAACACAGTTCTTGAAAAACTATTGCTACATGATAATGCAAGACAAAAAAAATATGAGTAGGATGTAGGTATATAAATATATTTTCAAAAAATATTTTGAGGCATTTGGGGCCCTCTCAGATCCGGTCGTTGGGCGCTACTCTGTTGTAAATCTGGGTGAACATCCAAATAAACAAAATGAACCCCTGCTCTGGAGACTGATTAACTGGGCTTCAACTCCCCCAAGTGCCTCCCACATGTACCTAGTCTGGTTTCCTTAAACGGAATATTTGTTTTTTTTTTTAATCAGCAGTCGAGCAATGATAATGGGTTTTTCAATGAAATTCTCAGTAGCATTTTGGAGGCGGGGTTCGGGTACAAATCCTGCAATCAATGGCATTAGGCTCGCCCCCTATTAGGTACATGGGACCTAAATATACTGGCCAAATGTAGGTTTAAATTAGTACACCTCTGTCTGACCCTTCGGGAAAAACAGGCATGATGGTATGATGTAGTGGATTGTATAATATACTTCGTAGTAGAGGCTTCGTGTTTGGATTTGTGTCTAATTAATGGCAAAAGGCTAACCTACTATTATAGGACCAAAAAGCATTAACGCTTTGTTTTTCACTATGTTCGCATTTGCTTATGATTTTTGGTAAACAAAAGTTGACTAGAACACTTTCTCCTTTATAACTACATTCATATAACGCTAGGTATGAGGACTTATTCTTAGTTTTAATGACTGAGCTTCTAAAATAAAAGACACAGCTAACACTAATGGTAATAAATTCCATTGCAAACGAACCCGAAGCTATCTAGCTTTAATGCAATTACCAAAACTAGTTAAACATTGCAAAGTTTCTCGTAACTATATGTACCTACAAGAAGGTACATTGCTACCAGGTCCACGGTACCGGCGTCATTAGCAGGCGTCCACGATGCGTGACTCTTTATGGCCCATGACTCCCGTTTCACCCCTTCACCCTAAACGAGGACACGTGTGCGAATTAATGGTGATTTTTTCCCAATAAATCTTCGCCGACTACGAAGCTAAAAGGTCCAATTGTTATACAATTCAATTTTGTTAGGCATTTATTGTGATTTTAATATTTTTCTGGTATCTACATTTTGAAGGCCCCTCAGCAAAAAATATGCGATGAAAAATAAGTTCTAATCCACATGGCAGCCTATCTGGTCAGTCAGATTGAAAAAGAACCTATTGGTAATAAATAATTGAATTGACCATGGGAAATAACGAATTTTTTAAATTGAAATCATTCGGTAGTAGCTGTTGCTTGCAATTGACTCGCGTTTCATTGGAGTTTTTGAGACAAATGCCCATATCCTGCTTCAAGATATAATCTATCTCCTTGCCAATTTTTATCGAAATCTGTTCAGCTGTTAAGGTGTGAAAAAGTAACGAAGGGACAGATAGACAGAACTAATTTCGCATTTATAATATACCTAATTAGTATGGATTTGTTCTCTGTTTGAATGTATTTTCGTACTTTTACTTACATAAAACATAATATCTTTTTACCCTTTATAGGGTAAAAAGATATTATGTTAGATATTATGTGTAACATAAAACGATAATGTGTAAAAAGATATTATTAGGTATTATGTGTAACATAAAACATAATATCTTTTTACCCTATAAAGGGTAAAAAGATATTATGTTTTATGTTTATGTATCCCAAATTATAATCCCACATTTTACGATAACATAAATTACAATTACGACATAAAACCAAATTCACTTTTGGTGTTGGGCGAGCGTTACGTTGTGTGAACACATTTGCTGGCCGCGAATTCTTCATTACGCCGATTTAAGAGGAGCTAACACGTTTTATGGGCAACAATACGTGCTTATAAAATTTGCATACCTTCATTCGCACTCTTCCTCGACCATTACCTTTCCATTTGGTAAATAATTTAGGAGCCCTCTAGGACGCCGACCAAATATTAAAAGTGATGGGTCCCCGAGGTTTAATATTAGACTCCCCTCGTATTAAATTTTCTGTCACGCGAAATTCCCAAATGCATACGCCAGATATTTTTTGCACATGTTCGTATTCTCTCTTTTGTACTCTTATTCGACACAGAATGTCATACTTGCCGTCGTAATTTCGATTGGAACTCAGTATTCGCAATAGATTTCTTGTTCGTTTCACATAACTTACAACCCTTCATTACTTTATCCTATGGATCTTTATTGTCAAATCATATTGAATTTGTACAGCGCAGATGTTGTGAGTGTCGAACCTATTACATTTACTAAAACTACTTCTACCTACTATCTAGCGAGATATTCGCGTACTAAATTAAAAAATATCCTTATTATTAAAATTACGTAAGTATAGGTAAACTGAAATACCCTTACAACAAAAAGCTATGATCCCTTATAAAAAGTCATATGGCATGATTTCAAATTCATATTTGCAGTGGGCACAATTACTGAACAAGTTGCACAGGGCGTTGAATAATCGAGTTCATTTTATATGCATCAAATTCACAGAACAAAACTAATCTAGAGCTTGGGGGCAATAAAAATGTCCCACTTGCGAGCGCAGCATTCAAAATATATGAGCACAAGGTGTAATCTCGGTGATTCTTATTATAAAATTTTGCATCTTAAATATTTCACATTTTTCAACACACTTCGCTTTGCGACGACCGACACCCCGAAAGAGGGTAATGCCGCTATTACGTCAGACAAAGTAGACTTGAGAACAGCGCTGCTGGCTTACCTATATAAAAAGCTAATTGGACGGCTTGAAATATTTTTATAATCGTACACAATATTTTTTACGTCCTTAAATATTTAATGTTGCCTCCGTTTACTTGATTAGGGCGCTTCTATTCAGGAGGCATATTTTATATTTGATTAGTTCGACTTCTATTGTAAACGTTGACATCACAGAAGCAAACATAATAAATCTCAACAACAATAAGCGCTGATTTATCAAAATTAAATCTCTTTGTCGAGTGGAGTAATCAAATTTATCGCTCATTTGAATCTTCAATTCATTTCAAAGGGTCTGTTCGAAGACTTTAAAATCATCACTTTGTATATTCTCCTGACGCAATTATCGTGATAAAATTTGAGAATGTATTTTATTGGAGATTCGATATGGGCTCAATGGCAATAAAAAATGTTAAGGAAAAGCCATCGTTTACCTGCGTCCTGTCCACTTAAGACGTGTTCCGCTGCATCACCAGAAAGGACAAATATGGTACGAAGTCCCCTCGTCTTGGGATAACGGGCACATTGTTTGTTCTTCGTATTTTTATAAAGCCCCACAATAAAACGTTTGCATTTTACATTTTTGGGGGCCATAAATATAAGTACTCACATAAAATTGCATTTTAAGCATTTCTAAAAGCGACCGTCACCTTTGGCCGGGATGATGGTGGGCTGGTTGGGTTTGTATAGGGACGTTAAACTTTCACCATAACGATGGGAGTGCACGTATTGCGTACCTATTGTAATTTTGGAAATTTATTGCGAACCTATTATGAATACGCTGCTTTGAGATATATTACTATTATTATAATATACAATCAGGCCTGTATTCCTCGAATGGGTAGGCAGAGGTGTACTAATGTAGATATACTTGCTCACTTCAGATTTGACCAAATTTCGACTTTTTCGTATCTTTAGAAATCTCATTATTTAATATGTTTTTCTGTTTCAATTCGATCTAAAACATCGTTACTAACAGACAATAAATTAACAACATAAATTGCTGTTGCCCATGTCCAACCGCCTACCACCGTTGAGTTGTTGGGGTTCAAGTGAAATTAAATTACGAGTTGACAAAATGAGTTACGCCCTTTTCTGTAGATTAACAAACAAAAACTGATGGTATGAGGGTCAGGCAGGCATTAATGTTGTTAGAGGCAAATGACTCTATTCTTTGCGGACGTGTCGGCTGCTGTTCGTTCACAATGCTACAATTTAAGCTCGCCATTGTTCTTGCTTATCCCGGTCTCGATTTAGTTTCATGCTTTTATCGTTGTCCATTTGATTCGTGGGACGCGAGCGTATCTGTCGCCGCTTCACTGATTATACATCGCGTCGTTCGTCATAACATTGTCGCAATAATAACGAGATTACGTTACGATAGCACTGATTAATTAAATAATATTTACCACCCATTCCGGTAATGGCATATTATTATGTTCTTATATAAAATACAATGAACACGATAAAGATGGTTTTAAAATGACGAGACGTTTATCTGCATAAGAACCTGTATTTGGAACCGTGCATTTAGTTAATTCGAAAGGATCTGTAATAATGGTCTTATCGAAATAAAAAAATCGACGTTCGAGTTTACATGCGCTGGTAATACATTAAAGTCAATCGTCATTAATATAGTGTAACTCTGCGATGTTGGTACATCTACGCATAATATGTTACAACTATACAATAGACTGCGTCAGTTTTTTTTTTTATTAAGTAGGTACTTACGTCAAATACATTTTTTTTATGTATTTTAAATGGGAAAGGGAACGGAAGGGCCCCCCCATGCGCCAGCTCAATTTTCAAGATATCTAGCTCATCTTTTAGGACGTTTTTTTTTGTCTATCATAAAAACTTTTTCGATGTAGGTAGGTACCTACTTATTAAAAAAACTGTTTTTTATTCTGACGTAGTCTACGATACAACCCTATCCATTTGTACCTACAGTTTGTTCGAAATAAGTAAGCCGATCGGAAGTTGTCTGCAAGTGGTTTAGAAGTGGTAAATTTTGTATATGTTTCACATTTCTAATTATTTTGTTTACTAATTTCGATATTTATGTACACTTATTTAAACGATTTTATTACCGCGGTAGTTCGGAACGGCTAACTTCCGATCGGCGTACTTATTTCGAACAAACTGTACTTTCTTAATTACACAAGGGTTGTACCTATCTGTTTTCGGAAAATCTAACTGACAGGTATCCAGTACACATTGCTTCAGACACTGACCTAACTGCGTAGGGAGCGAATCCCACAAATTTTCCACGGTTCCCGATCCAATTAATTTAAAAATCGCCATAACCAACAGTGGGTATACGAAGGGCTTTATTGTTATGTAAATTTGTGCAAACTTGGCGAGCAGACGTAGGCATGACTAATTGTTAATTCGACTAATGCGCTTACGAGAGTGGGACACCGCGGCCCATCCCGCGCCGATGTAATAACGGATTAGCCGCCTGACCTCGCAACGTTGTAAGACCATATCTTGTTAGATTGCAGGTTCGTTTGACAGCGATTGAAGATCTGTACTACAACTGTATGCAAACTAATTTTACACCGAAATGCGATAGTAATTCAGTGCAGTCTGTCCGTCTTTCCGTCTGGTTTTCGTTTATTACGAACGAACATTTTTATTTTGGGACCTTGAAGAAGGACATAGCATCTTATCTCAAAAAGTTCTAAGCTAAACTAGTTTATGAAGGTTAAAATAATGTTTCTTGAGTCTGAAGAAAAATGGGGCGTTCATTTACTTGTTTTTATCTTCTTAACAAGACAATCTCGAATATTAATTTTATTTAGGATGGTCTAACTAGAAGTGGTTGCTTCGTGCTGTGGGAACCCCGTAACTTAACAATTAATTGGTATCTCAAACTTAAATCGGTTTAAAATTGTTACAAGCTTCTGTATGAAGTAAACAAAACTAAGATAACGGAATTACTAAATAAGATGGCGGACTATGTTATTATGATCGGTGAATCAATATATTTTTTGCGATGAATTATTACAGTCCAATGATTCGGTAACCACTTTCTTGGTTAAGGGTATAAACTCATCTATCATAAGCGTCCCTTCTATTAATGATCGCGCTCCGTTTTACGCTGTGCGTAATTATTTAATGGAGACGAATTCCGCAACGCACGCGGCAGGCCGCACCGTGAAATGAAACGTTACATGCTTCAATGATGCTATTGAAGACACGGTTTTATGCAGCAGTGCTTCTAGAATCACCCCCTCTATATTTTTAATTTTTTTATGCGACTTTATTTTACGGCTATAATTAATTTTGGACCTCTGTTCCGGATGTTTTAATTGAGCATCGTTGTTTGTTTTTGTTGTATGTAATTTATTACTTATTATGTAGGGTTCAACGGGTAAATACAAAGAGTTTTAAGCCAGTAGGTAATAGTAAAAAATAAAACTAGAGATCTATACTTTCTGTAGGTAGATTTTCAAGATTAGAGTTTCTTTAAGGAATTTTTCATGCAAAGTTTATAAAGTTATTTTAGTGAAGGGAAAATACGACTGCGGGCAGGATTCGAACCTGCGTCTTCTGGTTAGGTATACCAGACGCTATGACCGCTAAGCCACCGCGAGTGTTTCTTTTGTTCACGATAATTATTATATTATCATTTGCCGTGCGTCGTAGAAACACAAGGTTGAGATGATCATGAATTGTTTCATTTTGCGACGTTGAGTGTGCAGAAAATGTTGCAAATTTCGTACGTTGAAAAGTATTTTTGGAAAAAAATAAAAATTAAGATTTTCAGTCCCAAATCAGAGAAAAGCGGTCAATTGTCTAACGCAGTGAAATATTTGACAGAAGTCTTTACCATAAGACATTTGACAAATCTACTAACTCCCCCGCTCGGGTTTATGTTTCAATCTGGAATCTAATCTGCAGTTTACTTCCTGAGACGAAGCACCAACTTGTCACTACTTGGTTCTCGCTTACAATGCATGTGCGTCACTTAAGCCCCTCGTGTTCTAAGCCGTACTGTTCAAATCTCTAGTTCGTGAAACTAATCAGTTTTCTGTTCTTAGTTTGGGAAGAGACATTAGACTAATATTTTGAATTTATTAGGAAGTTTGTTTGTTTACTACACTTTTAAAGTTTTACTTTTTTCCTTTTACCTATAGAAGTTACAGATTTAAAATAAAAAAACGTTTTAAAGCTGAAATTATAGTAAACTATTCATTAGTAATTCAAGTCCGTTTTTATTTCGAAAGAATTTCTTGTGTATTTAAAAAGTAAGTGCAATTTCATAAGTGTGATACTTACCTTTGCAGGTAAAGGTACACCAGTATATTTTAGTGCTGAAAACGAGATAATGAAAATGAAATACCGAAAAATGTTCAGACATTAGTGTCTACAAGCGTGTGCATCCGGTTACATTTGCATACCAAAGGATTATTTGAGCCAAAAAGTTCGCCTGTCCTAGTTCTAAATCCAATATTTATGGCAAAATTCATCAAAACTAGTTTAGCGTTTTAGGTTTACGTCTTCATAACCATCAGTTATTCATCACCAATACATTCACTGTATTTGTATGTAGTTGACGCACACGCGAGCCACACAATAAATAAGCTTAGTATGTAGCTTAGGATAACTAGGTATTAACATATATTTTATAATTTGATGAAGACCTCTGTTTATCTCTTTTAGGTACCTATAAACTATATTCCCAAACTGTGTCAATAAGTGTTTTCTTTCTTATATTACAAGGCATATGCCTGTAATAGACTTATAGATACTGCTTTGAAATATTACTTATTTTTACTTTAATATCTAGCGGCAGTATGCATGAAATTACTGTCTAAACGATATACTTCGTGAGTTCAAATGAGAAAATAATTCATGGCCTAATTTTAGTTGTATTTTATGTGTCTACGTTGTCAAGCACGTGTAAATTACCCTAAGTGTATATTACAGTATCAAGTTTTTAAACGTGGCTCGGTATGACGTCAAAAACCCGTAATTATCACGAGTTACCAACACGCTCCGAAAACCTTGAAAACCCAAAGGTCAAAACAGCTCAGTTCTTTCAACAGCTTATTAATTTCGGGGCCAATTTCACCGTAAACACGTCGCTACCAACATTAGCAATTCATATGAAATAACACATAACAATAGTAATCAGGCGTTTGGTTATGAAAGGAAAATCACATTGGTCGTCAGGCGAGGCGGTGCCAAGCACAGATTTCGTCGGCAATGTATCGTGAAATTAGTTTAGTAGCACTATATAATTACGCGCCCTCACTTTTTATAGTCCCTCGGTCGTTGCTCGAGGGTGCCAGCCCCCGGACCGGCCTGTTATGACGAAAATGTCAACCCGGTATGCGACTTGATGAATCGACACTATTTTAAACATTTTCTCCTCGCTGTTACTACGATAGCTATAAACAAACAATAGCGCCGACAGGGTTGAGTAACAAAATGAAACACCAACAAACTGAAAGATACATTTCATAGATTTATTATATAAAATCTTAACGCTACATTTTGAATTTTTAACTTAGTATAGTAACATGTGAAATTTACAGAGCTATTACAATAGTATAGATAATATTAATTAGTTTATAATTATTGCGCAAGATATTCCCAAGTAGAGGGAAATCCTTAGTTTATTCACTAAAATACTTAAGTACTGAGTCTTAACTAATACAATAAACGACGAAGCTCAGATATTTCTTACGAATTTATAATCTATTTCGATTTATGTATGTACATTATGATATGAGAGAGGTCTGAAAAATATTTTATATAATATTTGCAAAACGAAAGCTTATTTAAGCACCTATTAGACTATATTTATTACTACTACAGCAGTTATAGCGAAGGGCTCATTGTAAATAACGGTCACATTAATTTTTATCACTTTTTCTACGATACAACAAAACGTAATTTAGATTTAGTTACTACGTAGGTACCTTAATGAGCAATCGAATAAATTAATATCCTTAAGTACAATGTATTAGTGAGTGAGTATGAACACAATTTTGTAAATAATATACCTAATATGCTATTGTATATAGCCAATTTGTTGAAGTAAAAAAAAAGAAATCCTAGTGAATACTACTACTAATATAATAAATAATCTGTTGTTGGCGGAATGATTATGCGTTTAAGATTTTGATAATGGAACTAATATTTTCAAATACACTACGAATTCTGGCAGCGGATGTTGAATGGCATTATTCGAAAAAATCTTTAGAAAAAATATATATAATACACATTATAATTTGATAGTTTTTATGTTTGACCGCTGTGAATGTAAATATATCGATGTGATAGTGCATAGGTATAATATGTACAAGCTCTTAGGTACAATCGAATGATATGAAATCGAATAACTTGAGTAAGTACTAGTTGATACTTGGATAATGAGTTTTAAAATGATAAAGAAGTAATACAGAAGTTTTGTACAAAAATATTCAGAGATATTTTCCTAAAATTTTCTTAAGTTTTTTCTACATTGTTTACAACTACATTTACTTATAAGTTGAAGTATAAACTCTCGTAAAACTGATTATGAAGTACCGGTAAATTCGTACTTAAATATTAAAATGTTGAATAGATAGTGTACCCTTCTTAATCTCAAAAAAAAACATAATTGGATTTTATTTAATCAAACATTACATTATAAAATTAAAATATGTGTGTTATCTATATAAAAGGCAGGTAGTATATAAAAAAGAGTTTTATGAGAGTTTTTCAGGTCGATGTAATACATGTATATTATATTGCTGTGATCATAAAACAAAACATTTAGCTTGTGCAGTTATACGTGTATTAGAATATATATTGTTTCACAACTTCGTAGTATTTCTTATTAAAATTAAAATCAGTAAAATGCTATTCGTGATACTTTTTGAAAAGAAAAATGTTGCAGCTATATTAATGAGTGATAATTTTAGTCTTATTAAGTCCACGATCAATACTTAAAAATATATGTATTTCCTAAACGAGTTTCTTATATATCACAGGCTTAAAATATACTCATTACCATTAGGGACGTGCATACTATACGTACACTTATAATAGATACATTCGAACGAAATTAGGTAACTATTTACACAAATAGGGGAAAAATAATGAGGCGAACCCTCCCACAACCCTCGGAGATTTCAAATTACGAACGCGGTGTATACCAACACACGGCAATACGTATCTTTGTATTTGAATCGTTAGTTTACAAGAAACAATGTATCTTGATCCTTTTGCATTAAATAAATAAAGCCTTTTGGACCAAGAAACATTACTCGTACATCATAAGTTAAACTAAACATACAGGATTAAAAATACGTTATAAATGCAAAATAGGACTAAATTAAAATTTTAAATAAAAGCTCTACGCACATTAAAATTAAAACCATCCCATAAATCTAACAATTGTTCTATCACTTAGCCAACAAACGAAGCGTACTAATAATTTCGATTACTTATGTAATATTTTACATTCCATTTACCAACAAAGCAACGCACAACGCTCTTTATAATCGTTCCATTTTATTTTTCAATAGTAAAAGTGTCCATAAAAATTTTGCGTTTAATCACCTACTCATGTTCCCGCCGAGAGTTTGGAACGATACACTGTTGCAATATAATTAATCACTACACTTTCAAATACGTCTTTACAAAAGCTAGAGGTGTCACATTCGAATACACTAAGTCTTGACTCTTGAGCTCGAAACGTACACAGCTAAGAAGTCACTATGAGATTTGTAATGGAGCGGATTGACGGATTTCCTCACGAAAATATATTGAAGTACTTCAGGCCGGCTGAGACGTAAGGTATCGGTATGGCTCCAGCATAATAATTAACAGAGTGAAACATGAGATAGGCGATGTTTAGAAGCTATCACACTATTTCGTTTGGATGTGTGTTCTGATTTGAGTCGTTCTGTCTCGCACATTGCTGGAAAAGAAAAGAAATTGTTATGAATCAAAGAAATCTTCGTTATTTAAATTGGAGTTTATACATATTACATACAAAAAATATTTGAAAAATAGCACTAAAATTAAAAAATTTGATAAATTACCTCTTGCTTTCGCTCCCAAGTTTTCATCGCTGTTTTGTACTTTTCAAATTCGTGACACCAATTAGAATATATTTTCTGGTATTCATTACTCTTTTCTGGAGGTGAGCACCTGCAAAAACAACAAACCATCGTAAGGACCAATACAATTTTATTAGTCGAACAAAAGGAGGTATTTAGTAATTTAAAATTGACGTACCTGTGAGTATCGACTGTGATGTTGTAGGAGCAAAGTAAAGATCCTCCCAGCCAACAATCATATCGTCCTGCATCGGCTTCGTTTACTGAAATAATCAGCAGACCGTGTTCCGACGTCTCAATATACTTTTCAGGTTTACTGCAAAGAAATAAAATAAAAAAATAAGAATTTAATACATCAATGATCAAGATCATTCACTCCTACTACGAAGTATTAAATATTGTGGCTTGAAGATTTGATGTTTTTGTTTAAAATTTTAATGAGACGTCCAGCGTCAGGAAATGCTTTCAATATTTATGCAGGACAGACCCACTTTGTGATTAATATATATCTGAAATGAATCTGTTCTTATACGTTCGACGATTTCAAAGGGTGGTTGCATTATTAGGGAGAGACTGTCTGCAATAAATTAAAGTCTAGTCGCAATTAAGAAACAAAACATTTTAATTTGTGTAGCATTTAAAAAACGCACAAAATTAACCCACGTGAAAATAAGAAACAAGAACCACTAATAAAAAGGAAAAAAATATATACTAAAATAGATAATACATTCAGCCGATGACGGAAAATATTTTGTTTTGTCTCAAAAATATTTTATTTAAACTTTCCTACTAAAGAAATACTTTTTTATTTTAACCCATCGGGCGCTTAACAAGTGCGTGGGCGAATAAAACATTGTAAATAAAACGCTAATACCGAAGTTTCCCCTTGCATTTTAATTGTGGCAGCGGAAGTACGATAACCGAAGATTTGGAAGCCCTTTAATTAATGTTGTTGCATGCGTGTTCACTTACAGTATTTTCTGTATAAGTTTAAAAGCTATTCAAATTGTATTTATCTTCGGGACTGAACGAGTGAAAATTACTTTGCAGGTGTAGGCAATTAAGTTGGGGGCTTAAAGTGGAACGTTTAAACTTTTTGGACTCAAGGGATGCATTAAACAAGAAATGGTGGTTTATCAGGCAAATATATTAGATTTACTCGGAGTTTCGGTTCACAGTTTAAGCGTTAATTGAAGAGACCTCGTGAATTTCAACAGAAGTTGGTTCGGAAATTAAACTTCAGTGATTTTAACTTATCTTGTCCTGATACGCTCCGGTATAACCGCGCTAGTGAATTAAAAACAAATGCAGTCGAACTAGTTACATGTTGGGTCTGAAATAATAATGTAAATCGAGGAATACGTGACTACAAAAATGAAAATATGCAAAAAATTGGGGTTAACTATTCATATCATAAATTTGTAAGTAAAATCCTATTCTGGATTTAAGAATTTTAGTTACACTCAATAAATAATGTGACAACCAGAGAGATAATTCAAATATCCACCGGAAAAAAATATCTTTTTTAAATATCTTTACTTACTTGAAGGTAATCGGATGCCGCCCCTTTTCCCTGGAGTAGTGGAACCACGTGACTGCTCTTGGCTGTAGGACCTCCGGCATCTTCACGAAGCTGCCGAGGTGAAGGCTCTGCCCCCAAGTAGCAGACACGCTCTTACGAGCGATGGAGGAGTCGCAGATGTCCGCAGTCTCGTTAGCTACATCTTGTATGAGACTGAATTGAAAAAAAAAATGTTAACATACCTACTTAAAGTGTAGAATTTCATATGAATAGACTGAATGCTAGTAGATTTGCAAATAAGCTCTGATCTGTTATTTTTGTGGTTTTCATCTATACTTTATTACTTTTTACTTTATTTTTATATTATAAAGCTGAAGAGTTTGTTTGTTTGCTTGAACGCGCTAATTTCAGGAACTACGTGTCCGATTTGAAAAATTCTTTCAGTGTTAGATAGCCCGTTTATCGAGGAAGGCTATAGGTTATATATCATCACGCTAAGACCAATAGGAGCGGAGTAGAAATGAAAAATGTTCCAAAAACGGGAAAAAATTTAATGCAGAAAAGCCGAGAAAACACGCGGGCGAAGCCGTGGGCGGAAAGCTAGTTATCATCATATAGCCAAATGAGGTCCTCTGCAGAACGTAGGCGTCCCTCATAGACTTCCACAACGACCGATTATATGCCGCCTGTATCCAACGACTTCTAGCGACCTGTACCAGGTTGTCTGTCCATCTCGTTGGAGATCGTCCCACACTGCGTTTTTCGGTGCGTGGTCTCCACTCGAGAAACGTTTGTGGTTTGTTCTTAGTTAAATATTCATAGTTCATAGAAATCTAGGTACCTACACCAGTAATAATTAGTGTTAAAATACTTAGTTATCGGCATCCTACTACGAATACGAAACAAACATGAGACAAAACTAAGTAGGTAAATTTATTTACGCGAGTTGCCTTTTACAAAGTAAATATACTAGTTACTTTCACTTGAAAAGTATAAGTTATTATTTATGCGAGTAGTATAAAATGCAAAAAGAGTATTATAAAATAATGTTACCATATCAAGAATTTATAGTTCAATTAAAATCCCAATAAATCTCATACATTCTTAATTTGAACTTACCCTGGCATGTACTCCCTGCAGACGCCGGCGTCCCTATCCCATCCGCAATAGGGGTCGCGTGCGCACCTCACGCATGCGTCGTAGCGTCGCGCGCATAACGCAAGACGGAGCTGTAGCACTCGTCTGTCTGATGCAGCGTAGAGGGACCCATGCATTCGTGATATCGCCATTGCCTTGAGAAAGTCATATACACAAAATAAGTATTTAATTAGGTATAAATAATATTTAACTGATTATAATTAAGTTAAACTTTATGTTACATATATATATATATATAATTAAGTTAAACTCATACGTATAATTAAGTTAATCTTTATGTCATGTCATGCACAACAGAGTATCTCATAAGATCTGTGATAGGTATACATAGTTCAAAACACCAAAAAGTATTACAGTTTCCTCAACCCATGCCCTGATTTTGAAACTCAAAGTAAGGTAATAAAACAAATTGCATTGTGACATTTACACGTTAACTTGCATTTCACGTCAAATTTGGAGCTTCTGATAGAATGTAATAAAAACCAACCTGTATCGGTTCTCCGGGAGTGACATCAAAAATATCAAGCAGCGCCGATTGGCTGTCACCGTTGCGGTTCCACTGCACTATCTTGTGAATTTTGCCTTCGTCTGCAAAAACAAAAATACAATTCAGTTTCCAGTTTTGCTTTTTTATTCAATCTCAAAATACCTGGGCGAGAACGGATCGAAAACGGTACAAAAGTTAGTTAGTTTCAAAAACTAAAAACAGATATCACAACTCCTTTTTGTTTTAAACTTATCGTAAATATTAAAGAGTGATACATTTTAAGGATACATAGGAAGGATCAATAGGAAATTTGCAAAGAGGAGGTGCGTTCACCCTTAAACGCAAACCTAATTACATAATATATTACCCTAAATATATAATGAATTTTCTTAGCTATAATACGTATAATGAATGAAATCTATTATCAGTTCCGTAACATATCATGTTCGTCGAAAACGCACAATTACCTAAATGTCATTAACGAGGCCGATATAGCTATTTAGTTAATTAGCAGTATCGCATACAGAGTGACACGTTTCAGAAATTCCGGCAGTTCATCGAGTTGCCGGATCTATTAGCAACATCTTAGACGCTGATGTTTGCATTAACCTCTATTAGTATTATAATTGAGTGCTTATTATTACTTAATGTATGTATACACACATGAAATGTACCTTACATATAAAGGGTTTCCACATATCTAATAAACATTAAGTTGTACGGAATGTTTTGTAGCCTAATTAGTTCGGTTCAGAACCAACTGACTGCTCTACCGACGGACGTAAAGAATACTAGTAATACGCGACCTTGTAACCTTTTTTTGAATATCATAAATATCACATTTTGGTCAACTTTCGATCTCAGATTTCCATTTCAGAATACGTATTACATTACAGAATATGTGAGTATAATGCTTGTTATTTTTTTTTTTTTTATGAAAACGCTAGATCACTGCCTCAAGATCTTTAAAATCATGAACTGCTGTGCACTCTCTTTACTTTTTAAGTTTATATCTCAAGATAGTAGAAGCATAGAAGCAAGTCAATTACAACTTATATAAACTCCTCACTTCCTCAGTGCTATAAAATAAAACTAAGTTGAAGAACAGTTCGAATATTCTTAGAATCAATACAGTTCCTCAATAATGTAAAATAGGCTAATAAGGTAAAGATTAAGTTCTTAAACAAGTAAAGTTTTAAGTTAAAATTGTTGCACGATTCTCAGTAAACCATGAATAAATTTTCAGTTACTTTGAATCCGAGGTGGAAATTCAGTGGTTTCGTGATTGTCTGCAAACGTGTGACTTCTGAATGTCAGTCGAACATTCAACATTTCTAACAGCTTGTTCAAACCGTCTGATAAATGGTGAGGACAAGTCAAAGTG
This sequence comes from Subacronicta megacephala, assembly GCA_958496365.1. Lineage (NCBI taxonomy): Eukaryota > Metazoa > Arthropoda > Insecta > Lepidoptera > Noctuidae > Subacronicta > Subacronicta megacephala. Next base: position 6,716,035 of record OY292525.1, read on the forward strand.
ATGGCGCCAATTAATTCCCCTCCCTACAATAGTCACGAAACGTCCAACCCATTGTTAGTTTATCTAGATTTCAGCTGTAAAATGTAAAACTCACTTGAGAACTACTTCGTTTTCTGTCTTGAAGAAGTTCTAATATCATTCATTGTCGAGAGACTACTAAATTATTTATTCAATTTGAAGTTTCATTCGTCTTATGTTTTTTTTATATAAAAAGAATTTAACGTAATCGTGCATCGTCTGTCTGACCTTTCTATACAAAGAACGGTATCGGTCGCCCAAAAAGGATAGAAAACGGATCACACACATATACAATCAATCTATTCGTCGAAAAATCCAGGCGTATTGTCCGAAGGTCAGAAACTACAGTACAATCTTTGTAAACACAATCGATAGGCACAATCGTAACCGGCACGTGACCACGGCCTATGAAAGCCTCTATTGTACATAAGGTCACAGTCCCAGCTTCCTCACAAAGCGGCCGAATCAGGAGCGAATTAATATTCGGGCCACGAATCTTAATAGCTAATTGGATTAGAGGCATATACCGAAATTACCTAACCGGGTTACGTACAATAAGGCTACGTGTCTCAGTATGTCGCCATAAGACGCAATGGCGTCGGGTCTCATATTATTGTGTTCGTTAAGTTATAGCCACGGAGCCATAAATCAGTAATTATATTAGGGCCCTTGTTGCTAATGAACGGTAATTCATTGATTGTGAATGGGCTTGCGTGTTACTGGTTGAGATTTAGTGTACCACATTTTATGTTAGCAAAGTGATTTGTATAAAAATTGGCATACTCGTATAGAAAATATTTATGAATACTAATTGGTCATATTATGGAAATGAATTATATGTACATATAGGCCGCAAGTTAGCGTGATTATTTTACATTTAAATTCTACTAACGTTGCGCTAGCCACAACCTTTGGTACTTGAATTTGAAATGCTCTCATCAGCAAGTCTAAACTCTTAAAATCCATAGGTAAGCTCATTTGTGTCCGAATATTTATGGGGATGCATGTATCCACTCCTGTGTCTGTGTTGTAATTGATACTTTGCCCCTACCAAACATACTAAGCATATAAACACAAGCTGAAATACACAATATAGCAGTTCAAGTAGCACTGGAACTTAAATGTAATTTTTCTATCTACAGATCATGCGAAGGCAACAATATAGCATCTGTATTATTTAAGGTGTCTTATAATTTTTTTCATAGCAACGAAATGTTCAACAAGACTGCCTCATAGGGCTAGTGATAGAAATGCGTTTGCTGAAAGTGATCCTACTTTCAATTCCCAGGTCGAGCAGATTGAGACTGCAGATTTTTATGTTAAATTCATAGAACAATTTTGGGTTTGGATTTGTCCCCATTCAATGTTCATTACAAACCTGGGACCTATATTAATATTAAGCCTCTCTGCCTAACCATCTAGGGATACAGGTGATGATAGTAGTTTATGTTAGGAATTGTAGATGAAACTGCCTCATTAGTCTAGTGGTCCTAAGCGCGACTGCTACGCTAGAGGTAGTTGTCGAGCAAAGTGTTATTGGGTTTTTCTATGAAATTCTCAGTAGCAGTTTGGAGTCTGCACTTGTACCCGGTTTAGTGGCTCGCCCCCTATTAAATGGGACCTAAACAAACCGGCGAAATGTGGGTGTACATAAGTACACCTGCCTAACCCTTCGGGCAATACAGGCGTGATGGTATGTATGTATGTTGTAGATAAAACAAGAGAGACATCATAGCATAGTCACACGAACAGACTTCGTCGCAAAAAGCAACATTATAATATCTTTTCCCTCAACTAACTCTTACAAGTGGTTTAATACGCAACCAACCACTTCTATCACACTCGGTTTACATTCAAATTCTAGATCACATTCAAAGCTCGTATTTTATTTGAATATTTCAGTAGGTACCCAATATCCCAATATTGAGCGCGCAATGTATCCTAAAATTAAGTTCAAGTTAAGTATGTAGAATGTAGCGATGTGTGATTCCTTGATATCAGTTTGACAAAAGTCAGTGACCCGTTTATTTAAATTGTGACGAAAAATATTTTACATGTGATTCAGCAAAGTAAGAGGGGATGATAAATACTTTATTATGTTTATGGGGGACACTTTAGCCCAGCAGTGGGGCAGCATAGTTTTTTTAAAGTTAACCAACTGCAAACACAGATAGCTTTCGGATCTCGCACCTTTTACGAAAAGATCACGTAAAGGAAAGCAACGTCACAGGCTCAAGAAAATCTTTATTTAAGTCACGATAAAAATCACAATAATATTGAAGACCCCACTTAAAATACTCCATTTTAAAACTGCTTAATAGACAACGAACCCTGTCTGCGATGCGGATTCCGAATTTCCAGTGGGAATTGTAGTACTAACAATATACTACCCGCACCCCATTCTGTTAAAGAAAGGATAATGTAGTCGGGCCAGTGAGTAGCAAACGCATTAGTTTTATATTAATGGTACCTAATAGTAGCTTCACTGGATTATAATCTTTTCATAAAAGAAATAAAGGTCAAAATTGGGGTGATTTTTAAAACGTTGCTACTATCTACCTGTTTTTCGTACCTACATTGCGTATAAAGAACGTCTACTTATATGCACAAAGGCCAAAAACTGGAATTATCTGGAACATGTAGGTATATCTTCGAGATAAATTCTTAGCCATAATACCAAGTCCCGTGTAGTGATCACATTTGAGACAAAGGTAGATTTTTAAAAGGTTGTGCCAACTGAACCATGAAGATTCACTCCTACAACAAAATGAACAAAATATTTTTCGAATTCAAATGATTTATTATTTGCTAGAATATTGTTTTCTCACAGATAGTTTGCTTTATATTATGTAATTAGATTAAAATTATTATTACATAGTATCAAAAAATAACTAATACCTACAATAGAACAAAATAAAATGACTGTAATAAATAAAAAAAATCAAGAGACATTTATTTTCTTTCGCTGATTTATATCTCTTTTGTGAAAAACTTCATGTATACTTTACTTGACAGGCACTATTAAATTGTTATATAATAGTTTACATTCTAGCAAGACCGCAAACGTTGTCCCAATGGTATACACTTCATCTTTGTCTAACTTGACATTTTCACACAGGATTAGCGAAATTAGAGCAATATGTAACAAGGTGAGACTTCAGACTGACACTGGGCCCATTAGCGTCGTGTGCGCAATGCTCGCGAGTGACGGAACCCGCGATAATTATGTTTCCTGAATATCGTATAAGGAACTTCGTAATTGGAACGTGTTGGTTGAATCGTGTATGCGTGATCTCGAAGCGATAGGATTGGTTGCGTTGTCAGCGTTTTGTTTAAGAGTTTAATATTCGCTTACGTCAGTAACAAGCGGATATTAAGACGGAATTTAAATGTTTACTACTTTATATAAGTTGGTAGGTACTTTATATAATAACGGCTTTCAGATAAATATAATATCAGCATTATCGAATAATAATAACCTTAATAATAACCATAATTTTGCAATTGCATTGTTATGTAATGCTTTAAAGCAATTATGTAAACAAATACTACTCAGAAAAATATTTACTATATTATATCTAAAATAAATAAAATAATCGTTATTTTATTTATTTAGACGCAACGCGACACAAGTATATTAATTTAGTGGCTATCGTATGTAAAATTATTATTTAAACATATTAAGAGATGAAATTAAAATAGATCACAGTCAAATTCCAAAAATGTTCAAAATTAATTAATTATATTTTTTTATTAAACTGTATAAAGAAATAAACAAAAGTAAATCTATCAAAATACCGTGGATACATAACACACATATCTAAATAATTACCTATATAGTAAATCTACGTACACACTGTAATAAAATTCTACAATGACTATTACCCAACACAAGAGTATCTCCGCGTTTTGACGCACAAGTATCTTGATGCGATAATAGCTGATACACGGGAAAGCATTCAACAAACTTGTCTAGCAAATGTGGGGAGGCGGTACAAGGTGCCCAACTCAAATCTGTTTACGAAATACACTGTTACATGTTTTAAGCTTTAGTCGTCACACTATCTCGCGTAAAACAGCAATAAGGGGGATATTGGCATACTAAGTGGGTTAAGACGTTTTGCTGTTTTGGGATGACACAAAGAGGTTAGAGAGTAATTTGGAAACTTCATGGGATTTTGTTGATCTTAGATTAGTTTTGTACGGAAATAGATAACACATTAGATATTAAAACGGGTCGTGAAACAAAGAAATTGATTGATTGATTTGATAGTTAGTGAGATTTTATATATTACCGATCCGTGGCAACGAAGTTGCGGTTGGGAGCTCATTCTAATATATACCTAAAATAAAATTAGGCTCATTTAGTACAAAGGTAGAAAGACAAATGATTTATTCCCCCATGGCGTTCAAGTTAATGAACCTAATTGAACCGCCTAATATAATATATACGTATGCACGATCTCCAATCCACAGCGGCGGTCTATAAATAAATTTACTTCTAGTGATTAATTCCGATCACGGTCGGACCGAGCAAAATAATTAAACAATCCCGCATTGGACGTGGACGGACGGGTCCGCTCCCCAAAGACCACCCTCGCCTAAACAATAATGAATTTCATAAGGAAACGCTCAGCAAAATGCCAAACAAGGAAATCTTGTCTCAAATGTCAAAGAAAACTACCGAAGCGACGCAACACTCGCCGCATGTGGAACATACAAATACAACTCTCACATATTATTGTAGGCCAACTCTGTCTTGTTATTCTTTTGTATTCTTGTCCCCGCGGAGCGAGGCAGAGGTGTATCAACTGATTTACACCCAAAGTTCGCTATTATATGTTTAGGACCTATGTAATGAGGGTAGAGCATATTGCCATTACCCGAAACACAAATCCAAATTCCGAGCTCCTGCAAACAATTTTCTTATAAAGAAACTTTGCTAGGACTGGTTATCTAACAGTGAACTATTCTCCCTGCAGCCACGCTTATAACCAAGACAAGACTACCACACTGGTGTGGTAGTCTTGACAAACTTATTGCCATATATTTAATTCACATAGATAGACATCGTTTGAACAAAGTCCAATCTGCGGTACAACAACTCTTTAATTATCTTTTCATATTATTTTCCCTACGAGCGATCACGGCATCTCCCGACAGCGGTCTCAAAAGAAATAATCCCGCAATCCAATAAAGATTTCGCTTCGACAGGCCTAAGTGAAAACTTTTTTGCGATCCCCGAACAATATAAGTTTTATTCCTCCAAGTGGTATAAATTCCCAAACACAAAGTAGCTCTAACATCTTTATTGCTTTTCATAAAAAGAGTCCACGTTTAACGTATAGATTTGCCAGTTAGAGATCGGTCGGGTTCCCCTCATCTCGACGTTACACCGTGACGGTTTTTACCTTTTGTATTTTATACATTACAGCACCTGCAACTAAATTTACTGCATAATATTTCAGGGTGGCAGTGGATTGTAAATTCAGAGGGGGAGTGTCGCTAAGAGTTTTGTTGTTATTTTTTACAAGTTTTACTTCCAATGAATTCTCACGATTTTTTTTTACTGATTATATTATGTTTGCTTTCCATGTTGGAGCTACTAATAAATATTTCAAGAACATTTCGAAGCGCTGAAATATTGATATGAGCGGTGTTCAGCGCTGCGGCTATTGGTTTGATAGCGATGGAGACCGCTGAAATATATTTCATAGACAGGCCAGATAAATTCACCGATTGGCGGTATGAACGAATTCGGCAAGGACTTTTATCACGAATCCCAATATGTATTTTATAGGTGCCGTAAATCGAGAAACGTGGGTCTTTAACGTTTGACTACAACCGCTCTGCTGACTTTTACGAGATTCGTCGCAAGAATTTTTATATGGCCAAGAATCTTCTGACCTGATTTATTATAATAATCCAACTATAAATAACTAAGTCTTTAATTAATTATAGAGCTTAATCCTCGTTTAACCCATAAACTTAGTCTCTATTTTCTTTAATCTTATTTTATCTGTCTTGGTTCTCTGCACACGGACTTGCTGAATTGATAAAGAATGCGATATTACTTTAAAACATTTACACGGAAAAAATACCTAACTACTTTTCTAAAAAAATCGTAAGTAAATTTATTGTAATATAATCTGTAAAATTGTATGCATCCAATTTCTAGTTGTTAGTCAAAAAGTTCCAAACCCTTTCAATACATATTTGATTTACGAGATAAACAAATTTAGTTGAACGAGCGATTATTCCAAACACGTTTCAAAGGTGTATTTTTAAAGAAGGCTTTTACGGTGGCCGATATTAGGGATGCCGCGACCGCTCCACCTCCCGAAACTTTCTCGTTCGTGCACCTTTTGATATTCAATATACTGTGGGACCTTAGCAATCCTTTGATGAGATGTTTTATGCAAAAAACGTCGGGCGTTACCGGGGCGCGAATAACCGTTCAAAAGTGAACACATTAGTATTCCCAATCTCGTCCGGAACCGCGGCCTCCCTCCAGTTTTGGGGGAATAAAAAATCAATGTTTATTCCCACCGAACGCGATCCGAATGCTAATTATAGGTATAACTAATTGCTTTGTGTTTGTGTGAAGTCGCGATCGTTTTATAAATTGTTCTCAACTGCGGGTGCGACGAATCCAGATTGAATTTTTCCGTTGTCTGGGATATTTTCGTAATGGAATAATTAATGTATTTTCACTTCGATTGGACCTTCGTTGTCCCTGTAGGCAGCTCGTAACCTGTGTTTTTAATCTTTTTATTCTTATTTCGAAAATATATACCTACCTACCGAACCAACTAACAATGAAGAGCAATTTAAAGAATTTTCATCTATGTTCGACATGAAATCAAAATTGAACCATGGCACGAGTTCGGAACCGAGCCGTGAAGGCAAGGTGTTGCGAACTATAAATTACTTCGGAAATTCCGTTCCGGCATATCGTACCGCAATTCGGCATTAAATATTGTTCATTTTCGTCCTGTGGGCAATGCACGTCGATGAAGCGCGGAGCTATACCACGTTGGGGATAGCGGTTCCACACTCGCTCCACACTAACTCCTCACGATTGCTACCAGGACGGCAACTTGCTCTGCATAAACTCGGCCATGCCTCACCTACACCTTAACATATCATTTTGTATGGACCGCATTTCATGTTTATGGCAAAACTTGGCCTTCATGCACTTAGGCAAATGGGTTTCCGATACTTATAAGAGCGATATACGCTTCGTATCGCTACATTTTATGCAAGGCATTATTTTAGAATTATTACCGCCATTATTTATAGAAAGGTAAATAAAGAAGTTACATGGGTAGTTGTTAGAATGATCGGGATATCAAGCTACTTATAATAATCATTACTAGTCAGATTACCAATATAATGATATCTATTGTAATAGAATATTATAAATGTACACGTAGAATCCCAAAAAAATATTGTGCTGTAATCTGCCATCTATCCTGGCCCATGTTTAGAAAAGTGATTTCATAACGTACCATAGATAAGCCCTAAAACTGCCTGAAACTCTATACCCAAACTGTCAAAGGATTGCGTTTGTGACAGAGCTTCCATAATTATGTCATCAAATTGCTGTGATGTTTCCAGTGGTGGCTCGGCAGTTAAGCCTTCTGTGAATTTTAAATCGTTTTTAATAGCAGCCCCGTACCGCAGCCCACGCCGTCAAAGCTGACCCTTACTTTGCAATTTGATTTCCTATATCCAGTTTTTCATATGACAGCAAACTGAAAACATTTTCTTTTATACTGATTTCTTTTTGACATTTTGAGTGACATTTTGTTTTGTCTTTTAGAACAAACGCGTCGTAATTACGTTTCGAGTTGGTTGTTAACACAGTCTGTATTCATGCGATACGTTAACATTAATATGTGCGTTTGTTTACAAAGGCGCCCTTGATACTAAAGAGTCGCGGCGTCGACGACTAACTCGGTGAATTTAATTAACTTCGTTAACTTCTAAATACTCTTAACGTCTTTGATACCTCCGTTCCCTTTCATTGACAAACACGATCCCTGGGTGTGTACACGACAGTCGCTGTCAAACTTTTATCAACCTCGGCGAGGCGTTCAGAAGTTGTCTGGCAACAGTGATTTAGGCGTGATAAAACAAATGGAATGAGGCGAGACGTGGGGCCCGCATTGCGGGAGCATCATACGCTCATTTCTCATTGTCTGCTAGCACCTCGAGCGCCGGTACAACTTCCTGCCAGTGCAGTTTAATGCATATTATAACGCGGTAAGTACTCAAAATGGAGTAAGTGGCGAGGCAATATCGCCGCGGTAGAAACGAGCGCACGACCGCTCTCTTTATTGAAAGAGTAAACTGTCCTTTTTCACGGGACGCCTCGGGCTCTTTGTGACGGAATTTCGTGCAACTTATTTTGCGCCCGAGTGTAAATAATAGTGAACTAAGAGCGCGTCGGATTTTCGGACGCTACCCTTTCCACTGCGGTTTTGAATATGCACTAACTTATATTGTACACTATGCACACACTGTTGCATAAAACTATTTCGTTTCAGTCTCCTTGTTTCCCAAAATGTTAGCATTATGAATAGAGCTCGGGAAAACAGTCTTAGTTAGTCTTAGAGCACTGAAACAAAGTTATATTGTGTAGATTAAGTTAGAGTAATTATCATGGTACGTGGCTGGGCTATGCTACGGTAGGGTGCGTCAAAGGTAACGTTTAAACAATTTAATATTCTACACACAAGCATTTGAAACGCCAACTCAAACGTAGCTTCTCCTTTCGTAAAAGTTGTTCCTTAAACGAATCCCCCCTTCGTTAGATATCTACGTGAGTTTAATCCACTCGGCAGGGTTGTTCGGTCGGGAACGATTTTCGAGAAAATTGGTGAAAATTGCAACAACATAGGCGAAAATTACCACTTGGAGGCGTTGTTTAGAGAACGGCGGCGGCGGGCCGAATTTATGCGGCAATGGAAATGTGACGTAGACTCTCTGCGGTCTACACCGAACCGCGCGCACATACTGTCGGCTACGACGTAGCACTTGCTACGAAAATGCGAACGGAATAAACGTCGAGAATGTCGAAATACATTTTCGGGAGTGCGTAATGCCTATTAAAATTTTAATTGTCGCCTGTTGTGGTGAAATCCAAGTGATAAGAATTTGAAATACTGTTCCTAGAAATTCTTTGAGGAAGACGTTTATTTTGGTCGTTATGTTTGCTGTTAACCTGTCGATTGCTCCCCATTGCTGTAAATATTTTGATTGCAGCGCACGGATTTACAAGCTTTAGCGTGAGTTTTTAGGAGTCAATAAAATTGAAGTATCTACCAAAAGTGTTTTAACTACCGAGTTTCACACACGATTTTGTTAGGAACAAAGAACAAACAATCGGTTTTCCATGTTTTGAGCTAAATCCCTTGTTTTTCAGTGGGGAGGGTGTCGGTAGAACTGATGGCATGCAGACAGACGTCCAGCCGTCACGGGTGAGACGAATTATTGCCTTTATGACACTTTCATTTGCTACCACTTTTTAATTTCCCAGTGGAAGGCATTTTTTAATTCGTGAGCTTTTATGAAATTTTATGTTCTGCTGTATCCGTGCACTGATTGTTAGGAGCGATGCTTTGCGTTTCAGAATTCGCTAATTGTTTCAGCCATTGCCCGTCTACCCGTCTAATTAGTTTTATTTTCATATCCATAAAAGTGCCATTACTCTTTGTTAGTAAAGGAATGGAAAATGGCGCGATATAAGCACCTATGTGTCTGTATATGAGTATCAGGTTTTTCCATTACGAAGAGTAAAATTTGCATAAAGGATGTAATAGGATATTCATGACGTATTGTAGTTTTTATATTATGGTCCGCGTGTATGAATTGGGAACCCCATCCTTTATGTCGTAAGAGGCTACTAAGAATTATAATAGGTATTTGGTGAATATGTATCTAGATCTTTTCAGCGAATACCCTTCTAAGGGTTAGACAGTCGCAGGTAGTACTTTACACCATTGATTGACGAGCAATAAAGAATATTTTATCTATCAGCGTAATACAAAATGAGAAACAACAAAAAAATAAACCATCAGACGAAATACTTACATATTTCTCTTTTTAAAGTCGATTCACAATATTCTTGCCACGTAAAGAAAGTACCTATATTTTAATAGTTTTTATTATACTTACTGGTGCCGGCATAGTAGACAGTGTACTCCAGCGGGTGTCCCATCATGTCCACCTTCACCTTATCTACCACGAGCCTCGTGAAGAACAGGTCACGTTTGTAGTATATCGGCTTCTCATTCTCATGGGAGACCGCACTGTCCATTAGTGGATGAGACCTGTTGGCAGATTTTAAAGGTTAAATCTAGATATTTGCGCCTTTAGTAAACATGTGCCAACTGCTATATACAAAAAAGTATAGAAAAAAAAAATGACTCGACTTTCGCAGTTCTCAGCGTCATATTTGTACACAAAAGGCATTCGATCTCTTTTGTCCAAAAAGTGGCAACGAACTTAATTAAAACATGCATTAGTCCATCGTCTAACGTTTGCACTTACATTTTCACTTTAGTAAAAGATTAAACAAGGCATGCCCTTTCAATAGAATTTGATCGTATTATTGAAAAGATATAATAGAGTGTTAAAGTGATAGATGTCAAACTATATCTGCATGTTAAAATCTTAAATAGATTTTCGAAAACAATACAGGGAGCAAAGATATCTTATAAAGGAAAAGTCACTGGAGCAGAATGCCGGAAACGTTACAAGTATGTTCATAACAATGAGGTTGACATCCGCTCGACAATCGTGCGCGACGATAATGTCGCCAACACGAATGTCGCACAATACGGTCTTTGCTTCGACGCCAACAACAAAATACCATTCATTTAATTAAAACCTCCTCTCGTTATGAATAAAAATGTTATACTATTTTCAGCAGACTGGTTCAGGTGAAGTGTTAAAATCTCAACGTTTCCACATGAGGATCATGGAAAAGCGGGAAAAAAAATAATTGAACGCTCTCGGGATGAGAGCGTCGGATAATTAACAGGACGTGTCGCCAGATAAAAGTGCCTGTGGATTTCAATGAGCGTGGAATTCTGAAATCGCTAGAGACCTCGTTGGCGACAGGATCGTGTTTCGCGTTTTTAAGTGACGATTTTCTACTTTGTTTACGTCCGGCGCGCTTGTTACAATAACGACAGTCTCGCCTTTTGTTCTTTTTGCGTATCCGGCAGCTCGACCGTTTTGAAAATAAATTAATTCTCTGCTCCACACTGGTCCTTTTTAATGAATAAATTTAACAATGCACTGCGAATTCCTATAATCTGCAAGTGTGAGAAATTCAATGCGGCCAATAATGAAATTTGTTTTTAATAACTTGGGCGTCACTTTTTATTAAATATTTTTGATTGATCAAGTATTATATAAGTTAGTTCATATCAGTTTTATGAGCAAAATAAATGCTGGTGGCAATCCACTTGCTATAATTTTGAATTCAAATTTATTATCATTTCATTCAATCATCCATTTCATCATTCATTAATTTTTCATAAAAAAATATCTAAGTAAATCAATATTTTCTAGGTACGGTAATTTTTTTTCAATTTAATTGTTAAGAAATCACTCACCTTATAAAGTTCAGTACAGTATCAGGTAATGATGAAGTATCATTGACGCAGGTCCCAGGCCTGGGTTCAGGCACCTTGCTGGTAATGACCGGCAGCCAAGCTGAGCTGGAAGAAGCTTGTTCCTTGAACTTCCCCTCGAAAGCCTTGTGAACGTCACCGATGGTGAACGTGCAGATGGCGGACCCCATGAGGCCGGTGGAGGCAGTTGTGAAGACGCCATAGAATCGGCTGTCGTCCCCAGGTACTTTGTAGATGCTCTCTGGTAGAATAGAAAGAAATTATTGATGTAGATTATTTTGGAAGACATTTCGTAGTTAATTCCTGTTAAAATAAATTAAAAATTTAAAGAACCCCCGACAATAATTGCATTTTATCTCGACCGATTTTCGTCAAACATAGCTAGGAACACTCCCGACTAATTCGCCTTTCAAACAAAAAAACTCAAAATCGGTTCATCCGTTCGGGAGCTACGATGCCACAGACACACACACACACACAGACACGTCAATCTTATAACAACCCGTCGTTTTTAAAAATCATCGTGTTAAAAATAGGAGTATAGTATGATGGATGTAATCTTTTGCCTCTATTAATATTATAAATTCAGCTTGCGTATGTTTGTGCCTGTAAAACTATAGAAGTAGTGACTTGAAATTTTGATAGAATGATGCATTTGAATACGCGCTTTTTAAAGAAAAAAATTAAGACTGGAAACCACAGCAAAGCGTGGCTGGGTTTAGTTAGTAATGTATGAAAATCATTCTAAATGGCACCAATAAAATATGCGAGGTTAAGTAACAAGAATTTAAAAAGCTATTTTTATTATCTTTATGCATTCTAAATGTTATGTGGGAGCAGGTATGTTGATTTTGTTCCTTGGTTTTGTGTAGGTAACATACAGCTGGTTGAATTCCATTCGGTTTCTGCATCGAGAATGAGTGTGGCCTAGTAATACAAAGAGCTACACATCAAGCTATATAAAACCAGTATAGAATGGTCTTTAATTTTTCGGAAAACCTTTACAATGGGAGGTTAGTCATAACTGGATTTGTATGTATTTGGCTTAACATCAGGCGAACTGGTGGTCAAGCGTAGGCCTATCAGGAATAAAAAAAAATGTGTGTAGCCCTGTGTACAAGTATAGTATCAAAAATTTGTTTCATTTGTTAGTCCAAGAGATGTTCTCCCTCAAACATATTTCATGTAATATGAAAAATATTATTCATAAAATAAAATTATACTACATTTCAGATTCGTGATTATAATTTTCATTTTAAATTAAATCCACTATATGAATTTAAATAAAATAAATATTACTTAAAAATTTAGAATTAAAGTATCAAGTGTATATTAACTAAGCAGACAACATAATCTTCAGAATTATTGTTTTCCAGAATTATACAAATATTTCACGCGCAAGAATTTCAATTTTAAAGTCTTATCTACTCCGATGTATAATATCAAAGGAGGTTATAAAAGTAATTTGAATTTAAATTGAATATCAAACTATTGGATAACTGAAGCTTAAATTTATCAAGCGCTGTCCGTCATGATGTTTAATCTGTTGTTAGTTGTTCAAAATTTAGTTTACTATTAAATTGTTATAATTGTGGGCTCTCAAGTTAATATCTCTGGTAAATTTGCAGTAGTTTACTAGTTGTTGGTATTATTATGGAATATTTATTGTTTAATAATCATTCATTCACTCAGGCATCGACCTTATTAGTGAGGTCCTGCAGAAAGGTCAGGGGCGTAGTACTCGCAACCGGAGCGTATGTACGAAAAGATGTATGAATATGGAAGAAGCGAAAGCCGTATGGCAAGCAAGTGGTGGTCTATAGTTTCTAGATTTGGAACCGGTTAATGACAATGACCTCGCGCTCTATTACATGGGACCTAAACAATCCGGTAAATAGTGGCTGTACATTACAGCTCTGCCATGCCCTTCAGAGAATATAAGCGTGATGTTGTTTAGTAAAATAGTATAAACCTCTCCATTCAATGAAACCTTAACTCGAGAAAATAAATCGCTAACTTCGGCGCGAACCTAATTGCTCGAAGGGAAATGTAAATAACACACCCGCGACAAATACTGAGCACTTGAGTACCTATTACATTCTCATGAGTAATGCAGCGATGGCAGCGGGTCCACGTGAAAAACCGTGGTACGGCGCGAGCCCCATCCGTTAATATTAAATGAACACAGTCTGGGAGGTACCGAACTTCGGAATCGGCCAGACTCTCGTGAAATCGCACTATGCACTTTTGAATTTAGAACTCGAAATTCGAAATGTTTGCGAGGGACTGACAGTCAATATTGATATACTTTGTGTAAGGAACGGTAAGTCGAAATTCGACAGCGGCAACGTCCTCAAGTCTAAGTGCTACAGAAACATTTATTAGAAATAAATCGATAGTATGCTTTGACAATCTTATTCAATATTGTTATTTATTTTGTATCGACTTTATAGAATATCCAGAGTTGCCCGCAGTTTCGATTGTATTATGATCCTAGGTAAGTATTCCGTGGGATAATTTTAATCTGGGATGGTGTAGGTTTCTAATGGTAAAACAATTATTAAAATCGGTGCAGCAGTTTCAGAGTTCATAGATAACAAACAATCAATAGTATTATGTAAGAATACATTTTACAGTCGACCTAATCAAGAAAAACACTTTAATTACGTCAGCACAGTGAAGGATGGAAACATTTTTTTTCTGTATTGGAAGTTATACCTATTCGATGATTTTAATCTTAAATAAATTATGCTAGCTTCAACGTAATCTAAGCCAAGAGGACAAGAAGCAAACATATTATAAAAACAAAACAAACATAGAAACGGATACAAACGTTTGCTTTGGTTCATTTTTTATACCATTTTAAATGTAAATCACTTAAATTCATTGCATACTTACGTATTTCATTGAAGTAGAAGGGGAACTCCCCTGGTATACTGCAGTTTAACCTCGCCTTCAAGTACGTGGCCCAGTTTTGACTCAGTATATTCTTGCCACCGATGTCTCTCTTGCAAACTCTTGCTACCCTGGAGTAGACTGCCTTCCCACAGTTTATATACTCCACAGCCGTCTCTCGGAAGAAGAATAGTACGTAGTCTCCAACGTCAAAGGAACCCACGAAGTTTGGCTCTAGAATAAAATAATTAACAATTTAAGACGATGAAAATGTATTTTCTTTCTTTTCTTTCTTTCTTTCTTTCTTCTATTTTAAAGTTTCCAATGGCCTCTTTACATATGACGTAGGTCATTGATAACCAGAGTAGTATAAGTTACTTTAGTTTAGTATATAAGGTACTCAAATGCAGGTTAAATATAATTATTAATAAGCACTTCTATAATGATATTTTAATAGTGAATTGTCAAGTAAAATTACAATAGTCACGTTGCGGTGTAATAATTTGGTGAATTATTATGAATATAAATTTAGTATATTCGGGCGAGCGAGCGTGCGTTCCCACAATCAGAGTTAATTCCACAGTATCAAATTGCTATGATTTCATGTGATATGCAATAAATATTAGATGAAGCCGTGGGTGACAATTATGTCACATGGGACATTTAAAGCCAACATTAATAAGTGCTTATTTGTAGGTCCTATAATGAAAACGCCACGTGGCGCGGATTACAGAATACGGACGCGCGCCTCACAACCCAATATCTTTATTCACATTGTTGAATAATATCATCCACAGCATACGCTACAATGGCAGTTAACATAAAGCTTAAGAACCAAACTTTAATAAGGTTTCGGCTCTTTTAAAATTATTACGCCTATAAATTTGGCTTCATATAATGAATAGTGGTGATAAACCCTAGTTTGATGAATATGTTGTACGTGGCGTTATTTCACAATTTCACTTGCTTGTGTATAGTATACTATTGCCGATCGATAAGTTCAACGCATGGTAAAACTGAATAACCACATATATATATACGGTCTCGTAAAAGCGTTTTATATAAGACGGATAACATGTCTTATCTCTATAACTATTGTTATTAGTCGTATTAATTCCACTGCTATACGGTTTAGAATCGTATTATGAATGTTTTAGGAATTCTCGGATATAAAAGTGTTTTAGATTAAAAGTGGTTTAATTGTTTAAAATAATTTTCGAGAACGAAATTGTGGTGGCACCCTTATTCCGCAACCACAATTGGCTCAGAATAAAACGAATTTATTCATAACGAAACTTAGAAAATAGAATGAATATTAAAAAGGGTTGACTTACAAATGAAAATTAAATGAAAATAATCAACTGTTAGTGGCATTTGAAACGTTAACAATAAAGGGCCAAGTGTAATGAACAGAGCAATATTAACGAAATTTAGGCAAATTTGTACACAGGCGTAATTTCTATTTCGCTGCTACCGTGGCGCACAAATTAACGCCCAAAAGGGTTAGTCCCAACTGTTCCAATACTCATTTCGTACTAAAATCAGAACAATTAAACAATTTACGCTACAAAAGGTGCTCCTAATAAATATTAATTTCATCGAATATTCGTTTTTCATTTGAAATAAAATAGGTATAATGAACGAATTTATTACATAAAATATGAACACTGTGCAGTCTTATGGAACCTCAATATTTATGATTTTAATAGAAATTTTGCTTTTATGATTTCATAGATCTATCTCAGATTCTCTTTTATAAATTTTTCGTTGAATCTGCAAATATTTAAAGACTCGATGTTATCGTTCAAATTGTATTGTGTGTATCAATCTAGCTAGCAAAATATAATACCAATATTTTACTATTCGATAAGTTAGTGGAGATAATATTAATTTGATTTAAGTACAAACTAGAAAATTTTATATTCATGCGTAGGCACGTCAATAATTAATATTTATTTTAATTGAAAACACGTGAGTAAAATGTATTTCAAAATAGTAGATTAAATTTAATCCGACACTCAAATGTCTTGTGCCATCTTGTAACGTCTAATATAATTTTGATTTGACAATATGCGATTGAAATTTGAAAGCTATTTCAAATACCTATGCAAACAATAATTCGCTTAAATAGGAATAACCGGAGCATAGATCCGGGAGACACCGATGCTCGTTAGAGCGAAAACAGTTTAATTTCGAATGTTTAATCGGTAACAGGCCAATTCCCGTGTAAGCATCGGTAATTGTAACATTTGTCCTTATTATTACCGGCTCGCTTTCAACCTAATGGGTACTCGCCCGCTGTCGAACAGCAATGATCATGCTCATTGATATTGATTCAATTTTGGAAAGGATATTGATTCGGTTGACTACGAATGTGTTCGGTAGAACTCATTAGTATAATAATCTTTTTTCATATCCATGGATTTACCTTAACATAGATAATAGTATAGATTAATTTAAAATGTGGAAGCTTGTTATTAGCAATTTACGTAAAAATATTGTTCTTTAGGTAGTGTTTTAGTGTGTAAGCTTTCCTAAAAATAAATAAATAAATATCCATGAGAGTGAAACAAGGTGAACACTACAAGACATACAATTCTTAACACCTTACATTCTGGTATACATTTTAAAGCATGTCAATGCTTAATATAATTCAAAAGGAAAATAAAAGAACTAAAATAGATCTTGATACTTACTGTCCAGCCACTTCGAGTCATATTTCAGTGTCCTCTTGAAGGTAAATTCACGTTTGCCCGTCGTCATATTATGGAGATCAGTTCTGAAGATCACGGTATCTGCCTTAGTGAACTCAGCATTGGTGCCAGAGTATAGCGCAGGTAAACTGCCAGGGTTGCCTTTCTCCACCCATAACGCTGTCGAGTTGTCGGCTGGGTCGTAAGGACACTTCGCGACACCCATGCCGCCGACGCCTGGCACGTACTCGTGACGATGCAGGTGCGTCAAATTGGACTGTAACAAAAGAAGATTATGGTCTTGAATAGCTATTTTAAGTTATGTTTGTGTACATAGGAGCTATTTCGTGAGTAGTAAATGCAAACGAAGTAATAAACAACCATAAGAGAACCTGTTATTCGCCAACCGTACCTTTTCAACGTTGGTAATATTATAAACTAAACTTGCAAAGTCAGCAAGGTGTTTGTAATTAAATCATAACTCTACTTAACCTTGCCTACGTTATTTAATTTCGAAAATGTAATTAGATCGGTGCTTATACCCTCTGTGATTTAAACTGTGTATAAGTAGGTACCTATCTCCACAATTGTTTGTGCATAAGGGTGTGCGTTTTGGTAAACACGTTAATTAAAGCTTCAAAACACCCTAATTTCCGAAACACCAAGTTAGGGGTGTTTACAGAGGGTGAATAAAAAGTTTCTAAAAATATTGAAATTTCCATGCGTGAAGGTTTTGATTTTATGCGCCATTAATCAAAAATATTTCTAAAAAACAATAAAAAAACGCAACGACTGAATTTATGCGTTTCAAAGTCAGCAACAGCACCAGTGGCCAGTGGACCGCCCCCGGGCGTCCCCCGTGCAACTCAACAACACATCTGCTATTAATTTTTCCAAAAAATTTATGTTCTTGTCACGCAGAACGCGATTTATTAACCGAAACTTATTATTTTGAAGGCGGTCGAATTTTTTCGGCGTTGCGCGGCGCTCGAGAGAATTCCTCTATTAGTATAATGCGATGGGTGGCGGTACGGTTTTCGAAATTATCATAAAATTACTAAATGTAGCATAAACGTGGGGTGGGCAGCGGCGCCCGTCGTCGTGGATTGAGACTTTATGTAAATTTTAACGACGCTGCGACCATCGGGGCCACCTGTGACCCGCCCCCCTCGCCCCGGCCGCGTCGCCCGCGGCACCTGTCGAAAACCTATGTCGTTTTTATTTCAATAAGCTGAGGATTAAATTAGGCATGCGAAGAAAATCATATCCCCGGCTCGACCGCCCGGGGCAAGATTTTCCTTGTTCCTTACATGTATTTTGACTATTATTGGAAAACCATTTGTGGGTTTTCATGTTATTGAATCTAATTTTTTGTTAATTGTGTTCTATAATGTAAATGAAAAACACGAACATGAAAACGTGTTAAAAAAGCCTTTTATGGAAGTTCAGACTCAAAATTAAGTAGTTAATGAATACTTTGAACATTATAAGGTGTTACCTGAACTATTGACATACAAAACATTACAACTTAAGTTCACCGTGAACTCGCGCCGAACAGTGAAGCTCTTTGCAACATTATTTTCCCTTTTAGCATCGAAGTGCGATCCTAAGTCCAGGATAAACACGCAAATGCTCCGGGCGGAAGGGCCCGCGGCCTCCCTTCGGTTGAATAAGAAAGTTTGTCTACGGACCCGCAAGCGCCCCTCATTAGGCCTTAGCTTTTGTTTGCCCACCAAATTAGCATCTAGAAGGCTTTTCATTCACAGAATGGAAGGAACGTTGACGGTCTAATGATGCGAATTGAAACTTCGAAGAGATTTTGTCTTTGAATTTATGATAGCTATCCATTTTTGTTAAAGATATTACTTTTAATATGTCGTCCCAAAGATATAAATGTTTTATTCAACGTTGCTCTGTAGTGATGTTTACTTCATGTCTAGACTGTGTTTTATATTTAAGTAATCGTCTTGTCATGTGTATTCATAAAAGTCTTCATATCGTTACGCAACTTTTGCGACAACAGACTAACATTAAAGTTTGATGATTGAATCATAATATTGTCCAACTCAATGTAAGTCAGTAATGTTTAACTGTCTAAAGTTGTATTACAATATCAAAACTGAAACACTCCAAAATGGATCTGTAATTGGAAAACTGTTGATATAATAAACGTCATGTAGACGTTGAAATTTAACAATGATTGTATTGATATTGATACATTTTTTACCAATTTTAAAAGGTTTTCGTTATTTGGTTTTTTTTTCGAAATGAATCATTAAAATGTACTGTAATATTATCAGTTCGTCAAATATAATTGACGCACCACCAAACAACTATAATACTTTCATTGTTTTCATCTCATTAATTTTAATAGTACGCTTACAAACTACAATAATAATGTTCACTATTCAAAAACGAAAAAATAAAACTTTTCATGTTTACTATGACACACTGAAGGTTCTACTCAATATACATCAAATGCATACTCAAGCAAAATTCACCGAGGTATGACACTGGCGTTTAAAAGTTTATAACGTCACTACAAAGTAAAACCCGGTATCTAGACAAGAGAATAGTTGGCACCTACAGATACGTCGCATGATATACGACAATGGCTTCCCGATAAATTGTGAATACATACGTTACGTACGTAATATCCTACGGGAAACTTTCGAGACAGTCACTACGAGTTTGTAGAGGATAGGTAATGTGTGAATATTTATACAACAACGTGGATGTTACTTCGTTCTACTTTCTAAATTGATCTTGATTAAGAAGAAGATGCGAAGCGAATGTTCGTGTTTGAAAAATGAATATCCCAAAAAGGACCAAACTGTAGCTAGATGTATCTATTTAACTAAATTAGATAAGTGCTGGACAGTACTTTGGGTAACATTCTATTCACTAGAGCAAAGTACGTATCTGCCACGAAGGAAAAGATCCTACATTTCCAATCAAGAGTTAGCTTAGAAAGAAAGAAAGATCAATGGCCAGTCAAATATCTACCAAAAGTTGTTAAAAAACCTAGATAAAATTGACAAAAATGGTGGAAACCTAAAACCTGCATGAGTTGGGAATGGAAATCGTGAATAATATTATTGTATAGAAACACTTTTTTTAATGGTCGTGATTCTGAATAAAACATCAATTTTGTAATGACACAATTCGGTTGATTAGATGATTATCTACCCATATCGATTACCATGTAATTATAGAGAACGGCACGAGTTATTTGTAAACGTAATGACACTTTGTTGGTCATAATATCAAAAAGTGATTGTAGAAAAAACAAATACTGTGCCTAATATGTAGATGGATCAAATCAAATCAAATGATTTTATTTCAAATAAGCTTTTAAAAGGGCTTATGAAACGTTATTTACTCTAGTTGCACGGTTCCAAAAAGTTGATCCTATGGAGAAGAATCCGGCAAGAAACTCCATGGACACTCTTTTAAAATAAAACATTTTACATTATTCACTTTACACTATGGAGATAACAGGCTGTTTTTAAAGTAGATACCTACTATTTTGAAATAGCAAAATATTAAGTAAAACATGAATATAAAGATCATATTAAAGCAATACCAAGTTCTGATAATAACTAGTTACGTGTTTAAACAGTAATTATACAAGTTTTGAATATGTTACGAGTTGCGACATACATTACGAAAGTTGTCTTTGTCAGTGCGTGTATTGGAAGGAGTAACTTTCAAACGCATAAGGGATCTCGGGATTGTGGGGGAAGCAAAGTTTTGACAACACGTCACTATCAGTTAATAACCTGTAGGGATGATCTGAATTTATAACGACACAGCTCCCGATACAACTAATGTATAGCACTTGTACAAATATTAATTTAAACAGAATTTGAATTTGAATTATTATTTATTTACTGCAGTGCAATGGAATTAATTATTATAGCAATGGAAAACATACATAATAAAAATAGAGAAATAGTGGGTAAACGCTAGCCATATGCCAATATTCTAAATGTATAAATGGATCTTAACGTGTTTAAAAACTATTTTAACTAGAAATTAACAATATTCCATACAATTCTCTGGAATAATAATTATGCTGACGATTATGTCATTTATATTTTAGTAACAAAATTGGCCAGGTATTTGGTCTCTACATAACATATTACAAACATCAAACTCGATTCTATTAAATATTCCTGCTACTTTAAAACACAGCCTAAAGACGAAACCTAGGCTGTGTGCATATTCAAAATATCCAAGTTAGACTTAAAGTTGGTAGCCGCATATCACTCACAGAGACTGAACACATTTCACAGGCTTGAAATAGAAATAAGCAGAGGTTACTTAAATTGAGGAAAGTTGGAGTTGGCTTGCATGAGAATGATTGCTGCATATGTAAATAAAACATTCGTAGTTTACTAGCTAGACGCGGTGCTGTCGGCGTTGATGTGAGTTTTCCCAAACCCTTGGGAATTTCCCAAAATCCCGTCGTAGTGCTCGCCTACGTTTTATAAGGAACTCCTGTGCAAACATGCTTTCAGACCCACCGGTGTAAGCTGTGCTTTGCGTTTGCGAGACTGTTACTGGTTGTTAGTTTAACCCGGTAAATGTAGTGCGATTTTTTTTTATCATGGAAATTCGTAAAACTATATTTATCCTGCTCTAATTTGCAAAAAATGTAGGGAAACGAAAAGGATGGCAATAATAGTCATATGTGCACCTGCATACTGCACATTTTTGCATAGGTTGCATTCTCACCGTGGGAGAGGTTAATAGTTTTATCATACCATTTATATAATTATTTTCTACCTAAGTACCTACAGTTTGTTCGAAATAAGTAAGCCGATCGGAAGTTGTCTGCAAATGGTTTAGAAGTGGTAAATGTTAATAGAAAGAGTCGGTGTAAAGAAAATTAGAGTCGTATATGTTTCACATTTCTAATTATTTTGTTTACATATTTCGATATTTATGTATCAAAACACTTAATTAAACGATTTTAGCACCGCGGCAGTTCGGAACGGCTAACTTCCAATCAGATTACTTATTTCGAACATACTGTACCTTTATTATGGTGCGTTAAATCCTCATCGACCGCCTTCATTTGGGAAGGCGGCAAATCTGCCTTAACATTTAAGCGATTAAGCGTAAATGCTGATTATAAGCTCCTAAGTTTTATTTGAATACCGGAACAGCTTATCAATATCTCTGAGGGAATTTGTAAAAGCATTTCAGATTTTTTAAGAGTAAATATAGTTAATATTACTATCCGCTGTCATAAAAAAGGACGCAATAGTATTGTTGGCAAACATTGGGTGTACATTAGTACACCACTGCCTGCTTCATGTTATACCCGTGCAGCCCTATTTAGTAATGCCTAAGATAAAACGAAAACGAAATAAAAAACGTGATAAATTATTATAACAACTAAAAATTTTCTCTTTATAAGTTAAAACAGCTGTCAAATGATAAGGTTATTTCGGGGATTCTAAGAATCGTTTATTAAAATTACGTCTTTAAGTTTGAAAGATTGTGCAAAATTTCTATAGATGAAGAATATTACATTTAATTTTTGAAGCCAGACAGCTGTTTTATTACTTTTTAATCACTGAAAAATATTAAAAGACTTTTATTTTGATTTCCAGTGAATGTGAAAAAAAATATCAATGTAACAACGAAAAAAAGTAATTTGATTATCCAAAGACATTCAAAGGAGAAAATTAAGAGAGAAAGAGGAAGATTAAACATAAACTTATTTAACATAACATACCATCACGCCTGTATTCCCCGAAGGGTTAGGCAGAGGTATAATAATGTACACTCACACTTCGCCGGTATGTTTAGGTCCCATGTAATAGGGGGCGAGCCTATTGCCATTAACCGGGCACAAATCCAGACTCCAAGCTGCTACTGAGAATTTTTTATAGAAAATCCCAATAACACTTTGCTCGACCTGGGGATCGAACCCAGGACCTCTAGCGTAGCAGTCGCGCTTAGGACCACAAGACTAATGAGGCAGTCATTAAAAACTTATTTAAGTTTGCAATATAATTATGTAGGTACTGTTATATTAATGTAATAATTATGTGAAATTTAATTGTATCACATTTTAGTACATATTTCTGTGTGATGTAGTGTTCAACAAAATAATTTACCTAGATACCTAGATTACCTAGAGTCGAATCGGGAATAGTAAAGGAAAACCTACACAATAAACCAATACAACTCCTAAAATTAAGGACTAAAATAGAGTTTAAACGTAGAACTTAACAAAACAATAGACGTAGGCAATCGTAAAGTGTTCGCGATATTGGATACTAATTCCGAATGAGATAGCTATTGCATCTGTGCACTGCTAGTGCGCCTTGTGAAATACGACTATGGGTTTTAGATCGATAAAAAACCTATTCATTTCACGTCATACGTGACAAAATACTTCTATAAATGACAATATAACATTGAGTGTTTTATTTAGATTGAAATGTTGCACGCGATTTTAGCACTTCAATAATACACATATTGTGTCTCTTTAATTAATTCTAATATATTACAGCTGAAGAGTTGTTTCTTTGAACGCGCTTATCTTTGGAACTATCTGACGGATTGGAAAAAACCGTTTTGTGTATAATACACGAGGAAGGCTTTAGACTATTTAGCATCACGATACAATTATTAGGGGCAAAGCGGTCGAAACTGCAGGGTACAACTAGTTTAAAATAAAAATAAGTTAGTAGGTAGTCTAAAATGCTCTTATGAATAAAAAATGGATTTTAAATTAATATTAAAAGTAAATGTAAAAATTGTATTCTATCAAGGCTTTGTATTCATAATAATCATACAAAATGGAATTAGCATTCTAAGAACTCGAAACTTCATTACCTAGTCACAAGTGAATTGCTGTTGATTACAGACTCAAAGAAAAATTCTCCTTGTGAAAAACTTAAATGAAATATTCAGGCTTAATTTACTAAACGACTACAGCTGTCATTTAAAGTGAAGAACTTAAAGAGTACATGTTATATTGATTATTTTCTGAGCTTAAGGCAGTTACGTTAACTTTCATGAAGACATAAATATGACAATCAAACGAGGTTGTGTGACAGGTCTCAAATAAATTAGTCAGTCACGTAACAAGGAAGGGAAGACAATAATGACAAACAATTAATTGAATGAATGAACACGCACACATAGTCGATAGGCTGACGTCACAACTTTGTTCAACTGACTCATGTTGGATTAAAAATTTAGACTCAAAAGACCAGTTCCGGTAAATTCAATTTATCACGAAATGAGTCTACAGTTACAATGGAGGGCTTAGTCACTTCTCAGTTTAAATATTCAATTGTTTTTGACATTTTCTTAGAATTGCTTAACATTAGGCGAACACTGAGCGTGTCTTTTATGGTATAAGGTTATATTTCCTATCAGTAATTTTCAAACCTGTATGTTTACTCTAATAGAACTGGTCACAGATCCAAATAGCAGTAGATACCGTATTTTTTTCCACTTGCGTCGTTGGAAATGAAAGAAGTGCAAATATGATTGCAAATACGACGACCAAATTATATATTCAAGATAATTATATTTCCCAGAAATTGCAGAATTATAATATGATTTTAGTAGTATTTGAAAAAGCTTGGATGATAAAATTACAAGTACAAATATCAAGCTAAAAACGTTATCAGTCTTAACAAATCCGTTCATAGATAAAACAAAATATATCTACTACAAAACTAAGTCAATTTTCACATACAAAATAAGTACACTTAGTTTCAAAGTTGTTTGTATAAAATTTTACGGCCAGCTGCATTCATGTAATGCACAAAAATGGTTATGCGGCGTCGGTGTTCAGCCGAATGCGTCGTTGCATAGATTATAAAGTGATTTTCCGAAGTGCACTCACCGATGCGGCGCGGGAGTTGAATTTACACTATTATTATGCCATAAACATTATTATGTGATCACACAAAAGCTTTTGATCTATCGGTCCATGCATAATTATATTACAAATGACATCGAAATTCTGATTGTGCGTTGACCGAGAATGGCTCAGAAAATGGACATTGCCACAGTTTGCAGTTTGATATCGGTTATTTTCACGTTATTGGGGCTTTGGTTCGTACATTTTGTGGTAATAGAATTTTGAACATACATTCGTACTCTCGTAAGTACGTACAGTGTAGATAATTGAGGTGTAATAGGTGGTTTATCCGCGCCAGCAGTGCACGAGTATGTGTTCCGTGGGCCCGCCACTTATCATGCATCCTACGGCATTTATTACACACTTTTGGAATCTATTATTCAATGTGTGGGTTGTTTCACGATAGTTTGAAACTAGTGATAATACATTGTAGTTTTACTTCATACACAGGTGCTTAAATATGAAGTTATTATAGATTTTTAGATGGTAATAAACTGAGCATGTTAGTTTGGTGGAGTTTTACAGTTTTCAGTAGCTAGCTTGTTATTGTCTTAGTAATGGCTATTAAAAAGGTTAGACGGATGGGAAAAACAAGAAAGATCTACAACAGACAAACAATACCTTTTATTACTGTAAGTTAAAGAATCTGAACTTTATACATAACTAGCTTCTGCCCACGGCTTCGCCCGCGTAGTTTCTCGGCTTTTCTATACTAAAATATGTATGTATTATACATATAAACCTTCCTCTTGAATCACTCTATCTATTAAAAAAAACCGCATCAAAATCCGTTGCGTAGTTTCAAAGATTTAAGCATACAAAGGGACATAGGGACAGAGAAAGCGACTTTGTTTTATACTATGTAGTGATAGTGAAACGTATTCCCCGAACAGTTCAGCAGAAGTGTACTAATATACTTACATAGTAAGTATAGGTCTCATGTAACAGGGGACAAGTACACTTAGGTATATTTCATATAGAAATAGTACGAAACCAAACGCAACCTTGAAGAATGTATACCACTTTAACTTTATTGTTCACGATATTAGAATAAATACTAATTCTATAAAATAAAACTTGCCACAGAATAAAAGAAAAAAGAAAATGGCTAAATCGAGTGGAATCAGAGCTAAAACTTTTTAGATCAACACGAAACCCTTATGATAACTACTGGGATGTGTACAAAAGTTGTAAAGGTCCGTATGAAAACCTCCCCTAGTTTGTGTTCGTGGTGAAGTTTCAAGTAAACATCACTGGAAACTTGAACAACTTATTTTAGGACACAAGTTTTGCTAGTTCAGCTTCTGTAGGGGACACCCGGAAAAATGTTTCTTATAAACAACTATGTAACCTAGGACCAAATATTTTTTAGTATCCTTTATCGGGTATCACGTTTATTTTAAATTTTATATAGGTATATGTATGGTAATAATATTGGCTAATAAGAAACATACAATTACAATGTTAATTATTATTACATAAATTATTTTCTATACTGTTTACTGGTCGCTCAAATGCCGCAATAGTCATCATCATCATCAACCCATTTTATGTTACCACTGCTGGGAACAGGTCTGCTCACAGAACCAGAGAGATTAGCCTATTTGTCATCACGTTAGCCAACTGCAGGTTTCTTCACCACTGCACTTGCTGCTATATATATAAAACAGTCTTTACAAACATACAATTACTTGAGCACAAAGTACACAGTTGATTACACAATTTGTCTCGGGTTAGAATCAAGCTCACGACTACTCGTGACTACCGTAACTGATACACCAAACTTGCAGTCAATAATCACTACGAGTTACATTTTTTATAATGTAGACAAGCCCGCAGAGTCATTTGGATACCAATATTGGACTAATTCCGACCTATTTCTACCTAAAAATTACACTTAACGTCTATAAACTTGTAATGAAATGTATATTAATGGGAAATTAATATCTCAAAAGAGCGTTGGGACCACAGAACAGGTAAATTTATCTGTTCTGTGGTTGCGACGAACTTGACAGTTTACATGAGAACTAGGGTAGGGTGGTATAAGATTGCGCGGGCGATAAAATTGCGCATAAGTCATAGCAGGACAACAGAGTGAGCTTCGTAGCCAACTTCAGTTGTGTTTTGTTAGCGACTACAACCAGCATGTGCTCACAAAAAAAAATCGTGTATGAGTGGAAAACAAAAGAGATACGTAAGGACAAAGTTTTTATACTCATTTGATCTATTTTTTTATGAAATGAAATGCATTACTGTACCAAAACTCTAAGTACTTTTAGTAATTTATTATTATTTTGTAACGGCAGTATCAGTCATGTTTCGACCTCACAGGAAGTAGTACGAACATTTTCTAAGAGATAGCAGTAGTATCGCGATGTTTAGAGTGGTACTGCATTGTGTAAAATTGCGCACTTTGGATGCGTGTAAGATTGCGCGCGCAATTTTACACGTCCGATTTTTTTTAGTTAAATATAAATAACATTTTATAATTTTAGATTGATTAATTAATTATTTATTATTATTTTATTACCTCGCAATACATAATATAGAATATTTATATTATTTTATGATAGCTTCCATCGTTATAATACTGAAAAATGCTCCATGGAAGCCTCTATCGAAAGTTCTGAAGAAGTTTTATTCCAGCGAGTGTGAAAAATAGAGAGAACTATAACCGTATATCAAATGGCTTCAATTTTTACACCTGCTTTTTATAAGGCTGCAATAACTGGTCGTGGAGTAGATCTCTTCAAGGGTAGTTTATATGGGATCGGCCCGTCCTTTTCTTCCATTCATCCCTGTTAGTCGTCATCTCATCATTCAATTCCCTTTTCCATCATATCTGACTTCACACAATCCATCCATCTTTTCTTTGGTCTCCCTCTACCCCTCCATCCTTCCACACTCATACTCATAAATCTTTTGGTTAAATGCGTTTTATCCCCCCTCATCACGTGTCCATACCTAGACAAACGATTCCCTTTTAACTTTTCTGTCACTGGTGTTGCTTTCAAACTTCCTCTAATAAATTCATTCCTTATTTTATCCATCCTAGTAACACATCCACACATCCACCTCAACATTTTCATCTCTGCTGCATGTATTCTTCTTTTATCCATCGTCTTAGCGGCCCAGCACTCGGATCCATACAACACGACGGGTCTTGTGACGGATTTGTATATTTTGCCCTTCAGTTTGAGAGGCATCCGTGGGTCGCTAGTTGTTCCTGTGACCTGTCGCCATTTCATCCAACCTGAGTTGATTCGATGTGTAACGTTCCGATCAATACGACCATCGCTTTGCACGAGTGACCCAAGGTACCGAAATTTGGAGCAAACTGGTCCAAACTCACCGCCCGAGGCTATAGGGGAACAGGACTGGAAAGGCCGCCGAAATCACAAAACAGATATTCGGTCTTGGTTCTGCTTTCTTTCAGACCGACACTTTCCAATCTCTGCCACCACTCCGTCGGCCTGCTCCGGACCTCGGGGCCACTCTCACTAACTAACACAATGTCATCAACAAAGAGAATGCCTGGTGCATGCTCTTTGTCGATGACAGAGAAGAGAGAGAGAAGAGATAGGGACTCAGAGCCGATCCCTGGTGCAGGCTCACAGCTACATTAAAGCTAGCAGTAGTGCCATCTGCGGACCGAACAACAACTCGAATCAACTGCAAGTACTAACTAAACCAAAGGCTAACAATAAGAAGATTTGGAGGTGTGGTAGATGCAACGATGTGTATAAGGAGCCAATAGTAGAAGACTGGATCACGTGTATTACACGTAAGGAGTGGTGGCATGACAACTGTACAGATTACAATGGCTCCGACGCTTTTATTTGTGATGTGTGAAAATAATGTAGTTGCGCAATCTTATCGATCTTAACGCGCAATTTTACACACTAGGGTGTACAAAATTGCGCAATTCCCGATTTGTGATTTTAGTTTAATTACTTAAAAGATTACATGTTTTCTGGTACCATTCGTATAATAATTTGTTGCCAGATAAATAAGGTTTAATAAATAAATGATTGATCCCAGATAGGATTAACATTTTTTATTTTATGACCTATTGATTGCAAACTGCGCAATCTTATACCACCCTACCCTAGTCATTTTGAAACCAGTACTTTATGAAATACTATTGAATAGAAAGAAAGAAATATAATTTATTCTGCACAATCAATTCAGTAATTACATATAATTATATTGAATATAATATAAGAATGTTCAATGAATATACATGATTAAAAATTCTCCTATCAGCATAAACCCGATTGTTACAATAAAGTACACTTCCATACAGCACAGCACATTTCACACTCATGAATTTCCTAGTATTGTGGGTGCTCACTGCGGTTTCACTACTTTCAGACACATAAATCACAGGCACAAACATCTGGATACAGAAAATGTTTGTCCCCCTTGCGGAAATCGAATCCGCAACCCTTAACGCGAAATACGGGTTCTGCGCTTCGCCATTCAGAGATTAAAGGTTGTTCAATAGATTTATATGTTGAAGGAATACCTAATATCACACCTACCTCACAGGTGTACTAGTAGATACGAGTATAAGATATCCTTTAAAACATAGATATTCTTCGAAATTTATCGAAATAAAGCTCTTAATTTCTCAATTATGAATAGGCAATTTATTTCGGGAATTCTGTTAAATATAAGGTTCGCTAGCTAAAATGTAGTTTGGTGAGTAGGTAGGTGCTTACACTACGTAAGTAGGTAATGTAACCTTAAACAATATTTCATCCATATAAAATTTCAGTAAAATTAAATCATATAAGGTTGCAGCTAACCTATAGATAAGGTTAGCTACAAGAGGGAGTGAAACAAGTAATTATTAAACCTAATAAATCTAAGAGCAATAACGATAGAACGTTATGAGCGCAAAGAATGAGACACAAAGACAATTTAGTGCGCCCGTTGGCAACACCGAGGTTAAAAGAACGAGTGTGATCAGACGAAAAATAAAAGTATGGCGCGTTTGTCACCTGTTTCGTACAATACGCCCATTTGTACTACCTAATAGCAGATTTAAAACACATCGTTTCCATCTCGTAAAAAATGCGATAAGCCCAGCTTATTGATTGTGCCCATTTAAAATGAATGGTTGAATCTGTTTTTTTTTGTCACAGTTACCAAATGAGGTGGAAAAATGAAGCGTAATCATCATAAAACTTCTTGTTACGAGTATTGGGTAAAAATAATACGTTAAAAAGTACTTTGGAAATTTTCGTCTTTTTCACAAACAAGTTTTTTAAGTTACAAGGCTTTGTAGGTAATATTTTGTGTTCTAGCGAACTAAAACTTAATAATTTTGAAAAATTTTAAGTTCAGTTTATAGCTTTCGTTTAAAAAATATGATCTATAAAATCAGTTTTTTTAAGTCCGTAATTTTGTTGGACATTGTTTTTGTAGGCCTGCTTTAAAGTAGGTAACAGTTATGAATTAAAACAGAGATTTGAAATTAATATTAGCAATTAATTGATTCCAATACGATACCAAATTAAATATTACCACAACAGCCTTTTAGCTAGAGTATTGAAAAGAAAAACCAATGCAACCACACAAAGTACCACGCCATTTATTTCCAATAGCCGTCCAATCGGCTACAGCTATTTGTAACAAAATAGATATAAATTGGTGGTTGCAGCAAATATGAATCGCTCGGTCGATTTCGCTCATGCGTCTCCGCAAGTCGCATTCGCCCTATCAATCGCGTACATGTGATTTCACTCAATTTTTGAAACTGACGCGCCCTACGAGGAGGGAACATTACTCATAGTGTAGATAACGCGCGACCTTGCACATTGTATTTATTATTTGGTGAGAGCATTGTGTTGTAGTGTTGTTTCAGTTATCTTTTTATATGATTTACTTTAAAGAGCTTAGATACTTTTAATCTGTAGCATAAAGATTCGAAAACATTGAAAGGCTTTCGTTCGTTGATGGAAATGCTAATGCGTACATGCACTACGAATTCCAGAAAAGTAGCATTAGCAAATTACGTAATTCACTTCAGTTCACTTTAAAATTATTTTAACTAAACATTATTGTGCTCAAATTACTTAAAACCGTGCTACATAAATGTATTTAGTAAAAAAAATGAATCCTATGAACAAATTCCAATGAGTTTCGAACCAATCCAGCAGTTAATTAAATCAATTTCCAAAGGGAATTAATATCCAGTCATATTTAAATGTGAAACTATCTCTGTTTTGACAGTGCTCTGTACAAAAGAGTCCCAGCGAACGGGATCAACGCGGTCCCGTGTCCCCACCCTACGTAAGTATAGATGATATATTTTCAATTTTTGGCTTCCTATTAGTGCGAATTTTCGACTTGTATGATTTATTTTGACAGTGGGACGTGAAACAGATAAATAATGTAGGTACGTAAAATGTTTTATTGGTATTTGAAAGTGTTTTTCTACTTCGTAGTTTTGGCAATATGATAAATTTAGGCGATAAGTCTAGGAATTTAAGATATGTAGTACTAATGTTTACGTGAATTTTTGGCTTAGGTATACCTATAAAATAACATAAAGTAGGCATTATTTCACTACAGATGACGTAATGTACTTTACAACTACTTCAAGAGCCGGGCTTTGAAGCACATTTAAAAGAGCTCTCCTGCACTCAGAATGCCATTATAATTCCATTTTCATATTTTTGTATGCACCCATTAGACCCTTAAACTTTACAGTGTCAGAAACTGCGATAAAACGTGTGAAGGGTCAGAACGACCGCCGATACATCATAAAATTATATGAAAGTCAAGAGCAGGGAAAATGCGAGGTGAACGGGCCACACAAAAATTTATTACGGTCTGTTTTCGATACCTATTGTGAAAAGTTGGCTTTATGAGTTTTAAAAATAACTTTCATGAAAATAGCTCTACGTATCGTCGCATCTCGGGGTCTCAAATGGCATCCATTTGGGCAGTGGCAACGCGAGGCTGATCAAAATGTAAGTTATAAATAATAAATCTAAAGTGGTCACATAAAGATGTGGTGCATTTTATTTTGAATTTCTATCAGGGAAAAATTCTTTGAAGTAAATACTCGTCATTGGAAAGGGATTTGAAGGCGTTCGGTTAGAAATTTCTCGACGTCGCGCGTCGTGAAAATCTTCGTTCATGTTATAGCGTCATTTGAACTCGCTCCCCGTGAAATTTGCCGCGGTTCCTGTTAGGAAACAAGTGCGTTATGTACTGTATGCATCGAGCTGCATGTAAAATGGACGCTTAAAACCGTCTCGTTGAGTTTGTAACCTGTATAGTCCGGTGATATAGAAATTTAAAGAGCGTCACTGTGCAATGTTGGAAAAATTGCACGTTTTTAGAGGATGTAATGGAATAATGTTTCACAAATAGAGTAGCAGGGGTAAAGGCCACTTTTAATTATTAATGATTATTTTTAGAAAATAGCTAAAGATCTACGAATTCTGGAAATTTGATTTGCCTCAGTCGCTCAATGTTTGTTTAGTTCCCCAAAACTGTTAACTTACCAAAAGTACTATTATACTACAGTGTTCGAAAAATAACATAAAAGACGTATCTCCGGCCTACCACGCGTGCCGTAACATAATTTCTTCGACGTTTACCTATATCGTAAATTTGTCACATATTCGCACAAAAAAAGCGAGACTAAACAGTGGACAACATTTTGTCGCGGAGCGCACGGCTGACTATGACGTTAATTCCAATTCCGCGGGATTTTCCTAGTTATAATACAGTCTTAGTTCACTTCTAAGGTACGCTTACAATATTATCTCCAATTAAAAACTCTAAAGGACCACTAGTTTAGATTGTGCGCCGTCGGACAGTTAGTCGCACTAATGTTTTATAAGTACAAAGATCATCAAAATATTATGCTTCAATTAATATTCCAATTATAATAATAGCGAAGGTCGAGTTTGATGTTTTATCCATC
This sequence comes from Subacronicta megacephala, assembly GCA_958496365.1. Taxonomy (NCBI): domain Eukaryota; kingdom Metazoa; phylum Arthropoda; class Insecta; order Lepidoptera; family Noctuidae; genus Subacronicta; species Subacronicta megacephala. Next base: position 6,749,137 of record OY292525.1, read on the forward strand.
GTTCTCTTCCTAGTTCGAGGCAAGCTTTGTTAAGTTATTCGTCGGCCCCGTTTTATGAAAATAAGGTTGTCATTTAAAAGATCGAATGTGAACTGAAGGTAACTATTAAAGCGAACATAAGCGTGAAGATTAAGAAGAAGAACAATTTATCACTGAAAACATTCAATTGTGTCGCATTTATCTGTGACACAAATATGTTAGGGACCTGTTGGAGATCTGTTGCGTTGCTGGCTGCTGTCCAAGACTCATGTCGGGATCACTTCGAGTGGGGTGGGTCTTTAGATAATAGCAAGCATTTCGTTGCATGTTCTAGGAGAGTGTGCGCGGAGATACCCGTGTTGGCCATGTAATGGAAATCGCCACATAAATAGTCTCGTCGTTTACTTTACACTACTCTGCGTTAGGAGGGAGATTTTATTCTCCGGATGTTCGCTGATAACTGTCGGAAATTGTACGGGTTTTAGTATTGTTTTATCTTTAATTAAGAACTAAATTTATTTTTTTCTAGTGCGTTTTAAAGACGGTTTTGAAAACTAAAATATGTTTAATACACCTACTCATTAATTATCTTATACATAATTTATTTTCTCTACTGTGATCTCTTTTTCCGTGGAAAAGATATTTGTCGTCAACGGTTTTCTTATAATGTCTAAATACTTTTACGAATTGCAACTGCCTCATTAGTTTAGTAGTCTTTAGCTAGAGGTCGTGGGTTCGATTCCCAGTTAAAGCAGTGTAATTGTATTTTTTTTATGAAATGTCAGTAGCAGCTCAGAACTTTTGCCGATTAATGGAAATAGGCTCGACCCTATTACTTAGGATCTGTACATACCGACGAAATGTAAGTGTACATAATATGTAACCCTTTGCCTAACCCCCTAGGTGAATACTGTAAAAACAATAATTATTTAAATAAATCGTATTACGTACCATTCTGTATTTGACATATTTAGTTATTATTTAGGCCTAAACGTATCTGTTATATAAAAATAACACTATATATATATATAGGTATAGAATACTTACATATAACACCCAGTCCTTGGGGCTATGAGCGTTGGTCCCGCAAACATAAAGTCGAGAGCCATCACCAATTGGCTGGATCACCCGCACGTGGTTTCTACAGTCGAAGTGCTGGAAAAAAAATATAATTAAGAAGGTGCTGTTACAATCTACTTAAATTAAATTATGTAGGTTTCCAAAAAGACAAAAGGCATGCTGCTTAAAGAACGTCCCAAAAAATATTTTTTCGTTATCAAAATACAAATGAACTTTATGGAATAAACACTTAAAATTACTACGAACCAAACGTGTTAAGCTGATTTAAAAATTATATATGACCAATTTAACTGATAACTTTAAATGAACCGATTTAACGGGATGGAAACGAAATATTGAAATACCTCATTGTCAGCACGTAACAAAAATAAACTTTAACGCAAACAATCGAAACAAATCAATGGGTGTGCGATGCGCATACCGTACCTCAGGCAAAATTCATTGGAATAATAGTAATTCGAAAGTACGTGGGTGTATATAAGTGTTCACAGGCTGTGATTATGCAAATTTGCCTTCGACATAAATATTAAACGGGACATTAATATTCCGGACGCCAGAAATGCATTGCTCGCTTTACCAGTTAAAACAGTGCTATATTGGTCCATTTCAGTTCATTAAGGTTAATTAAAGTTCCATTTTTAAATTTTATGTATTTTTTTAAAATTGTGAACTTCGTGTTGAACATGACAGTATGTTTGCCGATGTGCTATGAAGGTTTGATTCAAATTATTTGCACTTATTTTTTAAAATTAACTGTTGTTCCAATTTGAGTTATTAAAATATTTTAGACACATTTTTCATATCTTAAAAAAATATATTTTTTTTAATCTATATGAAGCGGCGGTAGCCCAATGGCTAGGGTGTCGGACTTGTGATCATGTGGTTGCCTGTTCGAAACCCACCCATGACACAAGCATTTAGCTTAGCACGACGGGGTTAATATAATAATATAGGGTAGGATAGGATATGGGATAAAATTATAATAAATACATAAATGTATTCATAACTATATTTTCTCCATACTTGTAAACGAGATCAAATTTATTCCTTACTTCTTTAAAAAAATAAATACTATTTAGTCTTGTTTCATAGTACGAGGAGGAGTCAGTGATTATTTATCAATAGACTGGTACGTGGTCTTCGCGGTCAGTCGTCAAGCTCAAAACTAATTTTCTCTACGTCACAGCGACAGCTCGACAGGAACGAACGGATATTCTGACAAATTCTCCGATCAAAATGGAGTTCGTTATTAAAAATGTTCTCAAAAGGTGTCTAGCGTGTTCTTTTAAGTAGTTTTATCGTTAAACGAACTCGGAGTAAAATTTTTATTATTAAAAGGAAAAATTACGCTATATTTTTAGGTCTGGAAGAAAATTTAAACTTTTCGAACATCTTTTTTTATTGTTAAAATTATTCAGGACAAAACTAAGGGAGCTGTAATTAGTGTACGTAAAATAACAAGTACCTAAGTATATTTTTATAGGTTACAACTAAATTGTGGCTTGCCCCAATTTACGAGTAGTTTATTAATTTAATTAATTTAAGACATGTTTTTTTTTTTAAATAGTTTCTTTGAATAATATAACGTTTAAAATTTTGGTTACGAATACTAAACTGTCTCTATGTATGTATATGACTGAATGCTGAGCAGTAGGTCATTGGTTCGATTTTCAAGTAACGTTTTTTATGTTGGTTATTACTAATAGCAGCTTAGACTCCAACGACGACTCTGGCTTGGCAATAGACGCGCCCGCGTACTATTGTCCTACACGTGAACATAAAGTGACATTTTGTTTTGGATAGATTGGATTTTTGGATAATTATATTAAGTAAATAGGCATGTAAAGTATCTTTCCCTGTAAAACTGAAATTATATATTTCTGTGCACAACTTGACTTTTTGACTTAAATATATTATTGCTTCATTTTTTTATTAACATACCTAATTACATGAATACAAAAATAAATGAATTGCTATTCTCCCTATATTTTATCTTGAAAGAAAGAATACAACTTTGATAATATTTGAACAAACAGTGTAGGTTAACATGCTCTACTTAACCCAATATATCGTAGCTCTTTGTTTGATTGAGTATACTTGATAACGAACCATAATTACATTACTTCGACACACAAAATCAGAAAACGTAGTAAAACTCGATTCGGAATAGGCACGTGTAAGTAAGCAATTAACCGAGAGCTTTGTTTGTTAATAAAAAGTTTCGCCCGGTTTCTTTGGTTCGGCCGGGCGAGGTAACTTTCCAAGAGATTGTTCTAAAGTAATTATCGGATTAATATACTGTGAGCGCTCAGCCGCCGTACTGACGTGAACACAGAACTGTTTTGCACTCAGAAACAATCAGAATTAAGCAAGAGAACAATCAAGCTCGCGTCTAAGTTTCTTTTAACGGCACTTAGCCGGCAGCGCTCGCATAACTCCACTCGGAACTAATGCCTTCGATTGGACCATTTCGTTAATTATTCGCCACTTTGTACGTAAGTAGATTTACGGCGGGCTTTCCTCGCGTTTTTCTACCCAAAAGGTTTTCTTCTTGTTTTTCTATAATGGTTTTTATTAGGAATTTAAGAGAGCTGATTTGCATTACCAATGCGGAACATTTTATTGCTCATGCTGCGATACTCGTACACAAAGGTTGTAATGTGTACTTCGAAATTAAAAGAAATTTATTGTAAGCTGGTTTTGTGAACGTAAGTCTAAAAGGAAAGTTTGCATTATTTTTTCGGTTTTTTTAGACTTTTTGGCAAAATGTTGTTATTGTATACTAATTTATGGTAACATTTTAATAACTTAATCTTCGAAATGCCTTTAAGAATTCTGATATTGAGCTAAAATAATGTATATTAAAAAAAAATAACATTTTCTCGCTACACTCGATAAAAAGACACAGAAATAATGAAAGTAGTATTAGTGACTTGTTTACTATACTTACTTATATTAGATAGGATATTAGTCCTTTCCAAAATCACGAGTCTCTGATTTACCTAAACCAGTGAATTTTCCTTAATAGCGTCACAAAGAGCGTCGAAGTTAAAACAACGAGGCGAGCGCCCGGTCCGGTGGCCGCCTTACTGAATTCGCCGTCGGCATTTTTCCAGCCTTTTTCGTGTTACGACATCGTGTTTAGAGAAAAGAAAACTCGCCGACAGCGAGAAACTTTGATTATAGCCTTCACGAGTGGCCGTTCCATTCGCGATCGAGGTGATAGACTCGGGGATATTTCTTTTTTATAGCACTCTTTGATACTAATAAAACAAATTTACTTTTTTCTCCATTGGAAGAGTTAGAGTGGGTAGCATGTGGTCTATTGCTTTTCTTCTGACGCTATTGCGGAAGTTTGACCTTTAATTTGCGTGTTTTACGTTACCGCGATATTTTGTTGTAGTAAACTTGCGAATTTGCTTTCGGCAGTTTTTGTGACTTCCGCTGTTACGGTATACCTTTTAGAGCCGCAAAGAGGGGTTTACTGTTCACCGTAAGACTGTATACTTTTTGCATGAGACATTCCATTTCTGGTTGCGGGCTTTATGGCTCTCTTATTAGATATAAACGTGTCTGAGAGAGCCAACAAAGAGTTATAAATATATACGACATCATACGTTGAGTCGTCACAATATTTATGACAAAAACGTATATAGTTGTGGTGGTAGCGATCATTGACAATGAAATACATGTAGAAGACAAGAGTAGAGGAAACCACTCAAATGTAACGGTTCGTATAGAGCGGTTTAATCGAATTAGTGGATGACGCACCGAGGCAAGTCGCAATAATTGTCGTTCCCCGATCTGCGAGGCAGCCTCCGACCGCCAAGAAATAAAACAAATATTGCTTTTACGTTGCGATTGTAAATCAAAATTAACGGCCTTAATATAGCAAGGCAGAGCATGGCTGTGAGCCCCCCGCTATGAAATATGCTCGCCGCCCGCCGCTCACTGTTAAAAATGGGATTAACCCTTGATGGAAATAGTGCTAGTTCAGAGTAATTTTGCGAGAAATAAGAAATGTTTAATCTCATTTATGTAGGTATACTTAGCAGCTAATGGACTTAGCACGTTATTAACTTACCTCTGATTTTCCTTTAGATACACACCGTGCTACGTTCATGGGCTCCAAATTTATTGAATCTCTCTGCGAACAAAACGAAGTATTAACATTTTATAAAATGTACCGTGTGAATCTTCAGAAAATACGACGATCAATTAATGTGATTAAAGGCTCCATAAAGAAAGCGTTTGATAAAAAACTAATGATTAAATTCAAGCATTAATTCAACTAAGCCAATATGGTTTTTTACTTACTTCGCAGTGAGATGCGCTGATGTTATTCATATTCAGCCGATATAGCCGATCCCTGAAAAAAGAGTACCATAAGAAAAACATAAAAGGAATGTTATAAAACTCCTTTCACTTAGGCTATTTGAATGGAAAAGTTAAGTCAATTTACTGCGGACTAAAGAAGATACGTTACCAACTTGCGTAAAAGTTACCATAACGTTTATAGAAGAATCGTTTTATAGCTCAAAATGCGGCGGTATTATTCCCCGAATGAAATTAGTTGCCTTCGTGACACACACGATTGACCTATATCACCTCTTTTTATTGAATCACCAATGTAGCTTGACCCTCCTGACTCCCTAGAAACTATGTACAACGGTCGTTGATTCAGTAAAACTATGAAGTAACAGAGATCAAGTAGTATTGGTTGATGGGTAACAGGAATGAACCGAAGGTAAAGCTGATACGATGGCACACTCGTAAAAATAGCTATTTGATTGTATTGGACCGATTGGTTTTTGTTTTGTGCCGAGAAAATGATAGAAACGCGTAGATTTGAATTGACGTACCTACAAGAAGCGTTATTTTGTTTCGTTGTATCAAAATGATTATCTTTATGTAGAGGTAATATTAGAAACGTGAAGTTATTAGTCGCACCAAGAAGCGTGTTTATTATTTACTATATGTATGAACATTAGAGGTAATTGGCATTGTGTACAGTTTTCGGACCCTTATTGGAAAAAAGGCATCGGTGTTAGCATGCATGCATTGAATACAGAAATAATTTTGTGTATTTTATAGATAAAGATTCTGCTTTAAAATGCATTCTCTAGAAGTGATGTATATTTAAACAATGCTTTCATTCTTCTATTTCTCAGCATCTTTATTTAATTTCATACAATAATTTTAGAAAAACATTCCCGTATAGACTTGATATTTTTGCACATATGGATAGGGAGTCTACAGAACCACGCTACGATTCATGGACATCAACTTCTTCGTCCACCTTAAAAATATTTTGTGATATAAACAAAAATATGACTTTCCCTATACTTGTTTCCGCACCTACGAATATCGATGCAAAAAGTTGAAACTCATTTCAATACTTTTTACTAAAGGCTTATTTTATACTCACATTGCGCCAACATAAAGGGCGTCCCTTTTGGAATCCACGAAGAAAGTTCGGTAGTAAAGCATTCCACAGGAGAATTCGCGAACATGATCTGAAAAGATAATAAAAACAAAAATATTAATATCACTCTTATTATGAGTAGGTACCCTGTCATCAGCATCGTCAACCCGTTTACTATTGAACTGATGGTTATGGGCATCTTTTGCTAAAATTAAAGTTACTACGCGAGTACGCGACCGATCCACTACGCGGTTCTAATTCCAGACAGCAGACGTCGTTCAGGCTTGCAGTTTGCAGGCTTGTATTTTTTTTCTTTACGTCTTAAGTGACGGATAGTAATTAAGTAATACTGAAGTACCTACATGGTTTCAGTGCGTGCCTTAAATGTTAAATGGACACCTACATTATTACGTTTAAACATTCCAACAGTAATGTGTAACATTATTATTTTCTTTCGACACTAGACATTCATAAGGTTCTAGCAACCAATAAAAAATAATTTCAAACAGATTCAGTGATTAATACCTACAAACATGATTATAATATAATAGTTATGGATTCAAGCGTAAATAATTCTAATTTATTAGATACGCAAATAATTCAAGTCACTGATCAGGAAAAATCAAGTGCAAAAATACCTTTTCATATTATTAGATATATTTAATAAAAGACTCACAAGAACACGTTAAAGTAATATTTTTTAAACACAAAGAAGATCAAAGGGCTATTGAAAGAGGTCGCATGTTTACAGATACGTCTGAGCTATTTGAGACACATCAAAGGTATATTGTTGAAGGGATTTCATGCTTTGTACAAGTTAAGTAAAAAAATATTTCGTAATGAGATTTATGAGGTGCGAGCGCCATAATTTAGATAGGATTTCTTTTCGACGATGTGTATTTTGTAGGAACTATAGAGTATCATTATAAAGTTTGGTTGAAAGGTGAGATGGTTTCAGGGATTGCAAAATCTTAATCAAGAAATAATCTTGTATTTTTAAATCATTTTATTTTTGTTAAACAAAGAATCAACATAACCAGTTCTCCTGCAATCACTACACAATTAAAAAAATGAATTATATGACCATGTTTACGAGGTTATCTTTTTAGTAAAATCTCAAACAGTAAAAATAGTTTCCTTCAAGCTACAACACTATGTTCGTTTCTTCCTTGGGAGTTGTCATATACGTCGATCACTACATAGAATCTATTTTCCACAAAGCCAGCCGTCACTGTCTGCTCAGCTATGCAAGTACTCGTACTTATCCTACGTACGAACGTCGTCAATGTAGCTTATTTTGTATTTATTCGTGAATTTTTCTTTACAGAATCTACGTACCTATGACGTGCAGGGAAAAATATTGCCTTCAATTATCGTAGAAGTTGACAGTGAAATAATGATTCCTAATATTTCCAAATCATTATAATATTATTTTTAAGTAATTTTATAAATAAAAATATTTTGAACGATAACTGACGTAAATAATATTGAAAAATTATTTATACGAAATGCAACAATATAGACTAACCAATTTCTACAGTAAAATGTAAGGGGAGCCATAAAGACTTGACTTTACGTAGATTCTTCGAAATGTAGTTTGAATTGGAAAAGCGACATCGTTGGAGGGAATCGGCAGGTGCGAGAGAATTCAGGAATCAGTATTGCTTGCAGACGAGACGCCGCTGGGACACTATTTGGGGCCTGTTGTTACAGAAATTTGCATATCCTTCGAGATGTAAGTTGGTGGTCTGACATTTATCGTTATCTACACGGCGATATGGACTAGATGCTAATAATTGAGATTGGATGAGTTTCTAAGCAACTGAATATTTATTATATTCCTTCTAATGGCTCATTATAATTCCCTAGGGAAATTTAATTGCTGTTATTAATTTATTTTTGATGAACCACTAGTTATACCTCTTCTGAGACATTAATTAGCTATTTTGTTACAACACAAACGCATATGAAAAAATTATGTAATAATACTAAATTGTTTACATACAGTGAGTACTGTGTAATCAAATTATGTTAAGTACTTCTAATTGATTTATAAATAATAGAAAAGGTTAAAATCAGAAATATTATACTAGCGAATCACGTAGTAAGTTAATATTTTATATGAAACAAATCTAAGAATACAGATACACGAACTATAATAATAACAATAAAGACAATAGTAGCAGACTATGAACAGAAAACACGTAGAGAAATTATTATTATGGTAGACTTAACATCGTAGTTATTACTAGACGTTTCGAAATGTCATAGTCCATTAAATGTAGTTCAGTACAGTTGCTGTTGGTTATAAGTTTATAACATTGTACATATTTTATAAGAACGCGTCAATATTCCACCCAAGTATTTTATAGCAAAAGATTAAAATATACATATTATTTTATAGTATTATCTAACTTTAAGATATCGATAAGTATCTTGTTTTTAATTATACTATACACACGAAACTTGCTAAGACTATTTATGTGGTTTTTAGTAGTAGATAAACCAGATATATTTCATCACGAAATAAAATATTTATAATTTTTATTTAGTATCATCTTTATCACTATAGATATTATATATTAAGCACTCGATCAAAATTGCATCATGCTTTACATACGTGGACCTAACATGTTTCCCTGAGGAACGCCTACTGAAAGTTGTTTGTGATCCATACCTAGGATTGACTGATGAAAAATACACTGCTTCAGAATTTATGATTCTTACGGTAGATGCCACGAAAGGTTGGACGACAACCATCGCGTACGAGAGATGCAATATGTAGAATTTATTGTCGATCCTTCGACTTTTGAGTATATATACTCGTAGACGATATATACGCTGGAGTTACAACGAACGTTCTAGACTGTAAATATGTTGGACTTTACGTATTTAACCCTTTTGCGTTTTAATAGGATAACTATAAGGTCTGAACGGTAAATGTATGATTGCGCAAATTTCCTGAAAACATTTTTTTCATTATTCATCATCAGTTTCAATTTCTACTAGACGCCGTTATGTTAATCTTAGTCATGATTATCAACGTATTAGTCCACTGCTCTTATCTGTATTAACTGCTCTTCTTTAAATTAAGTGGTAGATTTATCGTTTTTTTTTATTCAGTATGTAAATTAACAATTATATATTACTTGTACGTAATTGATTTACTATTGGTTTACATGTGATCTCCTTACAAACTTTTCATCGATTAAGAATGGCCACTTTCTTCATAAAATCTATTTTAACGTTTCTATAGCAATTTAACATTTGTATCAATATTGAGGTCAGTTCTAGATCTACGAATTAGCGTAATTACAATAACTAGTCGAGGTCGCGGGTAATAAGCAAAACTATAATTAGTGCAGGCCTACCATATCAAGATCCTTGTGAGCTTAACCCGGCACGCGAGTTGTTTAAACGGTAACACGACAACGTACCCAGATCTGATAATAAGAACCTAGCTTTTGTTGCTACTAGATTATTACTTTTACTTTAATTGAAGGCTTATTCAACACAACGACATTTTAAATAGTAACTACATTCTTTAATCTCTAGTTAGGTCATGCGCTTATCGAATTAACGTTGAGAAATGAGATTTATGTTTTTATGGTTCTCTGCATATTTTTTTTGCTTTATTCTTTATTTTTATTACAAGACTTAAACTTGTCAGATTTTATGGCTTTCCAACCTTCTCATTAGCTGTTGAATTATTACATGTTATTTTTTTATTACGAGATCAGTCATGATTGTAAGGGTTTCTTTTTAATTTCTCTCATTATAGTTTTAAATTGTGTATTTAATGAACTATTTCATTAATACTAAATGGACGTCGTAAAATTTATTTTATATGACCAAATTATTTGTACGAACTTTTTTTAAGCATAATTATAGTTTTATGATTAAGGGTTTTTGAAGCTTCGTATTTCGAACGCAACTTCATTGTGGTAATTGTTTTATCGCATGAGCACCGTCACACTGGTCAGGTGAGGGTAGTAAGGGGAATGGAGGGTGAGAATGGAGGAGTGCGACACGGTTCCTCACAGCTGGAACTCGTAGGAAGAAAGTTATAATAAACCTGCGCACGTTTCAAAGATCCTATCACACGACATTATTTTGGTCAAGGGTAGTTTGAGCAAGCAACATGCTTTTGTATTTCATGGATACTGTAATTTGTAAGGGAAAATCACCCCCGTTTTCATTGTATTTAGGTTACTGATACCGTTAAATGGGACATCACGGACAGCTTATCCGGGACAAAAGCGTGTAGATAACATTTACTTTCAATATACGTTGCTGTTATGAATGTTTCGCCGTATTTGCTTGTTTCATATTCAAATATTCCCTTACATTCACAATCAATCAAAACAAATACGTTGTAAATAACTCATACATCAGTCGTATTAAAATCGTGACAATACGTAATAGGGCAGACTTTCGTACGGTAAGGTAAGCGTTCACCATCGTTTCATTTGATGGATTACATGGCGATTACGGTCGACAGGAAATCCGCGTATTTTTCATTTGGCAATTGTACGTTTTGGTATCAAAATATCATTATACACGGCACCGATTAGATTAACGACACACAATTGGCTTACATGGAAACTTTGGACCATTAGCTTTCTGTTATACCTATTCCGTGGGTTGGATTAATTCAGAACGCGCCCCGTGGGTGTTCGTTTCGTGTTGTTATCGCTCCTGTCTCTAACAATAATATAGCTAAATACGAGTGAAATATTTCACACGTTGTTTTAAAGATGCGGCTGGTTTTGGATGAAATTTTATTTAAAAATTACCAAGAATTTTATGTAGATATTGAGAAAATATTAATGATTAATCTTCTTATTTGTCAAAATAAAGCGTTAATTTTCAATATAAACATTTAACCATACAAATGTCAAAGAAAATAACACTTAACAACGTCATAGAAGTTTTACGGAGATGCTTTATAGTCATAGCAACTACAAATGCTGGTAAGCCCCGTCTACAGGGGGAACTAAATTAACTCGCTTATGATATGATATTTCAGTCACGATCTTAGTGAATACTCTGTTACTGGCGTCGGCAAGTCGAAGTGAGTTAACAGACTTAATCGCGACACGTGTATAGATAATGTACCGAACGAATTTTGGATACAAGATGTATAAGCACAGGACGAACAGGGCGAGAGTACCTACCTCCTTCTTTTTCGATTTATGTTTAGTTAGAATACATGTAATCCCCGAAGGGTTAGGCAGAGGTGTACTAATGTATACACACATTTCGCCGGTATTTTTAGGTCCCATGTACCTAATAGGGGGCGAAGCTATTGCCATTAACCGGGCACAAATCCAGACTCCGAGCTGCTACTGGGAATTTCATAGAAAAACCCAATGACACTGCTCGACCTGGAGATCGAACACAGGACCTCTAGCGTAGCAGTCGCGCTTAGGACCACAAGACTAAGGAGGCAATTAGAATAATGTGGCTTATACTGTTTTTTTTGAGCTGTGTTGATTTATGTTTTATTAAATGTGATTTTACTATTTCTTTTCTATATTCTTTAGCGTGAATAACAAGTGTTTTTCTCAGGCCCGACAGATATTAGATTTTTTGAAAGAAGGTTGGTATTTGTATATCTGCCCAGTTTTAATGGATATAGGTTGACATCCTATGACGCTCTTGGCCATATATTGCTGGCCAACTATGATACAACTTTGACTATATTTTTAGAAATCTGGTTGAGGAAAGCTGTTGTCAGCACATATAGTATATGTAGGTATTACCTATGGAATTGATGATGCTGAAAGTTATTTCACTGAAAGTACCTATCCCTGAATGAAATAGTCTACGTTTTATTGTAAAAACATCCACGTGAGCGAAGTAGCGCGAGAAAGCAATTTTTATTATAAGAAGAAAGATTACTGAACATCGTAATATCAACATCATTTAATAATAATAATTGTGTAACAGGTCAAACTCTATAAAGTTCTTAATGGAAATAATAAAGAACTTAGGATTTACTTAGACACTGCTCACCACTAGGCAGACAAATTAATTTTCTAAAAGCAAACTTAATGGATAAAATACAATAAAATATACCTTTGTATTCAATTTATCGTAGAAATGAACAAAATATTTTTAAATGTGATAAAATTACTAGGAAGGTACTGTTCGTGCTATTATTTGAAAATGTTTAATTAAGTTGATAATGATTAGTTTGATAAAATATCTCAAATTAAATTAAACTAAAAATAATTGTTGGCATAGAAATCAAATTTAAAAAGTAGCCTTCGTTGATCTGTGATATTGTGATAAAACCTTGTTGAGTATCAATGAAAATGATATACTATTTATACAATGTAATAACTTACATTTTATTCGTCATCAACCCATTACATTGTCCCACTGCTGGGCACGGGTCTCCTCTCAGTACGAGAGGGATTAGGCTATAGTCCACCACGCTAGCCAACTGCGGGTTGGCGGACTTCACATGCCGTCAAGAAAATCTCTCAGGCATGCAGATTTCCTCACGATGTTTTCCTTCACCGTTCAAGTGCGTGATAAATACGCACATGACTTCGAAAAGTCAGAGGTGCGTGCCTTGAATTCGAACTCGAGACCTTTGACTTGGCAGTCCAATGGTCATATCACAAGGCTATCACTGCACTACACTATTTTATTACAAAAACATAAACGACGAGCCCCACTACTGTAATCCCTTTAACTGTTTTAATGTGTTATTAAAGTTGAAAATGCATTAAAAATATTAATAACATTGAGCCAACGGTAGAGGTCGCCAAGGCTGGACTCAGTGGCCGTTAAAAGAGTGCCATAAAGTCGGTACAGTTATCTCGCAGGACTCATAATAAAGTATTAAAAGAACTTCATCTCGTCTCATCCCTCGTTACGAAGTTATTTTTCTGGAATGAAGCCTTTTAATTATTTTTTAAGTAGGAACAGCCTGTATTAATAAGATTTGTACACTTATAGTTGCTGTAAACATAGTTAAGTATCTTTAACTATCTAATAATATTGTTAGTGTCAGACAGATACTTGCACAAGTTGATTTATTATAAGTATTCGTTTTATTATTTGTTTCATTGTGACTGTTCGAATAAACTTTCTGTCTGATACGTGTTATTGGAAATTACACCATTACAATGATTTGATATCATTATTTAGTGTCGTCAAGATTACGCTCGCGGAAAACATCTGTCTGCCAACCTGCATTAGGCTAGAGTGGTGGGCTCTATAGCCGAATCCCTCTGATTCGGAGAGGAGACCCTTGCCCAGAAGTGGGACAATATTATTGTAATGTTTTCACAATGAAAATTCCACTCTTACCTTTAAAACTGACTAAACATTGTAAGCAAGGATGCCATGTCGATTCTATGGTCAAAAATGACCTACTTTATACAGGTAAATGAAGCCCAAATCTAACACACACTGAAACATAAACTACCAATAAATATTAAATGTGTTTTTTTTTCAATGTATTTATTATATGATAAAATTTTACATTTTCAATGTATCAATTATCTATTTATATATATTTATAGACGTATTTGTTTACAAGTCATGATTGATTATTGTTACACAGACTTTGACACAGACATTGTTTTTGTAAACAAAAACTCTATGTTGTATTGACGTAATAATTTACTCTTTATTGACATAAATATTGCCTAAGATAACTTTATTTATAGTAAAGATACATCATTATACATATTTATGAATAGTTAGATGTAAGTATGCATTGTATTATAAAGTGAGATTACACTGACTGGTTATCTGATCCAATCCACCCCTTGCTTGTTTATTAACTCTACTCACTTGATTAACAGAATAAGCGCACGAGAGAGATGCCATCTACAAAATCCTTTACTACCCAAATCTTTTTGTTGAAAAAGGTTCGCAACTTTCCAAACAGGAAAACGACGGAAAATTGTTTTCTAAAAAAGCTAACAATATCGTAAACATTCACCGTCTATGTTGGGGAAAAAGTTCACTAGTTTAAAAGCGAGCATTATACGCTTTTCGCTTGAAGTATCAAAGTTGTGTGCTGTCGTCACATCGAGTTCAATCTATATCAGATGATGAAATACGAGAAAAGTACGAGTATATATACATTTTCTCAAATAAAATAAAGGCTTAAAATGTTTGAGAACGAAAGAAAAATTCTGTCATTGTAATCCTTTTACCTTTCCTCGTAGACACGAAAACGCTCTCCCGATGGTGCGGACTAATTCCGAATGCACCTCCAATCGTAAAAGAAGTCGTAAAGAAGCGAGTCTCCCCTCGAACCGATGCACGGGAATCAGAGAAAAATAGTTGATTTCTTATTGGCTTCCACCCAGACTCAGATTGAAAATTCGCCATAAAGACATTGGGACACGCCTGGCCGGATTAAAGGGGGAAACTAATAAAGAAAACTTTTGCGACACCGTATTTTTACCAAACGTGCACCTAAAACTTCTCAACCTTTATTAGGTTCGCGTTGGTAATTTAGAAAACGTTTTGCGGTGTTAGCTACTAGCACTTTTTCCTAAAACTGCTATAAAACGGATATCTAGTTTCTGTTATAGCTTTGTGGAGTTGATTAAGTTTTTTCAATCTTCACGAATTTAATATACGCTTTTATTTCATATATAAAACGTAGTCGCTCTCCAAAACGATTATTTAGAAAATCATATTAATGCTAGCCGGGCTTTAGCGTATATGTACATATATCAGATAGCTTTTAGACTCTGATAAAAATGAATTCGCAGTCGAGAGCGGCAAAAATTATGAAATACGGCGGCGCGACGGCACATAGGATGAAAGTAGTGACACGAGCGAAGAGATAATAAAGACAAAACACGGCAATAAACATGTTCTGAAAACATGCCAGCGCTTCGAATAGGAAACAGGGTAATGTGTATTTCATTTACATAAATTATCGCACGATGAAGCCGGCATCTATGCGAACCGGGTGACGCAAACCACCTTCCAGGGATGTTTATTTACGTAACACATTGTGATCGTCCATTGGGATTAATTTACTTGAAGCTTTTAAGGATTTAATTAAAGTAGGTTCAGTGGAGGTAAATTTAATCGTTGGTGATAAAAAAAAACCCGAGAAGAATTAAAATACAGGAAACATTGTCCAATGAAAAGAAACTTCTCTAGCTGCGCCAGGGAAGTAGTAAATTCCGCCACCACGTTGTTGGTATATAATTTCACACACGCCTCGACTCATCGTTCGGCGAAATATTAAGGTGTATAAAATTTTATTACTAACATTACCCCCTTACCCTGTTCTCTCTATAAACATTTTGTGTCGCGTCTCCCCTCGCACCAGCGAGAGCGGAGCAACTTTCGCCGTTGCCTTACTTCCCTCTAATGCCACATTTGTGTCTTAATAACGAATGGTATTATGTTACGAACGTTCGTATTGTTTGATTTTCAATCTCTTGAGATTGCAGATTTCCTTTGCTCCGCTAATGGCCCGTGCCGGAGAATTGGAACATTTGAAACACTATATCGGAAGCTTGAGTTTTATTGCGTATTATTTAAACTGCTTATTGATTATTGAGCTCGTGAAACGTCGGATCCGATCCATTTTTAATATCGTTCTATTTGTACGCTCAACTGAAAAAAGTTATTGCATTATGAAGTCAAATGAGATGTTTATTTTCATTGCACTCGATGAAAGCGGCAGTTTAAACAAATTGGCACGAAAGTATTTGCTTTTGCGCCAGTATTTTGATATTGTTTACATTTCGAGTGCAAATTGCAGATTGCGTGAAAATGCTGAATTCAATGTTGAAAGATTAATGATGTTAAGCAAGTTCGTAATGTAACAAGAGTGCAGAGTACGGGCCAAGTTGATAGTATCGGGTGCGGTAATCGTCGCCAATCTCGACGAGGCACGCGCACCGCCCCTACTTTATCTCGGCAGTTCGTCGCGGCATCACGCCGCTTATTGATATCACCGGTGTACACTATGGATGTCCCGATATTGCTACCTGTTTGTCTTGCATCTGCTATATTGACTATCACCGCAGCCTTGTTGTGAATACTTTTTTCTTATTGCTCGTTTCCGTAAGAATTCATTGGAACGGGACGCGCTTGGCTACAACTATTGCTTTTATTGTCGTTTGAACGAATAGGGGTTCCTTTCCAATATGTCAGCCTGAATCGGTTTGTTTTCATACGCCACTGATTTGTGTCACAAACATACGTAGACTGAGTGAATAAGGTAAGAGAAAATATGCGATTCCAAAACCTTTTACAGTAAAACGGTTTGAGACGGTCTATCTTTAGGAATATTTTATTTATTCCTAAATTTGTTTGCTTGTAATTTGTTAGGCACTCGTTTTATATACAGAGAAAATGTTTTCTGAATTCAGCGCCGTCAAAAATAATTTACATAAAATCTTAAGCAAACGAAGCGAATTGGGTAAACTTCAATCATAGGATTCCGTCATCTTTATCGTCAGCCAGACCTATTTCAGTCGTAGCCCTTGAGTATAAATTGGACTGACAATAATTTTGATGGCAAAAATCTCACAAATTTAATAAAAATGTATTTGTAGATTTCTCAAGATTTTACTGGAGATACCGTGAGAACAAGCTATCGAACCGCAATGACGAATTCACCCCAATACTAAAGACTTATCGAAAAATAAATATTTTAATGTTAACTGATAGCCCCTATAAGGGTTTCAGGTAGATCCTTGCACCTTTTCTACGTAGAAGATAGACGCGGTTCGCAGCAAATATTCGTGACCATCCACCGCGTGGAATCCTATTGCAATTTATGCTCATTGAACTGGAAAAAGTATATGGGGAAGCTAAGGTCGGCGTCGATTCTTTTATTGCCACACGAAATCAATAAGGAGCGTGACGTGGCAACTGTTTTCGAGGACCGTTTCATGTAATAAAACTCATAAAATCATACTCACGTCTGGTCGCGTGATCAGTTTGTACTAGGGCTCTGTACAAATCATGACTTATTGTGTCCCCGGAGGGCAAATTCAATCGAATCAGACAACGCGGTACCTTCTATAAACAATTATTCTGAATACATTATTGAGGCATCACTTCGATGTTATGCAATAAGTCATGGTGTCCTCTAGGGAGGCTCCTGGCTGCCACTCCTACATGAGCGTAATTGAAAATTGAAATTTGTTTAGGACTGTACCGGACTCGTAATTTGATTTAACGACGGTTCGCGCGCAATCGGGCACTGATAACAATAAAATATAACCACTAGAAGTGAATCTGTACCTTCAATTCGACGTTCAGTGCCTTGTCGAGATTCTGTGTATACATTCAATTGCTGCGACTGTCACGTAGGGGAATTAATTTTGTAAAGAGCACTGCTGAAGTGTGAAGAAACCGTCGCATGATTTATTTCTGGTTCACTTGTCTTGCACACCTGATGAAATTCACAGTTATTATGTCTACCTGCGTATCTAAATTTTGTTTCAAATTAAGCTTAAATTTGGTTGAACATGTCTATTTAAAATTTGTATACACAGGGATATATTTTGTCTTGTCAAATTAACTGATCAGAACGTTATTATTGTTTTGTATTATTTTTTTTACATTTTGTTTCTCCCCTTTTTCATATTTTATTTTAACTGTTACTGTAATTGTGTATGTGTATATTTGATTTGCAAATGTAATTCCAATTAGCAGATCAATTAAATGTGTAAGTATACATATATGAAAGCCTATCCAACACTGTCTCCCACGAAACTACACCTTGGTATAAATCGAAGGCTTTCTTCCACCCCAAACATTACAGCCCTATGCCTTGGGAGTCATTCTTCTACGGAGGCAGCCCAAAGAGCGTAATAACTCCGCCAAATATAACGCATCCCAGACCGAGCCATAAACTGCATGCTTCAGTGTACCACGTTGTACATTTATTATGCTGTTCTTATATAACAGGTTTTAGGTGCCATAAGGCCATAAGCTAGTAACACTTCCGTTAGTATTATACAAAGGTATGTAAGACCTGAGTAAGATCTAAGTTAAAATGACCAGCAATGTTCCGACTACTTAGCAATAAATGAAATTTTATTGTTTATATAACTTTATACTGTCAATAAATTTTAGTTTAGTTTAGTTTCAGTACTTCCACAACTCTATTATCTACGAAACTATTATTACATATTTCAAGATTCAGATAAATATGTCAATATCGCTACATATTGACGCACCAGTGAAGCATCAGATTTATTTTTATCCCACCGATATTATGAATGTTAGCCTTTGAATAAGGATTCCCTCGTCGAACGTTACCCAACCGTGAGGCGCGCTTTGACAGAAACAAAAGTGTGCGCACGTGAACACCCCATATTGGCAATATCCAAGAAATTTCGCCAATACTACAGAGAGATACTAGCATTATTAGCTAGGGGTTCCTTAGTTCCAAGGCCCCCTCGCTATCACTCACCTATCCGTATCAGTGGCTAGGGGGGCTCCGTACCTCCACACGACTAATCACAGAGGATGTGGCATAGACGCGCTATGCATATTTATTATTGCCTCCAACAAATTCTCACTGTTTCGTTCGATACGAGCGAAGCGTGAATGTTTTTCATTTGTTCCGGTTATTTATTTAGCGAGGGCCCCAGGTACGTGTAAGGGCTTAATGTTTGATGAGCTCAGATTCGACCTCCTTAATTTCTATACGCATCTCCGCATTAGAACGAAGTTCGATCACGTCCTGCGGTTGTTTGCTTTCCCAAGGAGATAAGTGAATTAAATTCTGCTCGATTAATCGATATATCTAATGAATCGGATATGTATATGGGCACATTATTTGATATTTGAGAAATAATCGGGGAATTTGTGAACGTGTTCGCAATAGCAATGTTCGCTAGTGAATTATGTAGCCGAATCGGAAAATTTACAGGGCTGCAAGCGAATATGAGTGAAATTACGACCGCAACAAACAATTAACGTCCGAGAGGCGAGCGAACACCGGCTTATAAAACACGGTTACACGTCCTGCAGTAATTAAAACTTCTCTAGCGAAAAGAAAATCCAATAAAAAATAATTATCTCCGCTATCGTTAACAATGTGATGTGTGAAGTGAATACAATTAAGTAAAAAAAAAGTTTAAGGTATTTTATTTTGGTTTGCCCTCAAATTAAATTCCAGACGAATGTTAATGTTTAACCGGGGAATTCTTGTACAGTTTAATAGGGGGAGGTCGGGTTAATTAAATGGGCTGAGGGGTTCATTTTCATAAAATAATTTGATCTTAGCTCAACACGACGCCAATTGGTCGCGATTCATTCGCTGAGATCGCAGACTTTAATTTCATTTTTGCGTTGTAAAGATTTTAGTAGAGTTGAGGTCTGTACCTAACCATCGCTCGTCTTTATTCGTTGGAAAACTACATAAACACGAGTTTATTGCTGTCTGTCTGCCTTTACTTTTGACTCGGAGGGCGGTTCAGCAAATTGACTAAAGTGCGGTCTCGTGTTGAAGTAATAAACGTATTTTATTATGCAGCGCTTACATCGCGCCGCGTCTCATTATAATTGAATATGAATGTTTTTGCATAGTATATTATGTACCACAAGCTTACTTGGTATTATAATATTTTTATAGCGGATTTAATAAAGTTCAACCTTTCTTTCATCTCAAATATGTAAATTATTACCAAAATCTTATAATAACACTCTGCTTTATTTCATAAATGTACACAATAAATGACTAGGTAAAAAATATGAATTAAATTGCGTATAGCTAATATAAGTAAATATTCAGAAATTATGTTGATTTGACTGATTGTTGAATCAGCCCTAATATAAATCGTCTAATAAGTACATTGCCAGATGTTGACACTGCAACAACCGTAATATTACGAGGATAAATATGGGCTTGAGCATTACCTAAGCAAACATCGAAGATTTATAATCGCAGAGTGCATACGACAGCCTGCATAATTTAATTACTGCCTCACACCCTTGATTAAAATTTTGCAATAACGCATTAGCGCAGTAAGACGCCGAAGGGCGTAGGGCAAGGAAATTAAACGGTCCATAATAATTTCGTTACGCCAGTACCATGATTAAAACCTTGCAATTAATTAGGAAAAGTTTGGCGTATGGGGAATGGCGAAGACATTAATCGCAGACTAACGCGTGAAAACAAGTGATAACGACATGTCTGATGACTTTCCAATTCTTGTTAGGCCGTTTTTTATTGAGAACCAAGTGTGTAAAAATTGGAAAAAAAAAATTAAAGATATTTAACAACGTCCATCTTTAATTAAAGATACTACATTTTTAAGAGTAGTTGAAACTATCATCGTCCTAACTAAACTGCAGATTAACATATAATTGATTGATGCACCGTAAACATAGCAAAATAGTTTAAGCGATAGTCCTCTCTACACGATATTGTAAGGTTGGAAACAACCATATTCAACATAAATGAATTTGATTCGATACATCCTTACCCTTATCACGACGTGAAAGGAATCATGCAATATTTATACGTGGGAAGTTGATAAGGAAATAGGGTAAACACATAGCAGGAGTTAATCAGGAATAAGTGTTCGGTAACGTTAACGATACGTGAGTAAACAAAGCCAAGATTATATGACCTCAGAGCATTAGACGTTGAATGTACGCGAATGATCTAATAAAACATTCAACGGCCAAAACGGGGAAACACAAAATCAGATTGTCTCAAAATCACACGAGTGACAGCGTTACGTGGCGGGGCTCGCATCTATAATTCAGACGGTCTCGGGATCGCGGCCGACGAACGGGAATACTTTCCCCCGTACTAAACTAACTTATGGCAATCTATTCTTGTTGAATCGAAACTGCCTACTATTGTTTAGACGTCCCTCTACTAAGGTCGGAAATATCTTGGTGTGAATAAAATAGTGAAACCTGAATCTTTCATCCAATGTTTTCGCGTGTTTCGATGCTCCTATTTGGATTGTTAAGCTTGTTCCCCATTTGGACGTGAGACGATAAATGTTTCTTTAGTTGAGATCTAAATAAAGTTGTGTGATTAGTGTAGCGGCAGTGCTTTCAGGTTTCTGTTTTAACGACATTTCCGACCACAATAAAACCGTAATTTTCATCGATTTCTATTTCTATCTCGAATAATCAGAAATAATTATAGCAGTATATTATAAAGAATAGTGTACATAATTATACCGTAAGTGTTTGTACCTACTGGTGAAATATTTTTTCAGATAAAAAATACTGAACTCAAATTAACTTGTCATAAACTACTTACTCGATTGGCTATGGCTAAACTATCTAAAAAATCATCATGATCATCCTGATTATTTTATTTTAAATGGCGTTGCTCTCGATCTCAAAGCTCTCTTTTAATTCCGTAAAAAGTATCTATGGATTGACAAAACAGTGATAAACTACAACAAGTAGGTGTAGATCAAGCAACAATAACACCATATCTATTTACTCCAACAACTCTTACTTATGTCTATGATACTTAAGGTATGTTATTTGTCATACGCGCGACTGTTTGATTCCCTAATAAAGAAAAGTGTTATTGGGTTTTTCAATATATATTTTGGGTTCTTCCTAGTGGATCACAAGATTAGTGGCACCGTTCACACAGTTGCAATTATCGACGTCGATGGTTTACCCCGAAGTAAGGTTTCAGCGATTACCGTCACTTACCGCGAACCAAATGAAAGCTTGAGGCGCTCGCTGTAATTTTTAAAGTTAGTATAACATTGTATATTTGTACGTAGGCCAAAATATACCTACCTATGTAAATATCTTATACAGAAAGCAGTGATTGGATTTCTAAGTCCACTTCTGGGTTTTGTTTTCTGGGTTGGTAATCATGTGCTTATTATTATTAAATTATGATCACTGGCTAAAACGTGAAAGAGAACATCAAGAGGAATTCTGCATGCCTGAGATATTTTCTCGCCGGGTTCCGAAGACTGCCAACCCGCAGTAGGCTAGCATAGTGGACTATATCCTAACCCCTCTCACTTCGAGAGGAGAACCGTGCCCATCAGTGGACAATAAATCAGTTTATGATGACGATCATATAAATCTTCCTAAGGACCTACATAATAGGCAGTCATAGCTAAACGTGGATAGTTACGTAACCGTACAATACCTATAAATTACTATTGTCTTGCATTCTAATTGGTATTAGGGCACTACAGGATAATTCGCGCAATTACTGTCAAGAATGGATTCACGGCAGACGTGCTTCAGTTTAGTGTCGCCAATCGTCTGCGATTCACGCAAACGTTCCGTTTTTAATGCAAACGGTTCCGTTTACGGTAATCGCTGGTACTTTAATGGGTTTTAGCGGTGGTAACATTTACGTAATGTACCTATTTTAGTTTTCAAAGTTGTGCCTTGTTGAGTTACCTACATACTCATACATACATACACTCACGCCTTCTTCCCAAAGGGTGAGGTAGAAACTTTAGACCGCCAATTGCATACGTCTATCGCTTCTTCAATTTTCATTCATCCACAGGCGCCGGTTGCGAGTACTGCGCACCCGACTTTATTGAAGGACCTCACCAATATGGTCGGTGTAAGTATGTCTTTCTAGGGCGTCCACTACGTAATGATTTTACTATTTCATTTCTTTCTATTTAAAATTCCGTCATACTGTATGTTCTTATCTGTTAGTAATCATCAAGGCTACTCATCAAGCAATAGATTCCCAGAATAAGCTGAACTATCGTCGTATGAAATGCGAAGTTAGCTCATACTGGAAAAGTATACCTATGTTTAAGTGTGGGTTGTGTACATGGTTATATTACTGTTTATTAATTCATATTATTTTGATACAAAAAATTAAGACACAAAAGATAGACACTCCTGCTGCCTACATTAAATATTCTACATTGCTATGCCCGATAGGGTCCATAATGAACTAAATTATTGTAAAATTTACCATCCACGTAAGATACATGCAATAAACATTGATATCCACCTTATAATCATGTAAGTAATAAATTGATATATCATAATCATCCCATCTTTTATCATTCCAGAAATGACAACCCTATGGTAGTGAGCAATACGACTGATAACTCTTAAATTAAGCTCTCACACGAGCCTACAGCGGATCACGAGATTGGCGCCACCGTTCACACTGTAGCAATTATCGACGTCGAAGTTTTACTCCGAGCTAAGGTTTCAGCGATTACCGCCGCGTTACCGCGAACCAAATGAAAAGCCTGATGCGCTCGCTCTAATTTTTGAAGTTAGTGTGAAATGGTTTTCAGTTTAATAGCCGTCGTGCGGGATTAAAATTAAGTAACAAGGCAAATGTTTGTTGTTGTTTAAAAACCTTTTTTTTAAGAAACTATTAAAGCCGATGTTAAGTTTAGGTATACATAATCATAAATGACAGACGCAGGAGAAAAAGTAAACATGACGAGACGAGCCGTTCGTTGTGATGTCATAGTAAACAATTTTTTTGTTAAAAATGTACAATGAGATATTTATAAACACAGAAGTATCGTAACGTAACGTTTCCGAAAGGTTAGCCTATCTATCAGCTTAGTCAGTGCCCTATTTAAAAAAATTATAATCATATTTTATGCCTAGAATCTGTCCCGTCATTGCTTAGGTAAAGTTAAGTATAATAAAATTACATAATGAGGTAATAAATCGAATTATATTAATAGCAACTCTTTGAACGAACATTAATTTTAATTTAACTGCTATTCCTTGACCTAAAATATCACGGTTTGGGTCGGATTAGCCAAAATGAGTGCAACAAATTTCTAATAAAAGGTGCCTATAATTACGGAGTGGTGGAACCAAAATTGTACTGAGCCGTAACATTTCCCATGAGTCGTGGACATTTATCGGCGAATGGTCGAGGATAAAACAATAAAGAATGGGTAACTGCGTTTTAATGTGAACAAGAACACGGCTGGACAATGGCCGGCGATTGGGGCTCGAGCGGTGGTCACTGCGAATACGCGTTGGGCCTATAGGGAGGGGTCACTATCGATAATAACGGATATTTCTTACAGAAATAATTTTTTTTAAATGTTTAAAACTTTACCCTTCGAACCAAATCTACGGTCTCATCATCCTACACATACATCTGTGTTAAAAATAGGTAGGTAATTATTTTATCATAAAATCGTGGGTCACTAAAGCAGTTCAGTTTCTGTATTCGTATTGATATAGGTACTTGAAAGTAATTATTGATTACTTATTTGGTATTGATTTTTCTGTGTATTTGGCCCATAGATTACAATTATTAGGTATAATGGTCCCACCACGTTCCAACTGCTGTAAACGATAAAAAAGTCGATACTCGCGTTAAAACAGGATCGCGCACCACTAGTTCGGGTGTAGGTAAGTAATAAACGTACCCGCATAAACCTTTGAATTGCTGACCACGGCATCGAACCTATGCGCCCTTT
Organism: Subacronicta megacephala; assembly: GCA_958496365.1. Taxonomy (NCBI): domain Eukaryota; kingdom Metazoa; phylum Arthropoda; class Insecta; order Lepidoptera; family Noctuidae; genus Subacronicta; species Subacronicta megacephala. Next base: position 6,774,022 of record OY292525.1, read on the forward strand.
GTCTGTGTCCGGCCGCAAATTGTTTAAGAAATAAAATAAAATCTAATTTACCGCCTTGCTACGTTTATACGAACCGTTTTACGAGTGCTGTGCCGCTGACTAGAGTGTATTGTTTATTTCCAATACTTTGAGTTTTTATTTGTTTCACCCTAATACGATTAAAGCTATAAAGTACAGAGAAATAAAACTTATCCTCGTTTCGGCACTTGACTTCCCAATACATCTGCTATAGCATAAGCACATAAAAAGTCCATACATTTTAAAAATAAACTTTGTAGTTTTTCCATACACTTAGCCCGAGACTAGAAGAAAAGTCCCTGAAAATTTATGAATACTAAAGCTACCCTCTGTCAAGAAACGGAATAAAGTAAGATGTATAGAGACAAGCCAAACACACTCAACATACTGAACGTATATCTCTTATTTATGTTCATTGCATTCGCGCCACTCAGATGGACAATAGAAATTGTGAACATATTTGCAGATAATACAGTTACCGTGACCAGAGGGACGGGGAGTCAGTGCGCTCAAACAAACAGAAAAATGTCCCCAGGCAAGCTGCAAAATGTCCCGAAAATACATTAGTCGCATTAGAAACACCATTAAGGGTCGGGCAGGCCGATAACAATTAGGGTGGATCTGGGATCTTAAGGGGAATTAACAGCGCATAGCGCGTTAGCACTGCTTTAAAGAATACTCTACCACCCACTTTGTTATATTCTACGTACACTAGGCTACTAGGCTATTTTTAAAGCAGTACGATAACAGAAAAACAATCTCATACAGACACCAAATAAATTATGCATTCCACATGACAATTTTACCATCATTATAAAAAGCAAAATAACAACAAAGGAGGAAAGCAAATTATAATCACCATAAAAAGTAGATTCATTCATACTAAAGCGAAAAACATAAAAGGTATGAAAAAGGAGATATCAACGGCGCTAAGACGTAAAGGAGACGCCAAAAATTCCTCTAACCGCAACGCCGACTTTTACAATATGCATAACTTGTTGAGAGAGTAATCAAAAGACGATATAAAGTGAAGAGGAAGACACGGCGAAAGGCTAAAAATGTAAACCCTCTCTTAGATTTCCTTGAGGCAAGAGCCACGACCCCTCCAGCGAACTTGCCGTAAGATGGGAAAAATTACCCGGCACGGGAAAACTTTTTTCGATTTGAATTATGATTCCTTATTTTTTGCTTCGTCCTCTTACTAAGTTTGTTTTACATTGGACCAAGTCCATTGTCGTACAACACGAATACTAATAATGGAGACGACAATATAATTATGCACCGGACAAAGCAAGAAAATAATTAGCTTTTTAATTCTTGCGCAAAGAAAACCTGAGAATTTTTGATGAGATGAAGAATAAAATTATATAATAATAAAATATCGCAAATAAATTCAAGCATATAGCCTTGTCGTCAATTAAATAACAGTTTTCGTCTCTAAAACGAGTAATAGTCAAATGACAATTTCGTTAGAATAAAACTTAGCGCAGAGCGTCACCAGGGGATTATTACTTTGAAAGAGGCTTTGACTTTCAACTTTCTAAAGAGTTTGTTGAATAAGTTTTCTGTATTACCCAGGGTAATATAATTTGTCGGGCGCTGGGGCGACTCAAGAAATTCTCATTTTTGTTGATGAAAGAGATAATATATCATCAAAGTATAAAATGTAATTACAATTCATTCAATGTGTTGTCTTAAAATCTTAGATTTTTAAGAAAAAAAAAATCATTTTTCTACAGGACTATTTTTTTATAAAAACAAACTTTTATTAAGAAATCGTGATTATGCAGTAACTTTCGTTCCAACCTGTAAGGCATATAAAAATAATGTATTTCTTGGACGCATAAGTGGTGTATAATGCGAATGGGACCGTAGGCGCAAGTTCTCAGTTGCATAGAGAAAATATGTAAACTTTTAAATTGTATTTGCATATCATACAAGCCGGGAAATATTGGCTTCGTGCTTGTGGAACAGTACAAAGACTCACGGCTGATCCGCAGGGGATACGCCGCAGGGTTGCACGCCTGTTATCTGGATACCTGGTGTCTCAATGGCAAAAGCAAATTTGAAACTTTAATTGTTTTGTATATGAACCAAAGGTGATCGATTTAGATATCAGACGTAGGGTTATATAATTCATACATATCTATTAATATACTTCAAAAAGCATATGGCTTTTGATCTGTACACTTAACTTTGTGATGTACCTATGTTTGACAGTATTATTTCGAGATAGTGGTATACGTGTAATTTTCGTCGGTGATGAACAACTGGGAAGCTTGAAGTTGGTTTTTGTTTTATTTATTTTTTATAAAGAAAGAAGATAATTAATATATAAAAAGATTAAGGCTATAAAAATAAATACAAAAATATCATTCAATCAACATTCGATCACTAGCTAATAATAACTTAAAATATTCTTGAATACAATAAAGTAGTAACAAAGGTAACCCTTCATCCAAAGTACTCGGTTGAGAGCAAGATGCCATAAATCTGTTAAGTAAACTTACAGAATGTCCATAATTCAACATTCCAACTCTCGATATAGGCCGACACAAATAAATTTTGAACTATAAACAAGCTTTGTTCCCAAATTTTCAAATAAATCTTGGCGGACTAATTTCCTACCTTTTAGATAAGCATTAAATTTTGTCCGTCGAAAGGCTGTTATTCAATATTAATTGTAGTGAAATTACCTGGGGTCCAGGCCCGAGTTTTGACCTTTCGTTTTGCCCTTTTGCTGACCATAAACGTCGAGGAACAATAAACGACTCAGGAGTGACCCTATCCGAGTACCCTTACTAAGTTCTTGGCCTCGGTCACCCTCGGTGTCCACGACCACCCCTGTCAAAGGCCAGCCTGCAACCCCTAGGGAAATTATTGTCGGGATTTAAAGGGCATTGCTTACGTGAAAGTACAAAAAACAGTGTACTTATAATAGAAAATTGTTGCAATAAGTTTTATCTGGTATCGGCCACGTGACCGATACCGTGAGTGACATTTTATTGACAGCTCTATTAGTGTAAATATAATGCAAGTGCTAAGTTGGAAAAGATAAGTGGACTTACATGTTTATTAATAGATGGCACTTACTATGTAAAACATTGTTCTCTTATATTTTAGCTATGATTAAACTGCATTATAATATGATTAAAATGCATTTATCTTCAATCCAAAATAGTTGAGTTTATTTATATCGTATGGCAGTTTATTCTAAAACTACTTGATAAGAAAACAAGTATGTAGAAATCACAATGTAAAGTATGTGTTAACGTAAATTTAAAACAAGAAGAATTCGCGCTACAACCCCGAAAAGGAAGGGGAAAACTTAATTTGTCTTTATAAACATCATGTTTCTCCGACCTCACGTCTTACGTAAAAAAGTGTACATGTTTACATTTTTAGCACCCCTTGTTTAAACACATTCTGCCCTGCGCTACGTGCATTTAGTTTATCAATAATCTGATTCACCCAAATTTATTTTGGCATCTAAAAACATTCGCGAAAAACTCCGCATCAAACATTATTTACATGGACGGGATAAATTCGTCAATCAGGATCAAACGACCTACCCTTACCTACACGCACGTCTAACTTCAGATACCCCGCATCTTCGAAGAAAAAAGTTTTCCTAAATCATTGTCAGTTCCAATAAAATAAGTAAAATTAAATAAACAGCCCCCGGCGAGATAAAAGGTCTAGACATCAACTTAGACCGCACTTTTGATGGCGTCGTATTTTAAAAAGTTAGGGGAAAGTTGACACTTGGACGAATTTAACCTACCATTGTATTAATTATTCAGGGCGATGCTTTCGTGTTAGAAGGTGCGCTTGCAAGGAGGGTAAGGTAATTTGTTTTTAGAAAAAAAAGTGTACAGAAAAGAATTTTAGGGAAGTTGCACCGAGCAGCGCCGCTCTAACAATAGCCGAAGCGGGAGAAAAGTTTAATAAAATTGTTTTGGAATGCAGCGCGGAACGAGATAAGTTCCGCCTAGTGGATGTTCTATCGATTGCGGGCTTTATAAAGTTAGCTTAACGTGAAAAATAAAAACATACTTCCTTATTCTTAGTATCTAATGCTTATTTGGTTTTAAAGTTAAGCTTACGGATTATAGAGAATCCTGAAATCTAAACTAAGCAAAAAAATTAAGAGTTAAAAATTTATAATAAACTAGGGAAGCCAAACAAAACTCACTAAAGAGTTCCCATGCTAGCGGCATATTAAAATGAAAATTTCTTTCTTATTTCTAACGGAATACTAAAAATATCAAACATAATTAAGCGTACAACTGTGACTGCACGGCATGGTGTGTACACAAAAGAATATTCCTACACCAAAGTCATTTGTAGATAGACGGGGAGGCTTACCGTCCCACCCGGAATACTTTAACTTTTCAATTGTAACTTTTGATGGGTTTTCGAACGTAATAATAATCGCTGTATCGTTGTGATGGGGCGCGCGAATCAACTGTACATACAAAAGAATGCCAATTTCTATACGGAAAATTGAGTTACATCTCGGGTGTATTATTCACCTCCATCCCTAAGATTATTGCATTTTTTATTGACACTATCTTCAATTTGAAATATTGAATACAAAGTACTTGTGGGTGCATTTGTTTTTATGTACGAATAAGCTTGGGTTGGATTTAATAACGTTTGTAATATTTTATGCAACGTACCGACCTCGGCGAACGTACCGCAACCAAATTGCGGATGTTCTTAAAAAAGGCCAGGTTCCGAGCACCCTACACCAACGGTCATGCATGAAGAGATTAATGAATGTAGATGAAGCGAAAGAAGTGTGCCAGGATCGTAGTAAATGGAAATCTATAGTCTCTGCCTGTCTGTGGAGGTATCCACGGGAGACAGGCGTGACAATATTATGTACCTATGTAATTGTATTTATGTAATATTTTGAAGAAATATTGCTGTTAATACTATGTAGTATTATGTATTACTCAATGTTCGATGATACTACGGTATTGAAAATACTTCAATGTCTTTACCCAGTATAATACAATTTTATACAAAGGCAGGATCGATACTCTTTACCATTAATTCTGGCGCGGAGACAAGCTGATAATATTCAATTCTAAGGTACACATTTCATGGTAGATAAAACTCATGAATCAGGAGTCCATATGTGAAAGCGAAAGGAGATGGTTGGTTTAAAAAAATCGACTGCTCGAAGCCGAGACGCGAGTCGAATTTCCTGTCTGATATGAATCTTCCCTACTCGCTTTAAGGTGATGTATTTTCCTATTTCTTCCCCTCCTATAGGTTATGTCCCACGTGACAACAAGGTACGATTTCAAAACGTAAAGTGCGAGGTAGAACAGGTACAAAACAAACTTATACAAAAAATACGGACATAATTTTCAGTGATTTTAAACCTCTGTAGTCCTCCATCCGAACCGTAATAATAGTTTTCTTCTGTATTAAAAAAAAACTATTTTTAATGTTTGAAAAACGAGATATGAGGTAACAGACCCTTGAAAAAAGTACCGATGAATTGAGAGTCTCAAACTTTTTAAAATTAGTATTAATTATTATTAATTATTAAAACTTTTTACATTTAATTAATAATTAATAGCCAACTTATTAATTATTAATTATTAATGTTCTTCGGATTTTGGCACCACAGTCATCTCAATATTACCGTAAAGTAGAGCGTAAAAAAAGTCCATACTAATATTACAAATGCGTAAGTAACTTTGTCTGTTTGTTTGTTATATTTTTATACTAAAATCGTTGAAATAATTTTGGTATGGGATAGATAAGACCTTAAAGAAGAACAAAGGCTACCTTTTTCCTCATGATACCATTTGGGATGCGAGTAACACCGCGTGCAACGGCAAGTATTAAATATAGCAATATTAATGTTGGCCTCACCCCATCCACGTAGAACATTTCCGATCTGTTTCTCTTCGAGACGTCACCCGCCTATTTCATAGGGACCCTTCGTTAAATTGATTTTCAATTTGTTTGAAATGTGGTCCGCGGTGCACTGGGCAATAAGGAGGTGGAATAGCGGAAAATTATTTCATTGAACTTACCCTCGATGAGATTTCAACTGAATTAGGCGATTGTAGATTGGAAAACATAATTTTGATATTCTATATTTTATTAGATGGGGTAGAATATTTTGTGTAAGGTATCGCATATTGTATGTTAGGTCAAAATGGGTTCAACATAATATCGATTTCTTACCTTTTTGAGCATTAGGAAATAAAAATCGCGAAAAGTTAATAAGAGGAACATTTTCAATTTTCTTTCTATTGATGAACCTATGTAATGAAGTATTTACTGACATAAATGACGCTTACATTAATTTAATTGTACAGTGGGTGCGCTTAAAATTATCTTAAATGCATAAATAAATCATGTGCTGTTCGAATCACCTAGGTGGTTTGATTTGTGAGAGAAGGTAATTACAATTTCAACAATATTCACGTCACATCCCAACCATAAAGGGTCCATACTGTGACGTCAGAGAAGCTTTCAAATATTAATCGCGAAATCTCCTGGAGACAATAATAAATTTCTATTAACTTCTTGTGATGTTACTCTCATTTTATTGTCAAGTGATAGGGATTAATTCGTCTGACTTATAACTGCAATACATTGCTGTCTTTTGTCGACGGGGGAGTATAAAATAAAGCTTTCTTGAGATTATATTAATACGTGAAGGGGACGGATCAAAATGATCTGGGTCTGGTTAGACTTAAGCCGTCTAAGTGGAAAGCCGGAAGGTTGATACTTGCTGTGAAATTTGAAACTTTTATATACCTACCTTTTCATATTAAATAAGGTACGGTAAAGATATATATGGTTTCGGAGTTTATTATGTACCTTCATAAATGGACAAAGAATAAAGAAACATTCAATTACAGGGATAACACTAAAATGTCTTATTAAAACTTCCCTAAAATATAAACGCCTTACAGTAAAATTAATTTTATCCGTCAATCTATTTTTTAAGAACTAGATAGCTTATATTACTGACTGGCTCGACAGATGTTGTCCTAACCTACCAATTTACTGCGCATTTTTTTAACGTTTGTCGCCCTATGAACCTTCTACATTAATTAGAAAACTTAAAAAAAGATGAATTACCTAAGTCGTTCTCCAGTAATAGTGTGACACACTGAAATAGGGTATATTTATGTAGGTCGGTACCTACATGAAAAGTAATTTAATTTATATTGTTAATTAGTAGAAGTCTTTCATAATCAGAAATCGTACAACCTTTGATGAACATGGAAAAACAAGTTATATAGTCTGACAGGACAATAATGGCTTCGAACATCAAAGAGCTAATAATGCTATAGATCATTTAAAATAACAATAAAATCATGGTCCTTTTGTTACAGACAATACAATGACATACATAGAATGACAAGCAAAACAGTTCGAAGACTCCCCGTGACGTCTAGGGATGGCAACTTGGCCTGATTAATTTCGAATGATATTTGATATGTTCATCTGAAGGGCAATAGTAGGGGAGATCCTGACAAATGAGTAGATTTTCATGTCTTGGGGTCGAAGAGTCATGATTAAATGTCTTCCGGTATTAAATTGCATCAGATTAATATTCTCTCGATAATCTTTGTTTCACTATAGGAAACAAAGATTATAGATATTAGACAGAATATAAAACAGTTAAACAACGAAGTGCCTACTACTAATTATAATAACTGTTTTTTAATATTATAAACGCAAAAGTAACTATGTCTATCCGTCTGTATGTTAACATTTCACGTTGACACCAGTGAACCGATTTAGATTTTTTTCAACTGTTTATTTACAGTAAAAATATGTATTTTACAGTGGGAAAGATGGGGAGAAGGTTTGCGGCGCAGAAAACCATAATAGAAGACTGGTATCGGGAACAGCTCCAACGAGAGGAACCTCCTCACTCCTCTCAAGGTGTCGATTGAGGCTAATAAGCAATGGGCTGTAAAAACTGTCAGGACAATAATTGATCAATTAATATTCGTCCATTATGACTTTATAGGTTTTATAGGTATATCTGCAGTCATACAGTATATCTTTAAAAAAGTAACAAAAATGTTTCGGTAATTTTAATAGCTCTATGTTCGCACCTAAATAAAAAAAATCAAGTATAGTATAAGTATGATGATAACATCACGTAATCCTCTTAAAAGTCCCTTAAACTGAGATTCAAAATTAATTACACTTTCTGTTATTTGTGGGACTTCAATTCCGTTAAGATTCTTTAATTTTAAATAACTTATTTATTCGCATAGAACGGTTGCAGTGAAATGGGGCCCATTGTTCCCGTTGCGGATAAGTCTCATGGCTTCTTGTAATTTTACATTTTAGTTGGAAAGCGAGCTTGTCTCCTCACCATCTTTTGTCGTTTCGCCGGAACATCTTTATGAATATCTTATTATGAACCTAAATTGAGAAGAAGCTTACCTAGTCCTTATTTGCGTAGTAGCAATTTTTCCACGGATTTACTCAGCCATTCGCAAACAATTTTAATTGGGTTTTTGTGCCTCCGCAAACTTGTTTTGTCCGCGAAAATTAAAAGTTTACAAAATGTATTTTAATATTGTATTCCATTTTAGCATTCACGACCAATTTAGCTTCAAAATTGGCGCCTTCATTGTGAAAATGTAATCAGCCTGAGATTTCCTTACACGTATTTACGTCTTTTATCTGAGCCATTTTGAAAATGGCTCATTATCAAGTTCTATGAAAAAGTAAACGTATCATCGCTATAATATCTTATTCCACATAAGCAGCGTGTAGTCATGGTGACTTTTGTAATGACGCTACGAGGAGGCCCATCAAAAGGCGTCATTACATCGTCTCGCGTATATTACATCATTATTCGCGCAACACGCACTCGCTCACAACTCCGACAATCTGAGATGTTGCTAATGGAAAGAACACGGGAGTTTTGATAAATTCGCGCTCGTTTTTCCCCTCGCGTCAAGAGTTTAAAAAGCTTGGATCCCCGGTGTCGTGTATGATGGCACGTGAAACAGGATTGAGTGGAAATGAGCCGTTCTGATAAGAATGCTTTGTGCACCGTATCGCTGACTTAACGTGATTTTCAACAAGAGGTTGTAAGTTGTAACTCTTTTAAATGGAATATGAGCAAATGAACTGATAAACTGCCTCATTGGTCTAGTGGTCCCAAGTGCGACTGCTATCGGGTTTTTGTATGGAAATTATACTCTCAGTAACAGCTCGGAGTTTGGAGTTGGGCCTGGTTGGTGACAATAGGCTATATATATTATTACTATACTATTATTATATTAAATTATATTAAGTTTTACTGTAAATACTGCACCATTGTGGTTGACAATTACCACAATGACCATTTATTTAGTTTTATAAGTCCATACCGAGGTTGCCTGGAAGAAATCGCAGTCTGCGATAAGGCCGCCCATTGTATGTTTTTATGAACAACTGTGTCCTATATATTTGTGTTTTTATTGGTGTACAATAAAGTATATATAAATAAATAAATAGGCTCACCCTCTTTTTACCTGGGACTTAAACATACCCGCAAACTGTGGGTGTATGCACACCTCTGCCTAATTCTTCGGCGAATACAAGTGTCGTTATATGTTATGTTATGGAACATATTGAGTAGATGTGTAATTTTCTGAAAAGGAAACACTTTTTTTTAGACTTCTGTGGTTTTTCTCCGGATTGATATTTTTGAGCAATAACACACCCACTGTCACCCATGTTCTTTTCTATATTACAATTCTGGCTATATTCTTCTTTCAGCAAACATGCGTATTCTACAATTCAAATGTCAAACCAGTTTCGTGAAATCTGTTTCAAAATAAATGGATGTATGACCAAAAACGTCAGGAGCACGTATTTGATATTGAAACAACTGCAACGGAAAAACCGCCGGCAATGGTTTGTTTACCTTGCGGCGTGCGATGCCAGTTCGTTGCAACATTTGGTGCACCCCATGTATTCCTCAGGGCATTCCGCCCCACTCATTATCCCCGATAGTTATTACTGTCATTTTTCAACTCGTTATTTACTCTGAGGAGAGCTGATAGCACGACATTTGCTCACAAAGACCGGAGTTTAAGATTAGGGGTGAAGAATTTGAGGGCCAAGAAGGGATTTTCGCGAGCTTATACGAAAATTGAAAATAGCCCTTTAAATTAAGCCCACTGACTTTCCCCTGTGTTTCGAAGCCTCAAGCTCAATAATCATGTCATGTCAAGATTATTAAAACTTAAAAAGTCTAACCTACTAATATTATTTAAAAAGTTGAGAAGTTTGTCTTGAAAATAGCAATAGTTACTTACTTTAGTAAGTAATACATAGGTAAATATCGCTATTATAAGGTTTCTATTCTTTGTATTTTTTTGATTGATCTCTTTGCTATTAATTATATTAAGGGCAATATAACAAATTTGAAATATTTATCAAAGTAAGATAGCAACATAAATGTCGTTGTGACAACGAGAAACGAGAAAAGTTTTTAAGAGAGTTTTATGTAGACTTTTATTATACTTTAATTACTATTTCGAGAGCTTTTTGTAACGACACATAATAGAAATACACGATTACGACGAAATACAGGCGTTAGGGATGTATCTATGTAGTTTTATCATTACTGTATTAACTCATACTTTTATAAGTTTCTTTATACCATGATACGTGCTTACAGCAAATACACCTTTAAAAACAACTCAAATTCCCATCTAATATTACATTATCTTTATTTTCGATTATTACCAATGACAAATTTTCTTTCAAAGTTCAAAATTCAGTGCACATTAATTATCCTTAAAAGCTTCCCCGGCTTAAATTTAACGGTGACTTCACTTTGTCAAACATCAATTTACTTTTTGACAATGATCAACGATGAAATGGACGATCACACAAAAATCTGTTCCTTCATTCGATATTTTATTGGGAACAATTTTAATAGGAAAACTGCGACAATTTCACTTGTTTGAATGCCTTGCGTCCGTCAATAGGGGAACTAATAACTATCATTAAAACAATCTTGGACGTTGATGCACGTACCTGCAATTGCGGTAACGACGAATAATTCATAGGTTCGTGACAGCAAATACTGGAAAACTAGAAGGAAAACCGAACGCGTCTAGACATAGGAACATCAATAAGTAACGATCATGACGTAAAAGCGCCTTATTAAACGCCACCCCATGGAATATGATAGGACGAACTTTTATAAAAGGCCATTTATAATGGATCTGCGGCCACACAGGATTAGATTTATAAATATTTTATTGGGTCTATTGTGGAGCGAATGCCAACTGATTGACAGCAGGGGCACCTCAGGGACTAGGCTACATGAGAATTAATACATATTTTAGTTTCGACCAAATGGCAAATTTCAACAAAAGCTACGTAAGAGGACAATCCTACACAAAATTTTGCAGCGACACAGAAAAACAACCATTCTTTTTATAAAAATATTTTTTATTACGAGCTAGCGTGACTTATTGCCAACGGTACTCCAGCCCATAAAATTCAATATGACTAGTTTTTGTTTTGCATCATTTAAATACGTAACTTTTATTGTATTTTACGTTAAACCTGGCTTCGTTTTATGCGTGTTTCATGTGATATTTTTTATAGAAAAGTCGAATTCTTTTCACTGAACAGTTATTTTTAATGCATGTAATAGTAATGAAAATTTGCAATAGGTTTGGAATAAAGACGAAACTGCATTGTCATATAGCAAACTATAAGGTACATGTAAAATAGCAGTGATTGACTCGATGAACAACTATTAACTACTTCTTAGTTACAAAGTGCCTCTAAACTGAACACCTGAATGGCTTGCCCGGCCTTAACCTCAGCGTGGCCCTATAATGCACGTTATTAATCTACATTTAATTCCATATTGCGGACTAGTGAGTAAAGGCGGCAAGTACGACCACCCTGGGACTCCTAGGAAATGAACCGGCAGCATTAGTTCGCCTGAAACTAGACCAACGTTGCTTGCAAATATGCAAATGAAGAAGCGACTCATTCGACGAAATTTAATAGATATTTAAGTGTTAATTATAAAGTTTCAGCCGTCTTTATTTGGTCGAAATGCTCGTTTAATCAATACATGTATCAGTGTATAGAAACAAAAACATGATCGCTCACAAAACGCGAGTCATATTCATTTCACTAGTGTTTTGTGTTACGAAAATACAATACAAGTCCATTAGGCAGCATGAGCCCATCGTAATTCTTGAGGTTTATTTTAATTAACTACTAGTTTCATAAACAAGACTTTCATTTTAAGGTGTTGACAACTTAGGTAAGTAATTGCTTATAATTGTTGTTACCTTGTGCGATGGCCGGTGTAGTTTATCTATTATTCATGTAAATATCTTACCTGAAAAGATAGAAACAGTTAATTAAAATAAGTATTAAAAAAATCTTTTTCATAGAATAACGTGATGAAGATAATTAATTAGCTTACAAATTCTTAATAAGCAGCAGTAAATTTTATAATACGATTAGTTGGTAAACATTTTTCGATAAAGAGCTTTAAAATCACGTAAAGAAGACAGGCCAACAGGCCTCGACAGATTTAAATTTACGAGATATGTAAATAAACCATGCTGTGTTGAAAAAATGTTCTAACACAATTTGGGTTAATTGAATTTTTGTTCGTTAAACTCGATGTGAAGCACACCTCCCGCTTAATTACCGGCGAGGGTTTGTTAATTTATAACGTCCGACAGACTTGGCGCACTCAAGTCCACGGAACAGGATAACATCGAAACTCCCTTAAGATTAATTTGCCAAGTAGGTACTCGTGAACTTTAACTCGTTTGCCTCTGACCGAATTCCCAGGGGGCCCTTGTGAGTTTAGAATTAAATTTAATGAAATAAATTTGTGGAATCAGCAGTGGGAAGTTGTGTCTGGGCTCTGGCCGTCCGGACGGACATTCGGTGCGGATAGTTGCGGCCGCGGCCAACCGCCGACCGACCGGCCTCCCAGCGCGCTTTAGTCGCCATTACATTTAACTGTTATCGACACAAACCTCTCTACGGCAATACTATTACAGTTTCTTGATAGGAAAAGTTTGCAGACTTGATACCTTCTATTATCACCTAAATCCCTACTTAGTAATTATTGTTGAAATGTGAGTATTTAAAGAATGGACGCCATTTTGAGACCGGCAGCTTTAGAAGCCGTACCTATACAAAAGTTTTGGGAGCGTATTTTGGGGGTATAGAGAAGCCGTATTGGATACGAACGACAAAACACATTATTAACTACGTGCTTACGTATTAGAATTAACACGTGTTAAAGAAATCGTATGTGGATAAAACTGGCTTAACAATGTGTTTTGTTGAAATTGACAAAAAAAATATCGTACCGACCTATATTCGATAAAAAATATAGGTATGACCTATGATAAATATCCTGTACATATTTATCATAGGTCATAGGTACCTATATTTTTTATTCTTAAAGAAGAATACAGATTTAGAAATGTCTTTAATTTGAAACGAGCTTTCTTTAATAGGTTATTGTGGTCCAAACTTTAACCTTATAAAACACTTTAAGAAAAAGCTGTTCTTCTTCTTTTCTAAAAGCAATTCTTTCTCTTGTAGAAACTTAATAAATCGTCAGTAGGTAGGCAACTGGCGGCGCAATGAGTTACAACTTAAGTGTCAATCCGGGAAGCGTCTGTCGAGTGTCGCCAACGCGGTAAGAGGGAAATTAAAAATTGAAAAACTCGCCGCCATGATGGCAGTGGCGTTAATGGCTGTACATAATAAATAAAGCGGGCCGCTCGTAGGCTTATGTGCGAGTCGAGTGGAGGGTGTGGCCGAGCCGCGCGAATGGGCTCTCCGAGCGACATCTGAGACGACCGCGCCGGGCCCTTTGGAGTGCGGATCACTCGGCTCGACCTGTTTCATATTGCCCTGCCCGCTGCCTGAGAGCTGCTTCACTTTGATTTACGAGAAAAAGCCGTTTTGACGCTACAGTCCGAGAAAATTTCCACTCTCGTGTGATAAAAAGGTTCCAGGTCAAATGAAAAGCAGCAAATGGAAAATGTGGCCTTTGTTTCTTGTGTCAAAAATGTTAAAGGTCGTAGTGAATGTGCTAGAGGCTGCAGCTCGACTCGTAATGAGTTCTTTTATGGGTCTACCTATTTTTAGAAATGAAGAGTTCTTATTCGACTCGTTATGTTTGATGTGTTTTCTTTTTCAGCTTTGGCATTGTAGATCCTAGACTCAGCTAAAATAGCATTTTTTTTAAATAAATAGAATCAACTTTATTTTTGTTTCACGAGCTCGTATTTATTACACATTTCAAGTTATTTAATATTGCGACTTGTAATTAGGTATAACAATCAATTATTTAACAGTCAGCGTTATTGATGATTGGGCTCAACGATTTAATTAGTAAACGATCGACTGTTAACGATAAGTGCATGTCCGAAGCCCGCCAAAACAACTTGCTAACCCCTTTTACGCAGCCATCTTGTATTTCTTGTTTCGCGCGTCAAAATAACGTTTGACAGGCGGCCATTTTGAAAAAAACTCGAGAGCGGCTTCCTTCCGCATCGGTGAGCCGTCATGAGAACTATAGTGGCGGCGACACCCCTTTCGTTTTACATACACCAGATTCATTGTTTTAGTTGTACATACGATAAACTTTTGTTGTTTGACGGCAGCAGTAAATCCGACCGGAGTACATTCAGGACGCCGAGAATAAACTGAACCTCCCCTTTGCTTTGAAGTCGGTTATAGTTTGTACAAACTACTTTTCGTATATGTAAAATAAAGACTACTACCATAAATTATTTTCTTCATAAAAACTGGATACCTATATAGGTACCTACTTACAAAATTTCTATTCAGATTTCTGCTAGACCAGATACATATTTTAATGATTCTGATTGCTATGCCAAAGAATAAAGAAACTGACGAACAAAGGTATCCCAAGTAAATAGTAAGGGCAGTGATCTTCCAAATATAATGAACCACTTATGCGTGTATGCTGATGATGCAACAATTTTTATATGCAATGATAATTTAAATGAAATAGAATACAAGGCAGAAGTTAGTAATACATTAAAAACTGTAACTACATGGCTAAAAGAAATAAATTTAAAAGTAAACCTCAATAAAACTAAACTAATGCAATTCATATTATAAGACGAAACCAAAACCGTTAAACATTTACGAAACAAATACAGAAATAGAAGAGGTAGAACAAATTAATTTTCTGGGTGTCACAATAGAATATCATTTAAACTGGAAGGGTCATATAGAAAAAATTAACAAAAAGTTATCAAGTTACTGTTATGCCTTATCTATACTTATAGAAACAACTTCTATAGATACAGCGAAATCAGCTTACTTTGGAAATGTATATCCACTGTTAATGTATGGAGTCATATACTGGGGTAATTCGTGTGAAATACAATCTACATTCGTTCTTCAAAAAAAATGTCTTCGTATTATCTACAATATGCAAAACACCGAATCACTGAGGTCAGTTTTTAGAGAGAAGGGTTACCTTACACTTACCGGCATTTATATTTTGGAGTTGTGTTTATTTGTCAAAAATAACACCCAGTTCTTTAATCTCAAAAGCTCATCTAAACCAAATGTACGCAATAAATATAAATATAACCTAAATCTACCACAAATAAATAATGATATATTATAAAAGCACCTACATAACAGCAATACGAGTCTTCAATCACTTACCAGTAGAAATTAAAGAACTGGATGGTAAATCGTTTAAAAATGCTTTAAAAAAATTTCTAACTAAAAATGTGTTTTATAATTTGAACGAATACTTTGTGAATAATTAAGAACATTAATATATATATTAGTTATTATTATAATTGCTACACCCGATTGGGTAGGCTGTTGAGACTTATTATATTTCGTATAACGCCGTTGTTTGTACACAGTTTGAGCAATAAATATCTTTGTCTTTGTCTTTGGCAGCTTTACTTGATTGTTTATTAACAAGACTACTTAAATCTTCTTTAGTCGATCCTGCCTAGTTATATCTTGAATTTATTTGTTAATTTATTTATTTTAAATAAGTTGTTAGTTGTTGTATGCCTTTTGAATAAAAAAAATAGAAGAACCTATAAATTATAAATTCACCCCAACTATTCTATTTCAAAACGCATGAAAACTCTTTTTTTAAATATTAACAGCAAACTTTTTTAATTGAAATGCGAACGTGACGAGACATAATTTAGCCAAGCATGTATTTTTGTGTTTTGTAACAAGCCGTCGGAAGCCCGAGAAGCGTCATCATTTCCACTCAGTAGTTACTCCCTCGCCCCAGCTCTTATGTTTTAATTGTTGCCATGAGAGGTGGGAGGATCTAAGCTCTCAACTCTTTTATATTTCAAGCGTCATACCATAGTTAGATTTACATAGTTGTGTGATCAAGTATATGTGCAATGGTAGCCATTTTGAAACTTTGTGGCTATTTACCAATGACATTATATAAGTTAAAAAATGGTTAAACACGTTATTAGCCTCCAAATGTGAGGATTTTCGAGGGTCAAGAATTTGTAAACAGCGTGATACATGCGGGTGATCAACCACAACGGGTGGTGGCAACCTATCGTGGAGAAGGGTGCATTGATAGCTATCGACAGATAAATGCGATAAATATGTCGCGCGACCTGATTTTAAACGTCATCAACATCACAATTATTACCATATGGATGGAAAAGTCCACATATTTTTGTTGGTGACAAAGTTATGATTAAAATGATGCGCCAAAACACCAAAAGACCATTAATTATTTATCACCTAAATCAAATATCATCTGCTCAGTTTATGTGCGAACATAAAAAATGTTAAAGCCCTTAAGGTTGTTGCTAAGTAACTTCAAGGGGTGTGAAATGAAACCACCTGAGAATTTCGAAGGAGAAGCCACAATTTTAAATTCTAGTACAATGTTATATATGGCTTCTTATATTTTCAAAAAGCTACGAAACAAATTACTAATAGTTGTAACAAAAAAACTGTATAAATAAACGTCTATAATTTACATAAAAATCACTTACTTTTAAACCTGGCGCCAAAAAGCTGTGTATTTAGCAAGAGTGTTTGCCATATCAATAAGTTTTTGAAATCAATTGTAATTACGAATGATAGTGGAACGAATACCAATGAAGTGTAACAAATTAAGCCGGCGGGTATAAAAACATGTGGACTTTGCTTTGAAAACACATTTTGGTCAAGATTTGGTAATATGGCATTAAAAAGGGCTATATTGTACAATATCATGTTTTTTTTTATTGTAACTGTATGAAAGTAGGAATATTTTATATATATTTAACAGTGGCTAATTGCCACTTAAAAATATATTCCTGTATTCATACCAGACAAACCTAATTATCATAGTCTATACTAGTTGATCCTAAACTATTTAAGGCTCCGTCTTGGATAAATTGATTTATCCTGCAACTGGGTTTACTCTGCGGCATTTATAAGATGCCACAACAAACAATCTACTCCTAAATCTCTTCTTTTTCTTTGTTTACCTTTGTTCACGCGATAAGTGGTAGTCGAGTGTCCACTTCTTCCGTATCTTACCTATGTTTTAAAAAGTCAAGTTAAGAAATTGCTGGATTCTGATTTCGGATATTCTGTAACTGAATTTTTATAAAATCTTATCACTAAACCGACTCCGAACTAAATTGGGGAGGTGTAACTCCAATTTAGAGTAATGGAAATATCTCGAAAAAACGGGTACATACATGGTGTGGATGTGGCGCTGTGTCGCATACTGTGGACCTCACCTCCTATCCTGTCCTCTATGCCCTGAAACCTCCTGTATAGACGACCTCTGCGCTGCCACTGACAACGCTTTAGAGGAGGCTAAGTTTTGGGCAAAGAGTATAAAAACAAAAAAAATCGTACCCTCGACACGAAGAAAAAGAAGAATAAAATCTTTCACCAAAATTCTAAAATTGTTGATGTATATAATTATGTGTATGCAAAGTGTAATTTTAGTAAAATCCCGGTTATACTTAATCTTAAAAATAACGTCAACGAAAAGGCACGACCGTTCTTATTTATACTGTTCCAAATAATTTATCTAATGATGTAAAAACAGCAGAACTTTCAAAAATAATTTGAAATTCAATACGTAGTATTACAATAGATTTCCAACGTATTGTTCCTAATGACAATCAGAAAGGTGAAATAAAGGTAACCTGGCTGCCAGATAAATTTAAAATTTTCGTTCAAATTACCATTTATTATCATTTACAATCATACCATCACGCTTGCGTTCCCCGAAGTGTTAGGCAGAGGTGGACGTATGTACACCCACGTTTCGCCGGTATATTTAGGGCCCATGTAATAGGGGGTGAGATGGGAAAGATAAGAATAAATATATTAAGTTTAAACTCTGTATGTAATTTAATTGCAAAAACGTCATCCAAACTAGGTAATATAAGTTTGCTTGTTTAGAAAACAAAAAAAAGTTAGAGCAGAGTGGCATTGATATCAAATGTAGCGAATTCCCATTAATCGGGCACAAATCCGACTTCGAGCTGCTACAGAGAATTTAATGGCAAAACTCAATAACATTTTGCCCGACCTGGGAATCGAACCCAGGAGCTCTAGCAGTCGTGCTTGGGACCACTAGACTAACGAGGCAATACAATGTTAAGTTATAATCAAATAAATTCAAATAATATTACTAAAACAATCAATGAAGATACAAATAAAATCATAACACCAATATGAACGCCTATGTTTGATAGTTTACTCGCTACTTGAGCCAATTCGGTGACACAAACTATAAATCAAAGGTCGGAAGTGAGTGCGATGACTCGAGTGAATGAAGATCGAGTGTTACGACCTCCTCCCGTATCTAGCCAAGATTTAGGGACAAAAAAGATTTTCCATTTATATCAATAGAAAGGAAAGTTGCAATGAAGTTGTTTCCACATCTAAGCTGAGTGTTTTTTACACTTAAAAGTTGGATTTTCCATTCGTCCATTATAGAAAGTTTTATCTATGATCAAATTTTGAGTAGGCGTTGAGGAGTATCATTGAAGTTACATTTTAAATATCACTAAGGGAGGGTAATCCTGGATTCTGTTATTTTTGATACGTCATAGTGATTTTTAAATTAATTCTTACAATAAAATTTCACAAAATACTGGCGAAAATTTGATTTATGGAAGAATCATTGAATGAAGATCGAACGGTCGTACGTGTTCGATATCTCTTGTTAAGCTGTCAGTCCCAGGTTTTATAAACACGTATGACTATTGTTGGTAGCAGTTAGTAGCCCGAAAAAAAGCCTTATATTATTTTTATCATCAGAAATTGGGGAGCAGGGTAAGGAAACCCTTCGTATATAATACTAATATTCGGCGATATGTGCTTAGATGAAACTGACGCCACCAAATCAGCTTCTAAAATTGAGATATTAGGCTCCACTTCAAGTATGAGATCTCGGAATCACGAACAACAAGAATCAATGAATGTTCTTTGTACCAAAATACTCAATGTACATTTACGTCTTAGTAGTTATAACTCCTATCAAGGAAAATAAGCAAAATAACCTCCGAAAAACTACGAATAAGAAACGGGAACGAGGAAAAGATTTCATTCCTGAAATTTTCACCGTGTGAATCGATTAACAATAATGACAAACTATGCTACATCGACTCCATAAATAAAATAAAATCTAGTCCAACTTTTCTCGGTCCTTTTAAACCAATGAAATCTGAAGCAGCTAATCAAAGGCTGAGGATTATACAAACAAAATGCTTCCTTGACGCAATCACGCCGACGCCCTCACTCCGACACTATTTACTTGGATCTCTTTTAGAGAAAACATTGCTTGTCAATACTCAGAGCAAACAGTTGCACAAAACAAGGGCACAACTGCCTCGGGTTCACAATTTATTTTCGCAAGTTTTTTTTTTGTTGCTTTGTCACCATCACATTCGTTAGTGTAAGGACCTTTTGTTGGTGTTATTTTAAACAGTGCAAGATGTGTACTATTTTAATGATGATTTCTTTACTCTATGTAAACACCATGAAACAAAACTAGGAAAGTAAAGTTTAAATGATGAACTTTATAAAAGACTAGCTTTCCGCCCGCGGCTTTGCCCGCGTGGACAATAAGGACGTTTCTAGTAATGTTACGGTATAATATGTAGGTACATAGCCTATGTCACACCGAAAGAATGTAGCTTTCTATGTAATGTAATGTAGTTTCAGAATCTATTCAAACAAAACAAATAATCAAATCTTTCCTTTTTATAACATTAGTTAAAATGTCTTCTTGGAAATAACTGCTATTACGATATGAAGTAATATCTTATCATTACCTAATTAAAATTATAAGTTGCGCGTATCACGTGTAGAAGGATATGCGCATACGCAGGCTAGGATGCATAAAGAGGCGCAGCATTTTTATTATAGCTAGAATACACATAAATATTTATACACAATTACGGCTGTATCAATATGAAACGCTCATTCACGTGAACTACGAATCAGCATAAGTTTGAACATAATTTATAATTAATATAAAAAATCTGAAAACTTCAATGCAATCTAGGATTTAGAGTAGAAATGAGAATCCAAACAAAATAAGGCGCTTATAAAAAGCTTCGGACGTAAAAATATATGTGAACACGGGACACTATATTCCTCGGAGTCAGTAACAACTGCAAACAAAAAAAGGTCTGGCGACCGCTGCACCCGCAAAACTTTCAGTTCAAAAGTTAACTCTCTATGCCATAAATAAACCTTCGGTTTTGCTGGGATCCACGCCGATTGCAAATTTCGACGCTGTGGTGGAACTGCAAAGTCGCATAAATTACAGTTTCCGACGGTGGCAAAGAGAAAAACAATCGGGAAGGAGCACTTAGCAGCTTGACTAATCGTTGGTCGGCGATGACAGTTTTGGTGAGCGGAATTCGGACGAGGCTTCGACCGCAAGCCAAGTCGCCGCGCCGGCCCGCCACAGCCGCTAATGCGTTTGCTTGTGACAAACTGCTGGTGAATAACAAATTGGTTTACTGTCACCACTAGTCTGTGTATAGAGTGATAAACAAACAAATTGTCACTGAATCCTAAGCCCAGTTACCCAGAAGCCCATACAAATTTTAAGTTTTATTTTACATACCATCACGCCTGTATTCCCCAAAGGGTTAGGCAGAGGTGTACATAATGTACACCCACAGTTTGCCGGTATGTTTAAATCCCATGTAATAGAGGGCGAGCCTATTGCCATTTACCGGGCACAAATCCAGACTCCGAGCTGTTACTGAGAATTTTATAGAAAAACCAAATAACACTTTGCTCGACCTGGGGATCGAACCCAAGACCTCTAGCGTAGCAGTCGCGATTGGGACCACTAGACTAACCAGGCAGTCTTAATTTACAATAGACTTAAATTATCATAAATACAGTATTGTGAGACTTTAGGCTTGTTAACGCAGTTAATTATCGCTTTTAATTTAGCTAAAACTTTACGGTAAAATAAGCCTATAAATACACACTATCTGAAAACTTATCATACGGGGTGAATGTAAGTTAAAATATTAACGATAGCATTTTGCGTTCACCTCACGGCGAACTGAGAAAATTGTTACACATGTTTTAAGATATTCCGTACATAGCTTTTCCGTGTGATCTAAGGCGCCTTCCCCTGTAGTTACGGCGCGGTCTCGCCGTACATCTCGCTACACGGGCAGTTCATTTGCTTCACGCCTCATACCCGCAAATAAATCAGCACCCTTACGCGCACAACACCGATACGGAGAAAATTGCGAGAGTTTTCAACTGTGAGCAAAGTTTACAAGGAAGAAGGCGAAATCGTTTTGAATTCTTACGTATTGATTTGTAAATTCATGCGCTTTATCGTGTTTTTGGGTTTTCGATATGGGAAAAAAACTTGTATCAAAACATCAAATAAGCTGTAAGTTTTATGAATTATCAGCACCAATCGCTATAATGTTCTTGAAAATGTAACCATTATGTGTATCTTACAGTCAGCGTAATGCAAAGAAATCAAATTAAACTGTAAGAACAATTTGACGTATTTTGTTTTTTATGGCTGCTTTAAAATAAATAGTAATTTTTTATTCCTATTTAGCTAACCAAAGATCTATTGATAACTCATTATTCAACTAGATAGATGTTATTGTTCGATATCATTGTCCGATTAACTTACCAATGTGACTCTAATTTTGTCTAGACTTGTTTACAAATCATCATTGAAATATAAAGGATAGAGTAAAACTTGAAAAAAAAAAGTTTTAATGTTGCTTATTTCTTCATCTACTTTAGAAGGTGACTGTACAATTACATGAAATATATATTTACACGTTTACTGAAATTATTGTTAAACTAGAAGAATAAGCTATAATTTTCATAGAAGACGATTTGCGAAACACCTGCTCAGAATGTTTTATGTAGTAAGCGTTGGAGCTGGTATTCAAAGCGTAAGGATTTTCATCTGGAAACGTGCCGCGCTACACAAACACCATTCCTTTTTGTTTCCAAAGTGTCTCTAAAACAAATAAAATGCAAAAGAAATGGTCTAGACAAATATTAGCATGAAAATAGTTGTTAGTCGAGAAGGGGTAACATTGTAAGCGTTGGGGGTCGGTTTGCACTGATTACAGAACACTCGAAGCGTGCACGTAGAGGCGGTCCTAAGTCGGTTCACACACACTATTCGGCCGCAGCACGCCAGACCCCAACTTTCTTTGTGCCTCAACTATTGTTTGGTGTTAAACTTGCTCCTCCGGATACCGAATGGACAGTCTGCGAGAAATTGTTTTGTGTAAGTTCCAAAAAGGAAAACATTATGCCAGTAGCTTAGGCAAATTGCATAAACAGAAGGACCAGTTGCGACTGGAAGTAAGTTGCGGTGCTCTCATAATTTAGTTAATGCGAGTTTAATTGCTGCTCTCGAGGTTTTTTTAAATGGTACTGGTATTTTCCACTTGTTAAACTGCACCCCTTTTCTTTTCGATGTTTCGGTAAAGAAAAGGGGCGTCTCCAAATTAATAATTATCGTACTTGTGTGAATCATATTTGTAATTACTCCGAGTAGCATATTTTGGGAGGTATTTAAAAATGCCACCGAAATGATACTTTTTATGACTGCATAAGCTGTTTTTTGGGCGTAGTAAACACACACTATATTAATGTAGGCATGTATGGAAGCTTCCAGGTTTTGAAGAGGAGCCGTTTACGCGCTGGTTATATTTTTTTCTTGAGAGAAGAAATAAAACAGAAGCACATTCTCTATGTAAAACGAAATCACATCTAAGACAATCTAAGAAAACAGTCTAAGACTTAAATAAAAAAAAATACAGTTGTGTCCTGTAACCAACTAAACTCTTAATTTGCCTATAACTCATACCAAAATAAACCACCAGTACCGAACAAAAACAAAATTTACAATACAACACGGGGATTAGATACAATTAAAAGTTTGTTTTCCTAATAACGTCCATATATCACGACAGATTCTCCGGAACATCTGAGTCCCGTCGTACGGTCGTAATGCAAATAGATTTTGGATACTTAGTTACACCTATATAAATTTACGTTGTTGAACAATGAAAGCTAGCGGTGAACGGTGTTTGTGTATTAGTTTTGTGGTTTTGCTTGAGATTTAAAACAGGTGTTGTGGAGTTTTGATAGATGTGACTATTATAATCCACATGAATTTGGTTTATACAAGACCCTTCTTTTACAATAGTAGAGTGAACGAGTATTTTTTCTGCACCAATCTTTCGGCACTATATAGGTATACCTATTGGTGCTATAAGTGGAATAGCTTTGATGCTCAAACCATAGGTGCTGAAAAAATTGGTGACGAAAGAGGAATGCTCCGATTAAGGTGTTCTTTTCCTGTACTCTTGAATGGCTTTAAGAAGTTTAACTTGATTCCTGTCATTGGTCTGTTAATCAATGAGAAACTCCTACGACAGCAAGCACAGGTAAGTTGCATATTTGAGACTCGTGCAAAGACATTATAGTTAAGAGCTCTTGCAACTCATCGTTAGGGGAAGTTGCTGGACAGTAGTTGGACAAACACTACAAAAACAAAAAGAAGGTCTCGAGGATTAAGTCGTTCGATTCAAGTAAAAAAAGTTTTTTTTAAAATTAAAGCATTGATTACTTTTTTGGAAAATAAAACAACAGGCAATGCTTAGAACAGATTTGGTATTCATAAAGCAAAATAACTAAAACTAAGATTAATTATTAAAATCTAAGCACAAAGTAAAATAGGTAAAGTTGCTTTTTAAAAGAATGTTCAGCGGTGAATGACGTAGCGGAGGGTGAATTCATTGGAACTACTTATGCAAACGAGGTATAATGGCGATACTGCAATATATGTTTATGGATGCACCTCATACGTTCATGGGTTCTGCCGTATATACGCGTATGTGTATGCACTGTAAGCCAATTATGCTAATGAACAGTTCGAATGTGGGTAAAAATTTTAAAGAGATTTTTAAAGCGAAAATAAATGCAAATTGAATATAAAAACGTTTAAAATTTTGTCAGACGTCTGAAAAACTTGTATTTCAGCAGCTGAAGTAAAATTCCTGTCTAAGAAGATAACCTTTTTGAATTTGGTTAAAAAATATGCATCAGTTTTCTTCTTTTAGCGATTGACGTAGATAAATAATTATAGTTTGGTTAAGACAAGGTTGTCTCTTCTTCGTAAGTCCTTCATATTGTGCCATCATAGGGATGTACCTACAATTATTACAATGCAAAATTAAGTTTTTGTCATAACATTGTTAAGAACTAGTTTTTTACACCATAAAAAGAAAAAATATATATACCTATTTAGAATTATGAAATGAAAGAAGAAAGAAATGTTTCGAATAAAAAGAAAAGTTTCTGATCTTAGTACTTAGATACATGTTATATTCTCAATGAACATTTGAATTAGGAACACTTAGGTATATTGTTTCTATTAAAAATACTCCTCATTTAAAGGCAACAATTTCGAAGATGACTTTAAATCTGCACAATTAACACCCGCCCGTCGGCAAACAAGTTACTCCGTTTACAAGGGAAATCCGAAGTCAACCCGAACGGTCTTCGCATAAAAATGTTTTGTTTGTCCTAATTGCTCAAAGTGGCTGCTTAGAGTGGGTACTTTCTTGCGAGTCATTGTTTTCGACATCGCTGCCATGTAATACGAATATTTTCGGTTATCACCCCTCTAGAGAATTCGTGACTTTCAAAACTGATGGCAACAACCGGATAAAATGCTTGTCGCTATACTCATCTATTTACCTATCGTTAACTATTTAGACAAAAATTATGTATGAGGTATAACATACCACCACACCTGTATTCCCCGAAGGGTTAGGCAGAGGTGTAGGTATTAATGCAGATCCAGACTTCTGACCTATTCATTGATTAGGTATAATTGATAAAAGTCAATTATTAATATAAAGTATAATTGATAAAAGTCCCAAGCCGTTTAATATTGCAAGTCTGATTTAAAAATAAAGGTGAACACTATATCGGGTGCCTGATCTTGTACAGGTTGTAGTGGAGGAAATGGAATAAGTAAGAAAGTCCTCGAAACGAGAAGGAGTTAACTTACCGTTATGGAGTACACTATCTGAAGATGTGAATGCCACACTTTGTTGTTATTTTTCATCAGCAGAACTTTCAGAAGTTTCACAGAGTAACATCATCAAAACTTTTTTTCGTCAAAATAGTTTGAGACAAGTCATATTACTTATACATACTTGGGAGCACTAAATGTGCAATTATTGTACCCATCTGACACTCATTGTAAATTCTCATGTTATTTTAATATTAGACCACTGTATTTTGTTATCTACGTAACAGTTCCACGGATAAGGCATTGTTTCGAAATTTTGAGAATCGATTGTATTTTACTTAGCAAAGCGACATTAATATTAATGCAAGCTAAAGATTAATATTTTACGCATAATCAAACATTTGTTTTTAAGAATTCGGCGCTTACAATTTCTTCCAATCATTAATATTTTCATTGTTCCAAGCTGATCTGTATAGCAAGCTTAAGAAACAATCACTCAAACAGCCTGTTTATATTGAATATTAATCGCCATTTTCACTGACGAATCGAAATAACCTGAAAGGCGCGTTGGGAGGCCGTGGCCGGAGGAAATAAATTTGTAATTCAAAGTTAGAAATTTCATTCCTATGTTACCGATAAGTAAACGCTCTTACGTCGGGCCGCGCACAAAGGCAAGAATACGTTTAGCATTTTACTTTCCAATTGCTACAGTTACACAAAGAAGCGCCAGGAACTTGGCTAAAAATAATCCAGTGCGGCCCGAACGATTAAACGTTGAGCCAATAAGGCCTAGGTATTCCGCAATTTATTAGCCTTGCAAATTCGAAGCCGCCGCTCCCCCTCTATGAAATATAGCTGTGGCCGCAGCAACCTTCCCGCGGCTAACGTTGGCGCCCGCTACCAACCGGTATTACACCCCTATTTTAGCTCTAATTAAAAAGCCATCAAAGAGTTTTCAGTCATTAATCATGAAACTGTTAACAGTGAATGCTGACTTCCCTCCGACTCCAAGTCGAGAAAAAAAGGATTAGGATATTAACAAAATGCCTAAAATATTCAGGGTTACTGGAGTGGTAAACCGCTTGTAAAAAAAAACTTATCTGCGGTACAGATTTCGCAGGTTTAATGTGAATGATTCTTAAGTTGTTCCGAGCGGTTTAAAGGATTGAGAACCCTTCCCTGGGTATTAGAACAAAAAATACCAGAGATATTTTTAAGCTTCGTAATTGACTGCGGCGGTTATGTTTTTCTTATTTTTCTTTCTTTCTCTTTGAAGGTTTTGTCGGACAAATTATATTTACGTTTAAATATTTGAGTTGGGAGATAAAAGGAAGTTGTTAATAAAAGTGGATTAAAAGTATCAGTTGAACTGAAGATATTTTTGTATTCACAATTTCTTGATACCCTCAACGTTAAGGAAAAGTGGAGTGAAGAGCTCTGTTGATTACAAAGTTGATTGAGTGATGTAATAAGTATTCGATCATGTTGTTATGTACTGCAATCTTTAAAATGTGTTCTGTAACAATGAAGGCCACGGTAATATGTATCCCTGACGTCACATTAAGACGTAGAATGTGGAAGAAAATTCCAAAGTACAGGCAGTGGACCAGAGTATGCAGATTCGAATTCTGAGATGATATTTTTCTTTGAGGTGATATTTCTGGATAAATTTATTATGGACTCACTACAGCAAGAATAGCTTGACCTCGCATTTAGATCGATTTGTTCGTTTGTTTAAACTTGTACACATACATACCATCACACCTGTACTCCCCGAAGGGTTAGGCAGAGGTGGACTATGTACACAGTTGGCCAGTTTGTTTATCCCCCATTTAATAAGGGGCGCGCTTATTGCCCTGAACCGGGCACAAATCCAAACTCCGAGCATGATACTGAGAATTTTACTGAAAACCCAATAACACTTTTTTCGTGGACCTCTAGCGTAGCAGTCGCACTTGAGACCACTAGACTAATGAGGCAGTTAACTAGTACCTACACACTTGTCAGTAAGTAAACTAGTACACATTCACTCCATATTCATAGAATAATACTAAGTTGAACAAGATTACACCTAAACCAATCGTCACAATCTGCAAGTCGGTCGGTTCGTTGAAGTTCGTCGTTCGGTCGGTACGACTTCGGGTGCAATCGTGTTAATTCGGCGCCGGGTCTAACTCGATGACACGCGATTATCTAAACAATCAGCCGTCGGAAACGCGTTGATTTCGACCACCGCTGATGAACCACTCTGTTTGTAGAACACGTATATTTAGCTTTGGAAATGTTTGTAGTGATGAAGTAAATCGCGGTGGAAAATAGATTGGGTTGCGTCGAAGTACTCTAATATTGATTATGGAAAGTCTGGAATGCTTTATGGAATAGATATTACAGTACGGTAAAACACAAACTTTTATTGTCGTTTTAACTAGTAAGTATCGATGCTTTGGTACGCATGACTGCATATCAAGATATACAAAACCAGTTTACGCTGGCCTCATATTGTATAAGAAGCCTGTACAATGCGAAATCAGCTTAAACTGGTTTTTTATAGGTTGACCTGTAGCCGTGTGTACTTTGAATTCTGCCTTAGCAACTGTATAATGATTTTATTCAAAAGTTTTAAGTTTTACGCAACCTTATAAATAAATCGCATGGATAAAACATAACATAGCACACCATCATGCCCATATTAACCACATGATTAGGCAGAGGTGTATTAATACAAAGATAACATAAACATGTACACCTTAAACCCATAGTTCACCGGTTTGTTTAGCCCTTATGTTTTAGGAGGTGAGCTTATTACCATCAGCCAGGCATACACCCAGACTTTGAGCTACTACTTAGAATTTCATAGAAAATACCAGCAGTTGCGCTTACAACCAGCTTACTGATGAGGTAGTTAAATTATGTGGATAAAATAATAAATGGAATTAATTATTTTTCTTTGTGTTAACGTTGACCGATCTTAACGTCACCGTCGAGAGACAGATCGAAAACTTCGAATTTCAAACTGATCAAGTTGATAGGTTTTCAATTAGCCAATCCCTGAAACTGGAGTCCGACTAGACGTGTGTTCCGGACGCTCCACATGACAAGTATGTACTAGACGATCGTGCGAACACGAGCATATGGACCGATTCGAGAGCCCTTCACCGCCCACTCGATAACTGATTCCGAATCACCGATTGATATCGATTATTTCCGACAAACCGCGAAACAATGACCCTTTCATCACTTTGTGTCACCAAAATCCGTGAGAATTGTTTGTGTTCAGAAACAAAAGGTAAATACCCGTATAATTATCATCCCAGGGCATATCATCAGCTGCGTTTGACTCCTGTTTCGTAATTAATATTTATTTATTTTCATTAACCCGCCGGATTAAACCCGATTACTTAACAATGAAAAAATACGGTACACTCATTTTGACCCAAACTGGGTGTGATGTGCCAGTTGGTTTGCTTCGTGTGGCAAGATCAGTTTTACAAAGAAATATAATAAATGTCACGTAACTTTTAAGCTTCGTACTGCAATAGGATAATTTTAGATCGTTTAAGTTTTAGTTTTAATTAGATAAACCGTTCAATCTCAATCCTGCCATTTGAATATGAAAACCAAATATTTTTGCCTCCTAAAATAGGTAGTTAAAAAAATTACGAATCTTTTCGGTCGGCATTATGTATAGCTCTAGGCTAAATTTTACAAAAGGCACTGGAATCCTAAAAACGACGCAGACATCAATTATTTCGTTAGGTGTATTAAGCTCCAATGAGTCACAACAAAATATTCAGACGTTTACAGTTCCACGAATTTTCCTTTCCATTTCGTGTACGCTACAATAATACCAAATAGAATTATTGCTTTATCAAAAAGGCAGTGATCGCAAAATCGTTTCTAAGTTATATTCCCGACATAAAAACTAGTACAAAGCCACAGAAAACCAATCCAATAGCCCAGTTTATCGTAACAGTGGCGTGATCCCAAGCCAATTTACGTTAGTTTGGGGGAACAAAGTAAAAAAGTATAACAATAAAGTAATATAATTTGGGAACCCGACATTACCTATTTGTGGGGTTGGCACTAATTTAATGAAGGCACGGGATATACAGATCTTTGATAAAGATGGCTGCTTTAATTAAGTAAAACGTTCTACATTATTATGCCTAGGCTGGGTGTCGTCGTGACTAATAGTTTTAAAATATTGTAGTTGGTATTTAATTAATTTGCAATATGGATTATGATTCATTGGATGATTTTGAAATTTTTTAATGAAAAATAACTTTTAAGCCGAGCCAAAAATTTCAATTTCCTCTATATTTTGTTAAGACGACTCACAACCAAAATATTTTTACACACTGTATTTTATTTTAACCAACATATCAACACGGCTATATTCCCCAAAGGGTTACATGGAGTTACCGATCATTAAAAATTACAGAACACAATAGGTGCCCTCAACTCGCCGACGTCATTCATGAATTTCATGATTAGCTAAACATCGCTTATCACAAATGCAATTAACATCATTTATTTTCAAAATAGCTTACTAAGCGCTCGAATTCGAAGCTGACAAAGCTGTTTGGTTAATTCGA
Source organism: Subacronicta megacephala (assembly GCA_958496365.1). Taxonomy (NCBI): domain Eukaryota; kingdom Metazoa; phylum Arthropoda; class Insecta; order Lepidoptera; family Noctuidae; genus Subacronicta; species Subacronicta megacephala. The sequence goes on from OY292525.1 coordinate 6,804,211, forward strand.
GGTAGCGGTAAACGTTTCACGTAATCGACAATCGTAATAATGGATATCTGAAGGGAATTATAAGCATTTTTTATGCTAAACGCCCGTTTGCTGACATGATATAATATTTAAAAAGGATTAAATCTTTAACCTCATATTTTAAGGTAAGAACTGCTCACCGTTAGGTAATAAAAACTGTAAAAAATAATTAAGCATAATGTGTTTATAGATTACTAGCTAATGTCCTAAATGCTATAATGCCTATGCCTGATAAGTTTACTAATTTTTATGCTAAAATTCATCAAAATCGGTTGAGCCTTTTTGACGTGACAACGGAACATACATTTATAATATTAGTTAGGATATAGATTTTCTTATCCTATCTTATCTATCATCTACCATGGACACTTTTATTATTGACTGTGACTCACCATGCTAAATAAAAAGAGGAATCGGATCTCTCCAATTAATCTTTTTTTTTATTTTCCTATAACTTTTAAATATATTTATCTTAATTACACCATTAAAATCAACCTTTACGTTCATCATGCAGATCTAAAACTTCATATGATCAACGTCATCCGCACATAACGAAACGCGATCAGACCCACAAAGTTTAATTACACGAAACAATCTCGGGACATTTGTTTTTGATCGCATGAATCAAATCTAAGTAAACAGCGTAAGATCCCGATTGAAACACCGAGCCCTCAGGCCAATCACCTGATAAAGGCACTTGATAATTAATTTCTAACAAACCTTACTCGCCTTACCTGAACTTACAAGATTAAGATGTTGTATCTGACATGATTACTTTAAAAATGCTGCTGGTAATTTGATTAATTGACCAAAACACTAGGTACTACAATATGTTTAAAACCTGTTTCTGTACATTGTAGATATAAAGAAATAAAACAACAAGTGAGTACACAAACGTCTCCGAACCCAAAACTCTAGTCTGTTGGTTTGGTAGGGGTTGCGCAAAACTATTGAACAGATTTTAATTTTGTAGTAACTGTTGGAAAATATAACCAAATTTAAAACTGCGTTAATCTTATTTAAATTAGTTGATCAGATTCTAAGATAAAGCTTGACCTCTCTGTTGTATTCGGATTAATAGAAACAAGAAATCATCACTGTTTGACTACTCATACAATTTTTCTTTTTGTCAATGGGAGGAAAGCCGTAGGCAAATTTTTACATGCCGACTCAAATATAATTGGAAATGGCTAGGAAGATGATGATGACTATAGAACAATATTTAAGTAAGGAGTTCTAAGAATCATTAACAGCTTTGATTCACTGATGCATGTAGTTGCCTCATGAGGGCAAAACAATAGATTTTGAATTTTGTCTACAATATGGCGCTTGACGGGTTAAGTCTTAGTTTCAAAGGTTTTGTCATATTATTATCTTTTCTAACTTCAAAACATACCATCACGCCTGTATTCCCCGAAGGTGTACTAATGTAAATCCACACTTTGCCAGTATGTATAGACTTTAGGTCTCATGCAATGATAGCGTAGCAGTGGCGCTGAGGACCAATAGACTATAGAGGCAGTTTCCAACTCCACTCTTCCCTTTATGTTGTTCTGTTTACATCACATTCTGTTTCCTTCTCATTGTTTACTAAATAAATAAAAACTGGTTGTATTTTTTGTATCTGGTGGGTAAGCTAAAAATAAATATTGCACCGGCAGAATGAACTAAATATTTGTGTTTTAAACTTATATTTTATCCTACCGAAAAATTGGAACATGTATAGGAATCATTAAAGATGTCAACCATGACAAAAAAAAACGATACAATCGTGAAAATCAAAATCGTTAATCGTAAAATTTCCTTTTACAATGTCATTAGGGAAATTGGCCTCGTTAATTTATAAAGGCCCCCTTTAACTGCTTTGATATCGACGAATTTAAATCGGTAATCCTGCGGTTTGTTTTATGGCATCGATATCACACGATTTATATCGATGATCGTAAACGTACAACGAGATCGATGTTTAATTCGCGAATCGTATGAATACAGCGGTCAAATGATTTCCTGTTTTTTTCGCAAATTGTCGAATAATGGAATTGATTGTTTTGTTACAATATGGCTGTTGTTGATTGAGTGCTTTTCGTGAAATGGGTTTATTTAGTCATTAATTTATGATCCAGTATTCACTTTAACTTTTTTTAAAGTACGCTGAAGTATTTACGTTGTACTTAGTCTGTATTATATTCTATAGCCACAATTTAAAGAAGCGTGTGAATTAACTTGGCCTAAAGTGTTATTTAAAGCAAATAACTCAAATTGATCTTACGTTTGAACCCGTCATTTTCTGATCGACAACTTACCGAACCGTTCTCCAACAAAACCATTCTGTCTTTACATCATAACCCCGTTGACTGATTTCCAAAAAAAAAGTGAAGAAAAAAGCCGTTCATTGATTCCATTCACATGTTTTGATTGGAAGTGTCAATAGGGGCGCGAAGTTCGCGAGTATAAAGTTACAGCTAAAACAAACTAAAGGCGCAATGCTTAAGTGCGAACAGAAAACGAACAAGATCCACGTATCGAATTACCTTTGACGAAAGCGGATTGCATTCGAATAAAAGGAGCCTCGATAAAAGAAACGATCGCTTTTTGTTTTTGTCGATTGTGACACCGAAACAGTTAGGTACTGTTTTATATTTTATTAAATTGAATAGATGCTGAGCACAATATCATGCGAAAAATTGTTTGTTTAGAAAAATCAATACTTAATAACCTAATATCCAATTAAAATTTCATTAATTGCACTTATTAATTTTTTACAACCTTTAATTAAGTTGTATGTTATATCGAACAGTCTTGTTAGATATTTATTAAAAAAAAATTAAAGTTATTTTAAAGAAACTGTATTATTATCTTATTTATTCCTTAGGTTTCACTGGCGATGGCGCCCAAACTATGCTCATCCTTTACGCATGTGCATTGTGCAAGTAAAAGTTTGACAACATTTTATCTCATTCAGATAAACGGTGTGGGAGCACATTAAATTACAAAATTTACAAACAAACACGCATTGATTTTTGTACATTAGATTTACCTAAACTGATAAAAACAGACACTAATCATACTTTAAGCCACAAATAAATTGCCGTCGGAAACTTTTTGAATACCGCCAAATCTTAGAAACAGCTAAAATAAAAAGTGCTGTCAATTGTTATTTCTTCGATAAACTGGGTAAGCCCAAAATGAAGGAAAAACAATACAATTGAAGTTCGCTAAATGTTTTCTAAAGTGAATATTTCCAATTGGCAAGTAGAATAGGATTTGTAGGCGTCGGAAACAAACAGCGACTTCTAACATTATGGTTGAAACCAAAGCTTAATTAAGACTAGGCACCTCTGCAGAGGAAACTAATTAAACTTATTCCATTATTCGTGCAAACGAAATTTTAAGTGAACGTCCGGGGACAAGCTGCTGCAAGAAAGATTTATTATTATTGCGTTAAAAACGTTTTGTCAGGATCGTTTCTATTACTGCTTTATTATAACAAAATAATTGTTGTACAATTATTTTAAAGGTTTAGGACTTAAATTATTTAATTTATAAGGTTATATACAATTTCAACGATAGCAATGACAATGATCACTGCCCAGTTTTTGTTCTTGATATAAAAACTGATGAGGTACAAAAACATAAGGTTATACGCTTTATAAATAGATATTCCAGCAAAAACTTGTTACAGAACTCTCAAGTAGAATTTAAATTAGAAAACATGTTTTGTACCTATTTTAGATAAGGTTGCTTTTTTATCATCATCACTCGTCAAGTCTTTTTAATAGTCTTGGTTCGAATATAACGAAAAATAGAATAAGGAACAAATATTTAATTGCTAGAGAATCTCTCCAAAATATAGTCCCTATCTTCATGATGAATGTCAAAGGAATCAAAATGCACGCCGCGAGGCGAAATCCCGCTTCCAATAAGCACACGAATAAGCCAGTAACAGAAGTTGCTCGAGGTGCAATTTCAAAAAGTATTGATGACTGGAACACAAAGGGGGCGGTGCAGAGATTAAGTAAGTAACTTGTGAGGCTTCAATGTTCGGCCATTCACCGCACAAAGGCTCAAATTTTCCAGACGCGAAGAATTTTGATGCTTTTCGGCACAATAGCGGGCATCAGACGTCAGCCAAGTTTCTGATGATTGTTTTACGGGTGGAATTTGTGGATTCTCATCTCGTTGCCACAATTGTTTTAAAGTGAACAAAGCGCCGTAATACAGTTAATGTTGTCTGACACAAGGTCTCGCCGGCAAAGGAAATAAAGTACTGAATAAAATTTAATTTAGATTTCACTGCACGGCACGGCTAGCAAATACGATGTTATAACTATAAAAAGGACGATTATATTACGAGTCAGATTTTCTATTGAAAAAATATTAATTAATTAGACTACCTATTATGATCTGTAGAGATAGTAAACCTACACAAACTACTTAAGACTTTTTGAATATAAACTGTGTTTTTTTTTAATTGAGTGTTTGTTTGCTATTGCTAATTTAAAAGTATTTTTATTCTACAGAACACATGTTATTACATAGAAAAAAGCAGCTATTATTTTCTTTATTGTTCATTATCTGTTAAAGGCTGGGATTCTCGTATTATGGATTAGATTGTCTAGATAATAATAATATTATATATAATGTTATGATCATAATTAGCACATAAAAGTATCTTTTAAAACGTTGCAAACATTATGAGGCGCACGGTACGTGTCGATGGCTAGACCACTGTATCACGACTATTGCGGCTGCTGCACTTGTTACTGATGTGCATGTGCAATACGACTCGTACATATCGGACCACTTTCCGATGATTATTAGATGTAATTTTAATTTAGTTACGGCTAAATCTTTAATTAATATAACAGAGACTGAATCTAATTTAAAACATATATGGGGAGTAAAAAATCGATCTCAAATAGATTTATACTGTAAGTTATGTAATGAGAAATTTTATGATTTGTTAAGTAAGACTACTTGTGATTTTGAATGTTTGGAAGTTGGCAACTGTACTGACTCCGTTCATTGTACTGCAATTGAAACTTTTTATTCACAAATAATTAATATTTTGCAATCGTCAGCGTGTCAGAGTGCTAATTTCCAAAAACGTAAATATAAGTTAATAGGATGGAATTTTCATGTACGGGAACTGCACCAAAAGGCTAGACAGGATTTTTTTCAGTGGATATCAGTCGGAAAGCCTCGTTCTGGGTATTATTATGATGCTATGTGTACTTCGCGCAGAAAGTTTAAAGCAGCTGTTAAATATGTGCAAAATAATCAACATAAAATAAAAATGGATATGCTGGCCCGACACCATAAAGAAAGAAATTTTGTAAAATTTTGGAAAGAGACGAAAAAGTTAGACAGTAAAATTAGTATGCCGATTAACATTGAAGGGGTTGTTAATAAAAAGTGTATAGCCAATTTATTCAGACAGCATTTTAATGTGGACAGTATTAATAACTTGGATAGGTCAGGTTGTACTAGTCAAAGTTCAAATAACACGGAGAAAAATCGATTAATAGTAGCGGCCAATGACATTGAGGACATATTGAGGAACATGAAACATGGTAAGAGTCCTGGTCATGATGGGCTGGTAATAAATCATTTGGTGAATGCGGGCCAGCATATCTGTCGTATTCTAGCGAGGCTATTTAACGGCTGCCTAAGACATAGGTACCTGCCTGCAGATATGATAAGGACGCTGGTTGTGCCCATCCCTAAAAACAAAACCGGAAATTTATCAAGCTTGGCCAACTATAGGCCAATCTCACTTGCAACGGTAATGACCAAGGTACTGGAACGATTATTACATAAAAACTTAACGCCTTTTTTGCCAATAGATGACGGTCAGTTCGGATTCAGATCGCAAGTTTCGACAGACATGGCTATTTTTGGTTTGAAGCAGGTAGTAAATTATTACAAACGTGGTCAAACGAGCGTTTATGCTTGTTTCCTAGATTTAAGTCGGGCTTTTGACACTCTGAATCATGAACTATTATGGCGGAAATTACAAGATACATCTGCTTCGCCTGATGTGGTTGGTTTGCTTACATACTGGTATCGTAATCAGACCAATAGCGTTAGGTGGAGTCAGGAACTGTCAGACAGTTACCAGCTCTCGTGTGGGGTAAGGCAGGGAGGGCTGACCTCTCCGGATCTTTTTAATTTATACGTGAACGACTTGATCGTAGAGCTGAGCAGCACCCCTGTGGGGCTTAGGTTAGACGACAGATATGTCAATAATCTGAGTTACGCTGACGATATGGTGCTGCTGAGCCCTACGATTAGAGGCTTAAGACGACTGATATCAATCTGTGAAAACTATGCAAAAGAACACAATTTAACATACAACGTTAAAAAGACAGAGATGGTAATATTCAGATCCGGAAAGGGGCCCGATAACGTGCCCAACGTGTATCTCAATGGCCAGTCTGTAAAAACAGTAGAAAGTTTTAAGTACCTTGGCCATATCGTAACATCAACACTAAAGGATAACAATGATATCGAGCGTCAACGAAGAGCCTTATGTGTGGTAGGGAATATGATTATCAGGAAATTCTGTAAGTCTTCTCCGGAAGTAAAAGTCACCTTGTTTCGTTCCTTCTGTCAGAGTTTTTACACTTGTCAATTGTGGACAGATTATACAAAGAAAGCAATTAATGGCATTCGAGTTGCCTATAATAATATCTTTAGGCAACTTATGGGACTACCACGCTATTGTAGTGCTTCAGGAATGTTTTTAGAGGCGCGAATTAATTCCTTCGAAGCCGTGCGCAGAAATCGTATTGCAAATTTTTTGACCAGGGTTGACAAGTGTAATAATACAATTATAGGGAGCCTGTCGGATAGAATTATTACTTCAGGCATGTATAAGCAATGGCTTGAAACCGCAGCCTGATAATAAGCGGCAATTTTATTGTATTTTATTTTCTATTTTTCTATTTTCGTTTTTGTATGTAATATGAATCTTGTGTTTGAAATAAATAAAAATAAAATTATTTATTTTGCAAATTAATGTCGGTTTACATGACAACTGTGGTTGATTATGACAGAATTGTGACACGTTGTTATTCAAATATAGGTACATATTTGCACAAGTAAAATTAAAATAATTTTATTAATTAGTTCACAATAACGTTTCGCGTAAATTGAACTTATCGATGAAATTACGCTCGGGGCGTAATGCAATTATTATTGGTGGACTGCGTAACGGAACAAATGCACTGTAACTAATTAGTACGTTTGTTTACACTTAATCCTTTTATACAATATTTTTAATAGAACACGTGATTGTTTTTTTAAGTAGGTATTCACAATAGCTATATACCTATGTCAAAATATTCAAACTGGTACTTACTGGTACAACTGGTCTAAAAACGTGTCAAATTTATCGTCGATTTTAAGAAAATCTAGATGTCGGGAAGTTCTATGATTTGTACATAATATATTTTACATAATTCTGTATGCGCAAATACTTGCGAAATCAATAACTTCAATGTCTCGCCCACGATGATCCCGCGATCTGTGGAGGATTTTGCTCTGACATGCATGATAAATGCACCAAACATCCATCCAAATTGACTGCCACACGCCGCCCAGTCTATTTGTTCGCCCAGCAGAGTACGCATGCATAAAACCATTTTATAAAACCTCGACTTTTCCCATTACTTTACGCAATATTCACTAACAATGGATGCTTTATTTCATGTGAGGTCGCATCGCTATCAGACCAGTTTCATCGACAAAATTTACCCGAAAATGAACCTGCTTATTATATGCAATACGAAATATATATGCAATTGCTATGAATTAATTAAATTTGCTTGAAACGTTTTTATAGGTATTATTTATAACATTTATTGGAATTGGGAATTAAATCACTTCATGGTTAAAAAGCCGCTGTTCCAAAGCAATATCGATGTCACAGCAAACGTAAAATATTTTCATCATTGACACACAGTTAACTGAAATTTTCTCCTTGAATGTTCTGGTAATAAATACTCTACGTCGTATAAATATTACATAAAAGCGCTTTTCATAACAGCTTGTAACAACTCTGAGTTATATTTAACTTTGAAAGTGTCCACAGAACACGCTTGCTTTTGAATACGGACATTTTGAACTAGCAAATGGGGTGGCGAGAAAGAATGCGGTCCAAAGTGACTGTTTGTAAAGATAGAGTTTCTGTTGTATGATATTTAATCGCCCTTTCGAGAAAAATAACAGACAAAATGCCCCAAATAGTGAACAGCAAGAAAGTACCTACTTCATCCAAATGGAAATTCCACAATTCATTCGCTTTTGTAGCAAATTTTCATCTACTCCATGTCCAATTTTACTGCTTAAATATTTAACATTAAAACATCTGAATTATTTGAAATACAATCCTGATCTTTCTACATAGCCTTTCAACTGAAATGTTTAGTCTTATTTAATTTAAGATTTATAATTTATCTATAAAGAAACATGGAAATGTAAAATTTAGAATATTCGTATTTATCCCATAACTTGTACAAACCTGGCCGAATTTTAATCAAGGCTGCATCTAAAATTAGTTTCTCATTTGAATACTGTCCATGTATTTATAAATGGCCGATATTAATTTGCATGTAATTGGTTACATCTGTTTTAATCAAGTATAATACGTGTAATCAGCTGAGCCAACAGAAAAGAAAGTTTGTAAGCCAGCTATTAATCAAGTATACATTTTTGTTCTTTTATCTAAACAAATAGTAATATTAAAGCGTGTAAATGTTTTTTCGTTTTACAAGTAACTAACGTTTGAATTATAGCTTCGTATAAAATTACCAACTACCAAAATACACGCCAGCCCAAAAGAAAAAATTTATAACTAAGCAGAAACTTGTACTGCAATATAATAAATTGTACTGTAACAAAGTCCACTATAAATTCAAAAGATATATTAGAAACAAAACATGCTCTATCTATAGGAATTGTATATTTTCTTTGGGCCAACAACACGGAATAAAATGTTCCAATCTATTCCAAATACCTGAACGTTTGATTCCAAAAAGCGGTTTGACGAAGGTAAGCTTCCTTGGAGGGTGCTCAACCCTTTTGTCTCGCGAGAATACAATGGACGATCGCAATGGTTTGAAGATGCGACATGGGACACCCCTCATGACTACGTGACTAAATTTTAAGCAAAATGTTTTGTGGCAAACCTATATACGAAATAAGTAATGTCATCTTGCACGTTGTTTGGTGTCGTGTGTCAGTGATACTCATGTGAGGGACACCGACGAAAATATAATATGGAATACCAGGTATGGATTCAAAAAGGTAGGGTCACCTTCTCTAAATATTACTTATAATTTATGTTTTATTACTTTACAGAATAAAAAAGAGTTATTGTAATGTGTTTACTAGTAGACTAATCACCAGTTTTGTTCACAGATAATATTCTATTTTTGTTTATTTATTTAACTACACTAAAAGATGCCTTCCGGCAAGATGGAGTGATAATTTGCGAAAGGTTGTTGGTGGAAGCTGGATGCGAAAAGCCGAGGACAGGGTGAAATGGCGATCCTTAGAGGAGGCCTACGTCCAGAGTACAGGAGTACATAAAAATATTGAATTACAAACAACAGTCCTGCACGCGCATGACTTTAAAATAACGTTATTAAGTGCTATTTTAAAATGATTCAGTAGAATTGAGAACAGAACTCGCGATTCAGTCGCAGAATAAATAAATACTTACTAAATGAGTCCTAAGTTAGAGGCTATCAGATGAGTGGTCAGTGAGTCAAAGCGGTCAGGTTGTTCGTCCAAGTTGCGTCTAGTCCGGACGTGGCACCGTCTGCCTCCTTCACTTATTGTGTGATTCTTTTTTTCCTTTTTCGCTTTTGCTTGGTTGAGTGCGCTCTTTCTTTCAACTCGGCCTGTGAGTATTTTTTTGTTTGCTTGCCACTAGCATGGACATTTGCCTCTCAGACTCATCCAGCTTACTCTTGGATCGTTTTGAGTGTTTCAGTTCATGGTCACTTAAGTTTGAAATAGCGAGCTCGCTACTTTAGTTAAATATTGTGTTCTTTTGTGTTTGAAGTCGTTTCTTCGTTTGTAACGACTTTTGCCTGAACTTGGTTCAAATGTGAAGTATTTTAATAAGAATTTTTAATTGTGATAAAATAAGTAGATTCCTCATTTTTTACAGTTAAATTATTAAAATTATACCTACTTGAAGATTTAACTTTCGTCCAATTTAGCTTAAAATGTTGTCAAGTAGAAACAAAGTGTTTTAATTAGTTATAAAAGTCGACATTAAATTAATAATAGGTACTATTTAGTAGTTAGCGAAACATCAAAGGAAACTCTTTAATCCTTTACAGAGATAGGTACTGCTCATTATTTATTTCTTCCGAAATCTTGGAATGGAAGTAGGTACTTTTATATAATATTATTTAGTTACTAAAGTCACAGTTAGTTTCCATAAAATGGTGCAAATCACACAATACAACTACCACGATTAATCAAACACAATTTTGCTATTTGACAAAACCACTTGCACAAATCATTCGGCTCTATATTTTATTTGCAAATGTAAACTCCCCTTGGCGTAATGGAAAACGATTGGTGAACTCGGGGGCGTTTACCTCGGCTCAAACGTCATCAAAAGTGTCAATCACGGATGTTTTCGAATAGCGAAAACCGATTATCGGGCGTATTAAGTCGGTTATTGTTATCGAGAGAGCCGTCCCGTCCAACAGACCGTGAACCAGATTAGGGACATCATAATATGCCCATATTTTGGCGTCAGCTGCATGCGTCGCATGCATGTACGTACTTACGTTTTTTGTTGGAATTCTTATTAAATTTTGCAAGTTTACTGCAGTGAAATTGGATCATCATAGTATTTGAATACCATCAGAATTTGAAGATTAAGGTATTCATATTTTATAAGCAAAATAAATATGTAAATTCAAATACAGTTTTCAGCAAATATTTTTTTAAGGACGGTATGTATCACTAGGAATGCAAGGAAGTTCTATTAAAAATACCTACTATAGTCAAATTTTAAGTAAGTAGGTATACATAAAATTCAAACTACACTTAGATCACTACACTACGATATCGTAGTTTCATTAGTTTTTCTTCCACCAACGCAATGCAAAACAGTGTAGCATGCAATTTTATGGACTAAACACCCGAATCTATTAAAAACGGAACAAAGCACCTTTAAAATATTTAACAATACTGTATTTTTAATGCAAAGCCGATATGCAAAAGCTTTATTTAAAAGTATTATGTACACGAAAGTTTGTAGATTCATTTTATATGATTGAAATTGAATTATATTTTATTTAGTTTTTATTTTGTTGGACATGGGTATCTGTATCATAACTCATCATTTCAAGCCACAAAATAGATTTATAACAATAATAAAATAGCCGGACTTAGTAGCGCTAATTACAAGGGTCGAGACCTCCAAATACCCTGCGTGGATAAAGGGATGAATAAGTTTGTGATCATTCTTTGGTGGAGTATTCAGGCAGCCTGTCATTAGTGGAACCAATGTTTTAGGAAAGTTTCCCAAGCGTGTACACGAACATAATGTATAGGCAACGTTAAATAATGTCATATAAAAGGGTCACGTTTCGCTAAGTACTTTTTAAACGGTCGACTTTAATATTTTTGAGTGGACACACGTTTCATTTCGAGGTTTTATTAAATGGTTGTTTGCGTTTATTTTGTTATTTGAAACGGCCATATTTTCGTAGACAATTTAAATAGTTAAAGCACTATGAAGTGATGTAAATTAAGACAAGACAATGAATGTTTTGAAAACAGAAATTCACTCAAAATTTGTACGCATTACATTAATCTCTATGTCTAAAGTACGGTACCACATAAAGTGTTATTCATTAAGTGCAGCGATGGTTAATGATACAAGTTTGGAATTCATTAAGCCCCCAACAAACTGTTTAAGCCCATAATGTTTAATGGAAGCAGTAAATTTAACATTAATATTGCGGTTTAGGATGACCACGTCTCCAACCCGGGTAAAGCCACAGTAATAACAATAATTTCAAATTGTCACCTGTAAACTTAGTGATATAATTAGAATTTCAAACACACGCTCTAATAGATACGGTTATCAGTATTACTATAAATATAATTAAACAGGACGATGCTTAACTATAATTCTAATTTCACCCGTCAGCCCATTTGTTAATTCACTTATTATAAAAAACAAAAATTTCATCCTATTCACTAAATTTATGCGAGAATCTTTGTAATTTGTAATCTTTTTTTATTAAAAAGATGTTAGATTCTAAAAATATATATTAATATTTGTAATAAGAATGTTGCATATGACATTTCTACGTTCATGAAATTTTCCAATATATTTCCAATATCCGAATAAGACGGATACGCTGACTCACAAAAGAAAATATTAACTACAACTGTATTAAAATCTTCACTCTCTCCGTTACGGGGAGGGCAATGAAACAAAAGGCATGCTCCATCTCTTTCACTCCGGTTATATTTACATATATTTCCTTCTCACCTGACATCATGTACCCTTGAAAGCGACTCAATGTGTTAGTGATAGGAGTACTTGTGCTTCGCATGTGTGTGTGAGTTTGAGTTTTTAGCGCTACGGATCTCATGATTCACGGATTTTGGCTTAGTCATTAAACTTAGTGTTAACACACATACACTTAAGAATAAATATTTTAGTTTGATTGACCACAAACTTGTCAGTACCTACGATTTATTCCATTTATTTCAGCCCTCAGTATCGCATTCAGAAATAAATAATCTTAAATAAAATATTTCAAAGCAATTAATTTCATATAAAATTGTATTTAGAAATAACTACTAAAATATAAATAGCCCATTAGAATAAATATATAGGTATGTAGGTTATAGTTTATAGAAAATGACCTAATTGTTCTGTTTTACGGAACAAAACGAATAGAAAGTTGGTATAAAAGTTAAACCGGTCGTCGTGTATCCCAAACTCTGGGAAGGTACAAGGATGTTCATGTTTGTTTTTGAGATGTAAAAAAACTTACCTCGTCTGTGTCTCACGTGGTATTTGCTCTTCGTAACAGTTCCCGAACAACACGGCTGCTCATAGTAAAAATTGTATGAATTGTCCACTTCAGTAGTCTGTTGCACTGCCTGCGAGTTGACATGCCAGCTGACAGCGATCAGCATGAGGACTGACCACCGGACGACTACGGCCAATACACTCATAGTCCGACTATTCAACTCATACATTGTTTCAATCACAACACCAAAACCACTTAAAATTCTAATAAAGTCTACGCCTTAAAACGACAGCATTTCATTCCCTCTGTAAATAAAGATACCATTCGTAAACATTCGATCTTCAAAAACTCGGAATCAACCAAAATCCGACTTATTTTGTCTGCATTAGAACCTAATGGAATAATACATAAATTTTCAAGGCATTACTCATACGTTCAAAGTTTATACCTTTGTAAGCTGATTAGGCCTAGCTTTTAGGCCTAATTTCGATATGTCTAAGCGAAGCGACGGGTTGTTAAAAGTATAAATAAAATTCTACCTAAACGATAGGTTCAATTAAAGGTTGAGGTTAAATTAAAATAATTGCTTGGTTGCAAACAAGTTGAATTTACCTATACACATACAAACAGTATTATGTACTTGCAATTAATTTAGATTACGTCAAAGTAATTACAGAGCCTATGGCATATTTACTAATAATACGTTTTATCTAGAATTAGTACGCAACCTACCCAAAAAATAATTAATGAATTGGTTTTGTTTGTATACTAATAAAAATATAAATTTCATAATGCGACCAGAATATTAAACTATAACATTAGAAAAACTTTTATTTTTCAGCAAGAATGTAGGAAATTGCGTTCTGTAATTTTTGCTTACCCCTATGTAATTTAGAATTAAGATATGAGTGTAGGTATTTTTAGTTATCAATCAGAATTAAAAATAGACAAGCAAACCCAAACTGCAATTACATAACAAAAAAAAAATCGCTAAAATCTACCATTTGGCAAATGATTACTCCTCATTGTTCGTACTACAAACAATTTTGATCATAAAAAGAACATGATTTATTATCAAACCAGAATCAGAAATAGCTAACGAAGCAAATATAGCAACAAATGTCACCCGCCAATTGTACCCTAAATAAAAATATAATGCAACCGATAAAGCAAAATTATGGGGAACGAGCAGAAAACATTGCGTGAGCCTATTTGACAATAAAAATGACAGTTTTGCTTGTTGAGTTTTACATTAAAAAAGTACCATGATATGGGGTAACTTAATGGCAGCAAAGACCATTACATGAGCCGATGGCATTAAGCACACCTCTGTAATGGAAACCGCATGGCGATATGCAACAGGAGTATATCGACTACCCTTTATTGCGGCTAACATAGAAAATATTGTGTTTGTTTGGTTTTTAATTGCTGAATGTTAGATATTCGACTCAGCGTTATAGGCTTTTAATTGCGAATATGTGTTTACTTTGTAGGGAGTCTAAATGGGGCCAGGGATGGAAAATAATTGCCGTTAATATTTGTTTTCCGTTTCCATTGGCAGAAGAATGTACTTAGTTCAATCACTATCTAAAAAAAAATTGCCTCTTATAGGTAATATTGAATAAAATGTTTAAAATGATCATAATAGTTTCTTGAATATATCAACAAATAGTTACATTGGGTCATTATATTCTAAGGTCAGCTTATCAAAAGCCTTCTATGTAATCAAATTCCAAACATTGCCATCTGTCAAATTTGAAGTTAATCCATTACATTATAATCAGCTATGATTCGTTATCACTACAGTTACCCTTAGAGATGATTACCAGGGTACACGACTGAATAAGTAAATAAATGTCTTCTACTAAATTTAACTCCAATCTTTCGTAGCGGCCGTCATGTGACCGATATCTTTCCTTGAATGCGGTCAGGGATCGCTCGTTGAAAGAGTCCAGAGATGAATTAAATAGATAAGGCCTTCAAAAAAGGGACTATGAAAGGGATAGAGATGTGACAAGTAAGTTGGGTTTATGTTGGGAACTGGATCCCGCAATTTAGATCCTCTTAATATTTTAACACATTAGAAAATGCTTTATCAGCGTTCGAGTGTCTACAATGTCAACTGTAACCGCTTCTTACATTCATCAACAGTTGTGTAGAAATTGTTAATAGACCGCTCAACAAGAACTTATATCGCTATTTCTTAGAGTGATTAGTCCCGCCCTTTTGGATCTAACAACTTAAATTTGAAATAAAAAAAAACATGCTATGTTAACATTAACTTTTTATTCGTTGTATAATTTGAAGAGAATCAACCTATTTCAAATAAAAATATTGCATGTAATAGAATATATTCTGTTTATAAGATATTTTTCGTCCTAAATGTACATGATAATGTACCTTCGGTTAGGGGTTGTCAAATATACAGAAGGGTTTCAAAATTTTATTTCGGGTGATTAATGATATCGCTCATACTTATCACATCTCTACGGGTTAAACGCCTGAACGATTTATGTTCAATTGACAGTAGATCCTTTGCAGTAAATATTTCAAGTCTCCCCCATTTTTAAATAACACTTAAAGGGTATCAACATTAAGACTCATTTCTTATTTTGTTTGTAGCCTCAGGGATCAAAGCATGCTGTAAGTTTCATTTGAAATGATAAATGAATTTTAAATCTTTTGAGTCTTTTAAAGCAGAATTATTGTGATGAATACCACATCAGGGTCGGATTTTTCTGACCGAAAAGGTAAAATTTATCACAGCTGATAAAGATAAGAAAGAAAACGATCAATACCTACAAACATGTCCCCAGAGATTAAATTTGAATTCGAATATTTAAGATTACGTTCCGGTCGTGCCGGTGTGCGTTATTCTAAAAAATTTGAAGCTTCTGTCGTAATTCTTAGCCCCTCGGCTATCGGAACCGGTTCTATAATGATGTCTTCATTACCAGGTGATTCACCACAACTGCGCTCATGCACGTTGATAGGCGACTTTTTATCTTGTAAATTATTATTCTCTCTTTCGTTATCTACATCCTGTATCTGGATTCAATTTTTGAGTTATGATGTGGTTATATGACTATATGTTACTTTTTTGTATTTGTTTTTTTTTTATTACGCAGTGTTGTATCTCTTGAACATTAATTTCATTATCGTTCTTATTTAATACAACACTTTACACAAAACAATTAATTAATAAAAAAGTCCTTAATGAGTTTATTAAAAATATTTAAATCTAATTAAATTTAACCTTCTGCTCAGAAATATCGAGAAACAAGATGAAATATGAAATCTTGTTATTTTATTACTACAGTTCATTGCGCAGATTTAATCTGTTTTAATATCTGTCGATCTCGTTTCGCAGAACAATTACACCGTTACTGGCCATTGCACGACAGCGTCTGCTCATTATAAGCGAAGAATGTTAAGAAATTTCATCCGACAACCCATTGAGGCAACCCTCCCAATTGTATGAAGGTGTTCCAATTGAATGGTGGGTAGGTGGAATGGGGTACGATTATAATGAAATTTCACCTCAATAAAGACCAGTGAGCTTCGAAACACAATACTTGATGTTTCCTCCTCTACCCGTATCCATGTCACGTCATTAAACCCAGTAAAAATATCTACCGACACATCTTAGTTAAGTAAATTAACATTTGCTCGCATTACAATTAATGTGGTCTCAATGATAAGGTGATGTGGTATTGTGGTACGTTGTTATGTTGTTCGTGTTTTTGATTTATAGTTATACAATAACCATGATGATATAATAATATGTGTATACAACTAAATAACAGATAAATATAAAGTGTAGATGATCTTTTATGCTTTATTACATTTACATTTAAAATTAAATAAATTTTACACAATTCAAACTTATCGCGCCGAGCTTAATTGAAGCTGAAAGCTAAATATTTTTATAAAACTTTATAATCAACTCTGACATTGGACATTTTAAATGCACACATTAACACGAAAAATACAAAAGCAAATTAGACCTCATTGTGAGATAAACTCAAAGTAATTAGGCATGCATCACAATAAGTATACAGTCATGCTTAATTTATTAACTTGATAATTAATGTAATTAAGCAAATAAATTTTAGACTAAGATAATATAATGCAATGATTGCTTCCAATTATTAATAATTAAAACATTGAAACCTACGTTTTTACATTATGAATAGACCACAAGGTTTTTGTATAGTACCTAGAGGTATTAAACATTTATTTTCTTTTTTCGATTAAGGACAAATTATTCCCTTAATTTTTTTTATGTACCTAGACTTTTTTGTGTCCCACTGCTGGGCAGAACCTCACCTAACTTCATCCCACATTCATCTTCATCTTCTTTATACCACAATGGCCGGAATGTTTTCTTTTTGCATTAAAAAAACATTAAAAAAATTGCATTGTTAAGTTTTTTTAGCGTCCTACTTCTTCACAAAATAGCTGATTAGGTAATGAATATTCATGCATAGATCTGTGTCGATATACCGAAAACTTAAAGCTTTTAATGTATATTAATAGTTTATATAATGAATCAACCATTCAATTTATCTGGCGTCAAAATGTGTAACAATTTTAATAAATTAGATAAAATCCGAAACTAAAATACCATGTTTATCATGGTAATTAATTTAACTTAAACCCAAATTGGATACTCTGAAGTAATAAAATAATTTATTCAAAGATTTTAATCAATAACATATACCTACCAGTATCGATTTAAAAGCATGTTCAGGAAATCTAGGAAAACAAAATAATTAAGTCTCCAGAAGCGGTAGAATAACAGCGTCCCAGACTGCCAGTAAATTGACTACGAATTATTAATATAATACTATCTACTATAATAACAGCAATTGGTAAGCTTCTTAGGAAGGGAACTGAATAAATATCGGTGATACGATAGTGCGAAGCTAAGCACAAATATATGCTCGGCAATAGTCTTAGTCTTAAAATACTGGAGTCATTAGAACTAAATAATAGTTATTGTACTATGCAGTTCTACAGAATACTACTTTGTATTTAGTGTAGATTATTTTTAAGCATGATTATATTCGTAATTTTATGATCTTTTAGATCTTTAATTGTAGTCGTGAGAGATTAAGTTTTTTCTTTATAGTTGTCACAGATTTAACGCTGCCGTTTATAAATTATGTTGACAGTGAATAAAAAAAAGCTCCTTTACATTCCATTCCATTTTAAGCAAGCTAAAAGAATTTAGTCTTGGAATCTCTATTGCGTATTTTATTCATATTTCAGAAGTTATTATTATTACATCTAGAAATATCTAGTATAGTTCCAGAAGTTCATTAGTTAGCCATGTCAATAATAATAACTCTACCAAGGAAAAAAATCTTATAAATATAATATAGTAAATTGAACATAATTAACATCCATTAAGTACTAAAATAGCTTTTAAAGTTTTTATATAATAGTCTTTTAAGTTTTTACAGAATATTTTTACTATTCCAATTACATATACCATTCGTAGGTTTTTCTGCCACTTTACTTTGAAACAAGCCTCAGCAGGTGTAAGTTTTGTTTGTAAAAAAATATCAACATGAGGCGTTTCTTTTTGTGTTCATAAATTTTTTATCATTTTTTTTTATAACATTTAACAGCGGTATACTTTATAAAACTACCTAAGACTTTTTTTACTAAAGATAAAATGGCAATAAGATTAATGCAGAAATGTTCTCCAATTCTATACAACTATTTATTTTAGAATGGACAAAATATTACGTTATCCTAAAAAATCTTATAAAGCAATATTCCTCAAAGCCACAGATATTTATTTTATTTCTATTTCTATGGTCAAAGCTCACATAGCAAATATTAATTTATTCTATTAACCAAAACGGATTAATAAGACGAGATTACGTTAGGGCCAACACGATAAGTTATTAATACAGTTCGGTTACATAAACCTCAATTCTAATTAGTTTCTGTTGTACAAGATCAATTAAATGGTACTAACGGAGCTATTGGATCAGACCGCAACCTCAAGAAATGTTCGTACACTCAAAGGGATGGACAAACATCTCTATGCAGACCCATACGAACACAAATTAATATTAAATTCCGCCATAAGTTGGTAAACTTTGTGTTATAGGGGAGGAGAGTATGATGCGATTGTGGTGTGTAGTCCAAGGAAATTATCGAAATAGGCAACACGATGGAGATTTTTTTATTCTTTTTAGTTTTGATAAAAAAGTTTCTTTCCTTCGCTGTAGCGAAGAGTTGTACTCTTCATCATCGTATCAGTCTATTGCCTTCCACTGCTGAACGTAGGCCTCTAACAACTCTCAACAGCTCTAAGTTACCTACATATACATTTTTTATGAAAAATATAGTTAAGAACAGATTTTTTTACAAATAATAATGAACCCTAACTAAAAACCGACCATTTCGAAAATAAAAACAACTCGTTGAGCGAGGTATTTTGTTTTATCAATATTGCCCAGTCCGGTGATTTACTGTAAATAAATGCTTCAATAAAATTAGATACTGTCGGCGTAAAAACGGTTATCGCAAATATGATTCCTGTTTATTCCCAAAAGCGATCCATAAACCTTGTATAAATATCAATAGTTTCAATAAATGCTGCGTCCGTTCGACACTCGGTGGTTCCGCCACTGTATTCGAAACACGTACGAAATTCACGTAAACGTCTGCTTCCCATCTTATTGATACAAATAGAGATATCAATTGTTTAGGACAAGGAGAAACAACAACGTGGCAACGATAGTAATTCTTCTGACGGGATCTGGGGGTCTTTATAGCCACTTTGATATCTGCGGGGTAAAGTTTAGTGTGTTATGGAATGAGATTTTTACGGACTTTGGGACCGTCGTAATGCTATTGACCTCTTTGATGGTGTCGACCCGGCTCTGAACCGTATTTAAGAGCCGATTGAAATGAGCTTAGCTTAGATAATCATAATTGAGTTGGTGTTTACTATACCGTGATTTTGCACTTCTTACTTGAATTATTTTATACTAACGTCAGTGCTTTTTTCTTTAGAAGAATTTATCCTTACCTTAGCCACTTACACCATTACAAATAAGTTTAATAATCATTTATTTTTTTGGCCTTTTTAATCATAAAAATATGTTAACATGTCCGGCAGTGCGCTACCAAGTTTCAACAAATCCGTATCCGTATTATGTGAATTGCCAAATTGTTAAACTTTTGATGCATTTTTTTCATATTCCTTACTGGTTTTTAACGTGTATAATGTTGTTGGTTTAGATTCAGTTTAAGCTTACCAGATGTATGAATAATCACTTTACTCATTATGTTTCTTTTTTTCTTATGATCAAGATTTTCACCTATTTAAGCCTTGAGACTCTTAGTTTTCCTATACCGAGTAGGTAGTTAATAAATGGCTGGCTTTAAAAAATATTATTTTAGCTAGAAACAAAAGAATTTTCTTACGTTTTCAATAAGAAATAATCAATTACGTTGAAAGTAATAATATTATACATATTTATAGCAATAAGCTATTTAATTACACCTAAGTCCTTTTCACCTTTAGTACCTAAGTAGATTTTTTTTATAAATATCGTCATCTTTATCTTATAAATTTTACCCGAATAGGTATTGCTACCATAAGATGTATGTTTATAAATTAGCTTTTTAAATATCTCAATAAAAAGTTATGTTAGACAAAACAGAATTTTAATACTTCTTTGATTTGTTATCTGCTATTAAACTAAGCTTAGACGTTATCTTATTTAGTTAGACGAATTTCCTAAAGAAGGTTATATAAAAAAACAATAAAACAGTATTTATGATTTATTTAAAAACTTGAGTAATTAAGCTATTTATTGTTACTTTCATCAGTTCAGTCGGTATATTGGAATGAAATCAAAACTCATTCTTTCCAGCAGATCATAATATAATCACCAAAACTACAACTTATTATAGGATTCAAACTCTCAAAACTTTCTGAGAACATTGTTTCACTAAGTAATGCTTAGTCTAGTGAAATTAAACGCCTTGAAATAACCACTAGTAGTATTGTTTCATCTAGATCTCGCTCTTTGAATAGACTTGTAAAGGATTCTTAGTGTAAATTTTAGTTATGTTTTGAGCTAGATAAAGGACTGACAATGATTTGTAAAGGGGAGCACCGCTTGGCGGCCGACATTTAACGTGCGTTCATACCTACCGTCTGTTTGTATCTATTTGTGTCCTAAGGTTGTTCAACTCGTCAGACGTTTCGCCCTCAAAATTGGTGATGATGATTACACCATCTTAATATCGTAAGTATAATATCTGATTTGCCTAAATTGAGATTAAGATGATAGCAGGTTTGTGAGATAAGTACATATCTATTATTTGGTAATGTTTGACAAATAACGTACGAAAACTTAGTACGAATATAGTTTTTATTGATAACGTAATGAATATTGCCTTGAAATCTTTCCCATTTTATAATAAGCTTTTTCAAAATATCGCATCATATAGACCTGAAATAAACATTTGGAAATTTATACAGCTCTGGAGTGAATTAGCAACAGTAACTTCTTGAATAAGAGACAAAATATGTCGGAGTTATCTGGTTGATGTACAATAGCCTATACACGAGAATACGACGACCAACCTCCTCTGTAGTCCGTTGAACCAAACACGTTGCAGTTTCACAAAAAAATAAACAACACACAAAATACGATGAGAATATAATCACTTTATTTATAATCAAAACGTTTATCGTCACTAACTAAAATATCGTTGGCTAACTTTCAGTTATAATGTTCTAAAAACAAGTTTTTGCTTTCGTAGATTCAAAAAGAAGTTGGACGCGAGCGTCCTACACGCGTGCATCAAGCGTGCCGGCCGGCGCAGAACTAGCTCGCTGGTCTCATTCCGTACAAAACTTTTAAGTCATGGAGACGGCAAAGCTATGTCGCGCCTCTACAACTCACGCACACAATCATGTCCCACACCCTATGCACAAACACGAAAGCGAGCTTCCAAGTTCACTAAATAAACGAACACCAACACAAACGTGCACCAACACCGTCTACCCCCTGTTCATGAGACGACCGAGCGGGACACGAATATCAACAATCCATTTGGGAACATAAGCGAGAGCGAGAGGTTGATACCGCAACAGATGTATATCATTTTACGCAGGTAAGTATTGAAAATGTTGGTGTGTATGAATGAGACGGCGTACAAATTTAGCTTAGGCAAAGCCGGTTGCGAGCGAATGAGACAGGAACTGTTCAAGTCACCCACTGTACATTCCTTCCTGATACCGGCGCGCCGTCGTACCTTTCGATCGTTCAAGTGGCAGATGAAGCTTTTAGGGCTGTCACCTGATCAGTTCGCAAAACGATTAAAAAAGGGGAACTTTCAATTAGATACATGCATGCTGACAATTTCCATATGAATATATTTTAATTATTTAAAATTTAACATTTTACCATTAATATTTTAATCTGTTTAAGATGTTATAGAGATGACTGGAAAATGGTTTGGTAAACAATAATTATCTAAAACAACTGCAGAGTCTACACAGGTATACAAAAATTTAAATAAACATAAGAGAATAGAGCATCGTAATGTAAGCGAAGGAACAAAAGCTGCTACAAATTTCGCAAGTCTATAAATGATTCAGGGCCGCAGGTAGCATCCTTACGTCAAGATGTCACAAAGTAGCAGGTAGTGGAGTAACGTATGCTGCAAAATTTTGTGAATGTTTTTTGCATAAAGCGCCTCTACTACTTTTTGTGTTTACAATGAAGACATCTGCTTTAAAATTTGGTTTCTATATAACTGGATTATTACACAATTTATTTTAATTGGGGATCGTATTATTCTTAATAGAGATCGTTATTTCGACCCTTACATTTAATGATAGATACCAGTTGGATTTCCTTTGTAAAGAGTTTACACATGTTATATTTCCTAGAGTAGTATATATATAGTTATCTAAATAGAGCTTTTAAAATGCACATTGACTTTTGTTTTTTATTATGATTATTTTAATTAATTATTTTTTCCTTACTGAGTTTTTAGGCAGTGTCTGTTATGTTAATATATTATTTACATTGAATTTAAAAAAGTAGTTAAGAAATAGGTTAATCAACATTCATTGTCCTTCCTCCAGGCAGTAGATAACCTAGTAAAATGACCTAGTGCAGTTAAGTTAGTCTCTTCGAAGTGCTTAGCTTATTTTTGTGTTTCATCATAAGTGTAGTGGTCCTAAGCGCGACTGCTACGCTGGAGGTCCTCGGAGTCTGGATTTGTGCCCCGTTAATAACAATAGGCAAAATATTACATGGGATCTAAACATACCGGCGAAGTGTGGTTGTACATTAATACGCCTCTGCCTTACCCTTCGGGGAATACAGGCGTGATGGTATGCTATCGTCAAAATCATCAGCGCTGCTGGATGAAAGTAGGCCTATTTGTGTTTTTTTTTTATTATAATTATCACTCAATCTTTTTCACGGTGAAATGCCACAAGCAAGGCTAAGCTATTGTAGTTGATTACAGACTAACCCTGAACAGTCTGAGAGAAAGAAAGAAAACATCGAGACACAAATCTCTTTAAAAACTGTGGCCTGATAGTATAACAGTAAATGATTGATAAAGACTGTCTTCCAGAACCAAGAGCTTCTAGCTTTATCATAGGTTATCACGATAAATCGTTTTATTTATATTGTATTAAGGATTTTTTTGTTCTCTGTGGGTATTAAATTTCCAAAAAAAGCGAGTGTCCATGCGACAGGAGAGCGTCAGGCGAAACACTTCTGCGAAACCGGAGCCCCGCCGTGAACAGCCTGATGGTAACGCGTCACGACACCATATCACAACATACAATCCCTTCCCATGTAGCTAACACACAAATTAGTGTAGTATTATGTTAACGCCCTTTATTTTTATACCTCTGTCAAACTTCATGCGAAATGACAGGACAACACACTCGCCCGGTAATGTATACGTTTTCTAGAACACATTGCCCGAATACGAATAAGCGGTTTTATCTACAGCCACATTCCTGTCGCGTCTCGTTTCGTAATCCTAAACAAAATTGACGTGGCGATCGCTTAAAAAACAAAAAATAACACGTGAAATATGACGTGTTTTTGACGGTTTGACACGGGTAACGTTAACAGTACACTTCATTAACTTTTTGAATCCGAAATCCGGACGCAACGAGTACTTCAATTCTGTTTTGTCAAATACGCCTACATCTGTGGGTTAGGCAAAATCGTTCCTTCCTATTTTTGATAACCTTCACAGAGGAATAATCACACAAAGAGATTTTATTACTGCACTGACCAGGTTCACTACAGCTGTTCAAGGTCTTTGATTTGTTTGTTTTGCGGGATTTAATTCTGAACAGTAACTTTCAATAATACAGGAAACTTGTTCGATTGTTAGAAAGCTCACTAGTTATATTGAGTATATAAATAAATTCGTAGCAACATGGTGAGCTGAACGGAGTTTGCTCAGTGGAGCTGAATTGAGAAGTTTTAAGACAGTGTACTCGACAGTACTTTCCTTCATACATACATACATACATACATATTATCACGCCTGTCTCCCATGGGGGTAGGCAGAGACTATAGATTTCCACTTGCTACGATCCTGGCACACTACTTTCGCTTCATCTACATTCATTAATCTCTTCATGCATTACCGTCGGTTTCCTTCAACAGTACCTATAATGTTCAATTGTTTTGACATAAGGCATCGCGCACACTGTAGAACTGGAGTGAAAAGACCCTGCGGCTCTATAAGCGCGAAATAATGACAACGCATTGTAGCTTCGCAGGATCAAGTAAGTTGCTATTATATTTATTTCTTAGGAGAAGCTTCACAATAGCGTACCACGGCTTTGCTGTCAGCAATACAATAAGCAGCTGTTCTCGGTTTATTTTGTACGAGCTGCAGAGTAAGACGTACGATAGATGACGTAACGTTACCTGCCTTTAAGACACGATAAAAGAAATATGACGGCGACGTCATCTCTCAACTTGTAGTCTTTCGTGCTTATCTTTTGTGTCGGCCAACATTGTGCCCAGGGGCAAGTCTTGTGTACAGTGCAATGTTATATTATATACTACTATTATTTCAGGAAACTTTAATAACATTGATAAATGGTGACTGCAGTAGACGTTATATCTCCTAGGAAATCATCTTGAAATTTTAGATCGATACGTAGTAAGTACTTCGCTATAAAAGAGCTATCAAATATCTAAAGATAGAACGATCGCATCGCTCACGTGTCCATGCATTTTTACGTGGAAACCACGAGTTGCAATGGACAGCCGGCTCCGAGTGGCCAAAAAGCCAGAAATAGTCGGCGAAGCGACGGCCAGAATATAATAGCAGCAATAACAAAAGTGAGTCGAGCTAACCATTGATTTGGATTTTACGTTAGTCGGACAAAAAAATAAGTGCTTTTGTGTTGCATCCCCAAAAGTCTGACCAGTGGCTGTCACTCGAAAATGCATGTCGTACGCTATGGTAAGCCCGATGGTATTATTTCATGGCGGCAGTTGAATACTAAGTGATGTTTTATTTTTGTGTGCAAGTCACTTATCAACTTTTGCGGTTCATACGAGTTCCAGGTGAAATGTTAGATGATTTTGTATTTCGTGCCAAGAATAAATCTTATCATAATAAAAACCTACAAGTGTAAGTACGTATAAGTAGGTACTTACAATTTAGGACTTAACTTTATAACCTTAATACCTACTCTACGTAATTGTATTTTAAGCTGAGATTATGTACGACACATCCACTCAGAACATTGCTTTATCGCTTCAATATCTTTTTATTTTATTGTAACTAGTAATTTGACTTTATTTGATTTGGTATAAATTAATTCAAAATAATATTTATCAAAATTTGCAATTTTAATTACATTTTATGTTAATTTCAATTTTATTCAATTGTAAAAATTTCAATTTAATTTATTCAATTTTATGTAATTATTTTATTTTATTTTTTATTCTGAAATTATTGTTATTTTAATATCAGTCTGTATACCTCCTACTTGAATACTTGTGCCTTTTGCGATTACCTCTTATGTAATTGAGTTGACATTATATGAGATCGTTGTATAGTTGGTAATCCTTAAATAAATAAAATAAGTAAATACATACACACCGGTACACATCAAGTTATACATTTTACTGGACATGAATACTCGTAGTTTGGTGTGTAGCATAAAAAGCGAAAACTTAGCTCCTATGTTTTGCAGATGGGATAAAATTCACACCTTAAATCCTTGTGTGTTTTGATAATTAAAACTTGTATTACACGGTGGTATTATGGGTTCGTATAGCTAAACTTAAAACTGCATCCTATAAAAGTTGATACGAACCGAGTGTGAAAGTTAGAATGAGGTCACCACTTAATTTACAACAAACACCAACTGAACATTGTTAAAACAATCGTCGAACAATTTAACTGTGCTCGGCTAGTTCATCCGTATTTCCTACTTAATAAATGTCTGGTGGAGAAGGCGAGGGGTTGGACTGACGCTAACTTGACGGCAGCCTGACGTCACGCCGTTGGTCGCTAAAAATGACACAGTTGTTCCATCCGAAAGCTTCCAAATTAGGAAACTGTATAAACTTAGTATTGATTTTTATGTGATTTCCTCGATAATGTCAGTTTCTTTTAAGTATGTACGTACATTTACACTTTCAGCTATACAAGTCCAGTTTATGCTGGCCTCGTATTGTACGGAAAGCCTTTAGAATGCCAATCAGCTTAAACTGTTTTGTTGTTAGGCTACGTAGCCGTACCTATTGGACGTACTATATAATATACATAATACATATATAATTATATATGAAGTACTTTCAAAGTTCACCTGAGGATTTAATCATATCAATAGGTATAATGAAAAGTTATCCGTAAATAAATAAATAGAAGCTATAATTAAGCGGCGGTAGCCTAATGGCTAGGGTATCGGACTTGCGATCATATGGTTGCCGGTTCGAACCCCACCCATTGCACTACCGACGTGAACCCACTCGTAACACAAGCATTTAGCTTAGCACGAGGGGTTAACAAGAATACTAGTAATGTGGACCCACATTGCTAGTAAGCTTTTTTCTTAAAAAAAAATATATATATCTAAAATTCGTATATTACATATATTATGCGAATTTATATATATTATATTATCATATATTATGTCAGGAACATAACTAATCGCTAGTTGTAGAAACTTAGAACGTAATTTTATAGTCCTAGGTAGAAACACACGTCACAAGTATAACAAAGGGCAGCGGGGCGCCCCGCCCGTCGGCAGGCACCGCGGTGTTGAGACGCATAAATGTTTAATCACCATTGTAGTTTTAGAGCAATATCAGTTTTAATTTTTGTAGAATAGAATAGTATAATATTTTACGTTACGGCCAAAAAAAATAGTATAATGGCAAATAGTAGGAAATCGGTATACAACAAAGTATCACGTCTCTATTCCCCGAAGGGTTAGGCAGACGTGTATTTCCGTACAACCACAGTGCATCTGTATATTTAGGTCCGCAAGTGCAAACTCCAAGCGGCTACTGGGAATTTTATAATAAAACGCAATAACAACTTGGTTGATCCGGGTATAGAACCTAGAATCTCTTCCTTAGCTGTCAATCATAGGAAAACTACACTAAACTAAGCAGTTAAAACCGAAATACTCTAAGCCCAAAAGCAAAACGTGTAAATGTCAACAGTATTCCTTTCATCTAAAAAAGTTGAGTTTTGTCTAAACCGACCTTAATGGCGCCGCAATAACTGAATGAATGGCTTCTGTGCTAGGGAGACGAATTCGTTCTCGTACGAATCAAATAAATTTAGGACCTACTCTGTCATTATTCCAAGTCGGGTTGTTGTTGTATGGTACAGGAACAATTCTTAGTCGGCAAGTTCTTAGAAGAAAACAACACAATCCCATCCAACCAATACGGCATAAAGAAAAAGACTTAAGCCAAGAACATGTTAATGAAGAATCAATCAGGTGTAACAGGGATCGAATTGAGTCGGTCGCTGAGGGTAATCAATCAGGCGTCAGTGTTATTGTTGTGATTTGTTGCGGCATCGGATCCAGTCCAATCGGCCGGCCCTCCGGTAGCCATTAGTTTGATTAGCTCGTCCGTCCCACGCACGCTGATTGTGCGAACGTTTGCCTTTGATTGATTCCTTCAAATGGCACCGTTTCGAGACTACGCTTTATTCTCGTACGATACATTGTTGAAGGTTTATATACGAACTTTCTCCAAGATGTATAGTCACTGGCGTGTAGAAATCTAACAAAATTATATATAAATCTTATCGGTATAATCAAATCGTACTACTTAAATAATACTTTTTAGTTCAGTTACATATTTTGTACAGAAATTCGATGAACTATGTTAACAAACACCCACTTATGATCAGTATTATTGAACAGGAGTGACCTAACTCCTATGACCCGATACATAAGTTATTAATAGTCTAGTAACTAGTATTATTTCAATTGTAGGCGATATTACAATAGTTTCTTGAGTGCCTTGAACGCTGTTGAGCGAAAATGCGTCACTATAGATATCTGTTTCGGTAACTAACATGAATTATTAATCCAACTTAACTGAAACGCGATTGCGTAATACGGTATAGGTACATACTCTACATTCGTAAATTATTGAAGATGTATTAGAGCAGTAGACAAAATAGGTTAAAACTGTAAATATTATTATACAACAATTCTACATAACATAACATACCATCGAGCCTGTATTCCCCGAAGGGTTAGGCAGAGGTGTACTTAATGTACACCCACAGTTCGCCGGTATGTTTAGGTCCCATGTAATAGGTGGCGAGCCTATTGCCATTCACCGGGCACAAATCCAGACTCCGAGCTGCTACTGAGAATTTCATAGAAAAACCCAATAACACTTTGCTCGACCTGGGGATCGAACCCAAGACCTCTAGCGTAGCAGTCGCGATTGGGACCACTAGACTAACGAGGCAGTACAACAATTCTGTACTGCCATATTCCATTCTGAGTCTTAATCCTATTATTATAATAGCAGTTTTCCTGTTTTTTAAATGTCTTAAAGCAGGTTGTACACTATATAGTTGCACAAATAAAAATTGCCGTAATTACGATGGAATAGGGGCAGTCTAAAAAGGAATCTATATTATATTAGATACCTTCAAGTTTTTTTATGTTATTTATTTATGTTACCTATGTTAAAAATAAACCTTCATGTGTCGTTCTGTGTATCATAGCAGTTCATAGCCGATGGAGGTACATCTGGTATACTTGCAGTACTATTATTATATAGTGGGATAATAAATCTTATAAAATTGCTTTTTTGTTTTAATAACATTTCAAATTAATATGAGTGATTTCTTTAATTTACGAATATTTAAACAATAATTAACAATATCATAAAATAAAAATATCTAAAAGCTGAATAAACCGTCAAAACATTATAATCTTACCGCTCCACATTAACGTCAATGCAACGATCCTTGGACGAAATGGACGGAGGTGAAGTCGGGAAGAATTGACAAAAACTCGTCAAATAAAGGCAAGGTGTAGAGGTTGTGTAAAGCCCACCTCTGAATACCGCTGTCATGTTTATTTGCGTTGAAGGGAGACACACTTTCTTACCTGTGACGGAGAAAAGCATGACTTTGAAGAGGAGCTACATGAATCTTTAACGTGGGTTTGGGTAAACAGTTTTACATTTTATACAATGTATCCTAAGCTTTGTAAGAATTTTCTTTAGGTTTGAGTGTGCTCGATTTAATATATAATACGTTGCGAATTGAAAATTAAATTATCAGTGCGGGTTGAACTTTTGAAATCAATAATAAAATATGTTTTTTATCAATTTGAGATCTAATTTTAGTATAAATTATTTCTATACATTTTTGTAAACAGCTTAAATGTGAAATCTAAAACATTGACTTTTCGATATCCCATCAACCTCTATTATGTCGTAAGATTTTTATCGTTACTTATGGTGTTATATATCCATATAAATATACTATGCCAAAACACACGAGATATAAATAAAAACGTAAATCAGGAACAGTTTTATTTTTACCAAAAGAATTTTGGTGCTAAATTAGTTTCCGTTCAACGCTATACGTGATCGGATTGTATAATTGCATTCTTTCCCTTTCCGCCGCCAGGTTGCGGGTTACGGTCGAGATGCGTATCGTATTGATTGAGGGAGTTTTGCTAAATCGAACTAAGGCCACAACTCACCAAGTGGACCATCAAACTGCAGGAAAAAGGACAAAACAAAATGTATAAAGGAAATTGCTTCCACAAATCCACTCGTATCTTGAACAATAAACGTAGAACGGCCCGCCCGCCCTAATAGCAATGAAATCACGAAACCAAAACTGTCTCCCATGTCGGATTCAGTTCGATCTGCGACTTAACAATTTTATAGACTACCCCTCAACTGCCTCAATTGGACAAAAATGATGAAGGTCGTGTACGTGTAACTAACTATATATTTATTGTTGTATGCATTCTGTAGATTGGAGGATTCAGTGGATTCATTTCTTCAAAATCATTTACATCAAATACATGATACATCGCTGATAAAACTGCCGTCAAAATTTTTTTTTTTTACTTTATTAGTTACTGATTTAAATCATACTTTTTTCCATCTTTGTATCTAACGGTGTACATTTTCAATATGATCCTATACAATTTTGTTTATTGTTTGACCGTCAGTTGTAATGGAAATGCAAATACCACCATAAATCTTGTATTATATTTTCTATCCTCTAAAAATTTTATCATGATTCGGTTATTGTGGGTTTTTTAAATTTATTTAAAGTAGCATATTTTTGTTGTCCTTTTTGAAGCAATTAATATTTATTTATTATTTATTTAATTCTATCCGTTGATATTAATATTAATTTAGAAGTATTAATGTTTCTTTTCTTTTTGACTGTTTGTGCCAAAATATAAATAAATAAAAAAAAAATATGAAGTTGATATAAATTAGTCTTTAGCCTTAAATATTATTGTGCTAAACTTGTACCTGAAATACTATAATGTCACTAAAATAAACCTAATTCAAGTACAATAAAGCTTTTGTTGACATTATAAATAAAATTGAAAACACTATTTGAGTAAATGACATAAAACGAAGCTTTATTTGCGAAATCTTTGGCCGCAGTACGAGTAGCGCAGTATATGTAGGTATGTATATATTTTGCCGCATTTTATAAGCTTGTTTGTACTGAACAGACCCCGTAGTTTATTTTATTTGAAACAAACGTAATAAAATTTACTTTCTATAACTCTGAACAACATTCGATAACGAACTTCTGTCTAGTAAACTACATACATGGTTAAAGTTAAAACGAGATAGCCGTTTTTTTTTGGTTTGTTTAAAAATAACTGCAAATTAAAGTTAATACACATACCTACATCAGCGCGACTGCTATACTAGAGGTCCTGGGTTAAATTCCCAGGCCGAGCAAAGTGTTATTAGGTTTTTCTAGTGACATAAGTCTCGCTCCCTATATATTCCCTAAACATAAGATATTCCCTTTTTAGTTTACACGGGAACTAAATATACCGGCCAAATGTGGGTGTACCTAAGTAGGTATGCCATATAGGCGTGCCAATGGCCAAAGGCTATACCGGTGAACTGTAAGGGAACTTACGGTGAAATTACGTACATTAAGTGCACCCAGAAGAAGATAGATAAGGCCAGAGCCAACTTATTGGGCCAACTGATTTCGTCTACCGCACTTAGGAAATCAATTATTTTTTAGTGCCCCCAATTTTTTTTTTACTTAACACATTTTAAACACCACACTGACATTAATAAATTTAATTATAGTGTATATTCCAGCTGTCAGCGGACGGATGCGAAATACCGAAGACCGGGCGCTCTTTGGAGGAGGCCTACGTTCAGCAGTGGACGCCCTTACCGCCTGCAGGCCGTCAGCGCCCACAAATTCTTTAGGCTGAGGTGTCTGCCTAAAGCCTTATCTATCTGTACATTCAATCCCGAATATTTTCTGCCTAAGTATAAGTAATCTCGCTGCCTCTGTTTATATAAAGTGATCTATTTCTAAGCTAGACACGGCCAAGAATTTTTCTACGAGATATCCCGCATCCTTGTTACATTGGTTCTACATTTTATTAGATCCGCGATATCAGCCACGATTGAGTGGACAGAGGTAGTCGCGTCGAAAATATCTAGATTCAAAGGGTATAAAAACCCAAGGCCGAAAATAAAGAAAAATTTATCTAACTCTGAGGTAAATCTTCAGATACTTTATATAAAAAGTGAGTAGGTAATTTGCGAAATCAGTTTGTTTTTATACGAAAATGCGGTTGTTAGAGGCCCAGAAGTGTGCTTTTGAACATTGGTTCCTACATCATAATTATGAACCTCACCCGTAATTAGCTCATTAGTTTGATAGGAGGTAACAAGTGCGACTCCTGATTTTGATTGGCAAGAGAAAGCAAACGCGGTTTTCGAATCTGACATACCGACGATCTATATGGATTTTCCGTACTATAAAAAAAGGTCAAGCAATGTGTTATTGGGTCGGTGTCTAGAATTTGGATTTGTGCCCGGTGAATCACAATACCTTGCTCCATATTACACTAATTTTTATGTATCAATGCCTGATTAGGTATAGGTATCTATCGCTTTGGGAATAAATATATGATGGTAGGTATGTGTGTATGTAGGTATGCCACCCATACTTAAGTAAGACTGTACTTTTCTTACAATTCCGAGGGAAAGATTAAATATTTTAAATCTATACTAATATTATAAAGAGGTAAAGTTTGTGACGTTGTAATCTCTGCATCTACTGAACCGATTTTGAAAATTCTTTCACCAATAGAAAGCTGCATTATTCCTAAGTGACATACGCTATATAATTATTATCCCGTTTAATGAAAAGAAACGCATAGTCCACGCGGGTGAAGCCGCGGGCGGAAAGCTAGGTATTAATAAAACGATAATTAACTAGACCAATCTGATTAAGCTATTTATTTACACACACGAAAGGGTTGGTCCCTATCATTTACTGTAACCAATATCACGCAAGGATAAACGTACATAATTCTTAGGTTGATTTTAATTATAGTACCTACTGAGAGCGGAGAGCTTAATTATTCAGATCCATGTCTATTGAAATATTGCTGAATGATTTAATAATCTAAGTAAGTTAGAGGTCGTCTAGAGGTAGAAATCGTAATAAAACAGGCATTTTAAAAACACACAAACTAACGTATTGACATTTTTACCCTAAGAAAATTAATACTTAACAAGCGAAATGATTTCAAGAAGTCAGACATTGTAACTAAACTTTATTCAAGACTTTGCACTCCACTCTAATCAAAAGCAAAAGAGTTCAATCATTCTCATTAGGCAATCATTGTTTGTGTACATGTTGGCCACCGCCAAAATGAGCCTTCAATGACAAAACATAACATCCACTGAACCACATAATGTTTTCGCTATTTTATTTATTAGGGACAAAAAAACAGTTACATGTTATAAGTGATACAATGAGATTCTTAAAGTTAAGTAGGTAAATATATAACCCACACCATTGTCCACGGATTAATTTAAGAAATAAAGGAAACGGAAGCGGATCTATACTTAATTTTATATCATTCTAAGTTTTTAGCGAAATATTCAATATTAAGTTAAGATTTGGAGGAAAGTACACTTATGGCCAGTGTTTTAAATTTTTTATTCGAAATATTGAAAATATCCAAGTCCATGAAATGTGCGTTATAAGCTATGACGCTATGACAATATTTATAAGCTATGCTCAATAATTCAGCCGAGATATCATTCTAAATACCTGAGCTGAGTTTCCTATAAATTCATGTATATGGACGACAGGCGGCACACTTTAGTTAATATGTACAACTCCCTAGAAATAAATATTATTCTTGAAGAAAACAATAATGGAACATCGCCGCAACAGTGCGCACTGAGCCTTATTTTTACTAAAAATGAGAAAAATAAACTTCTGTTGGCCGCTTTTAGTAACGAAATGTAACAAAGAAAGTCGGTGCCAATCAAGTTATTGGATGTTCAATGAAAGTAATCAGAAAAAGTACTTTTATGACATTTGATGTCATGTCTAAAACGTCAGCTGCTGAAATCTTCACAACCTTTTTCTCAAATTAAAAGCAGATTTTGGTAGCTATTTTAATAACAAGTATTATTTAATTTAATAGGATTATTTTGCGTTTATTGTTGTATCAAGTATTTATATTTATACTTATAAATTAAAATGTATCAGCAGTTTCGACTTAAAGGGCTTATCGATGATATTTTAGCTGAACAACGAGATTTATGGTTGCCAAAAAAATAAACAGAATGATTGTCAAAACATCTTACAATGTAACCTAAATCTAAATTAAAACATTTCATACTGTATTCCCCAAAGGCCTGGCAGCGGTGTACGAATGTACACCGGCGATGTATGTGTACAATCGAACTGTATGTGTCCATTGTACACCCTCAATTAGTCAGTGTAGTCTATTGTCGTTGACCAGGGGCAAATCTAAACTCCGAACTGTTTCGGCGAATTGCGTGAAAACCTAACACTTTGTTGAACTTGGCAATCGAATCCAGGACCTCTCTAGCACAGCATTATATCTTCACGGCATTAAAAATATATGAGAAATGCTAGTTATATAAGGACTTATATTGTATAAGGATATGGAACAATAGCTCTCCTAATTTCTATAAAAAATTAATACATAATATTATAAATTTGTAGAAAATTGCCTGTCAAACACACTACACGCTGGGCAAAGGATAAAGAAAGAGGTTTGCTTCAGAAAAATAAAAATTTTCTCATTGCATGGTTAATTAATTTCTGGACTTTGTGAATATTATACAATACTCTACTAAGATAAGTATTAAAATGAAAGAGCAATTTACAATTTTAAACTAGAAATAGTAGTTTGTTATTTCTATTTAGTTTATTTTATAACGAATTATATAAATGGAACAATAGATGATGAATTTCCAGCAAATAGTAAAGTTAATTATATAGCTGTTTGCCAAAAATTTTGTTTAGTTAATTAGAATAGTCATAATTTAAATTTGTCTGTAAAATAACTTAATTCACGGCTTAAAAGTTTCTTTGAGTATCTTAATTGTAAGTCTCAGTCTCAGTCAGCAGTCTCTTTAACAAAAACAGCCAAATGTTTGAAGGAAAACTTAATTTCATTACGACCCTATGTTATCTACAGCCTGCATACATAACTTCTAGATCCATTGACTTATCCAAAATCTTGAGGAATAACATGAATCACTTTTGACTCCGATATGATTAAAGATGAGAATTACAAAATTACATTTTGTAGCAAAATTTTTCACGCTACATTTACTTTACATGTCTATATTCACGAAATTGTCTACAGGTTTAATCGTACGTATGGATTCGATAATGTATTTCACTTGCCTTTCTATTCAAAGGGAACTTAGTTACCACTTTAGGAAATTGTTACCTAACTTCTCAGTGTTAGAAGTCTGCGAATAAGTTTATGATAGACTTGTCTGAAATACGTTAGTAGGTAATAAGGAGAATATTGAGTTTCAATTAGACGAAATTTTGACGTAAAGTAAGGGCTTTTACACCAATCCAGATAAGGACGGAAAGCTCTGGTTTTTAATAGAGACAATGCTGCTGCTGTTTATGTTAAAAACAGAGTGTTTTAAGTGTATTATCACAGCTGTATGGTCTAACATACCCGGTGCTTGTAAAAACCTATGGAGCCTTTTGTTCGGCAGTGGACCTCGTTTAACTGATATGATGGTGATAATGATGAATGCAACTAATGCAATAGGTACTCTTATTCTATTGCGGGTTGATTTTTTCGACTACAGTGTCTGTGTAAACAATGTTTTAAGTTACAGCCTTTTGATCCCCAAAAGCATGTCAGCACTGACAAGCCTTACATTCAAAGTGATCTTAGTCGAAGCCGACTTATAAGTGTAATTATTATTCCGTCGCAAATTATAATTAATCCGAGAAGTGAGAAATGATATCCTAAAACAAAAAGCTGACAGTGGTTTTGTTGGACGGGCAAAGTGTCAAAGTTAAATTGAATATTATAGGGAATGATCTCAGGCAGACGAAGTTTCGTCGGGTCGCGCAGAGTAGTTAAACCGATGCCGCAATTCACTTCAAGTTATTCTGGAACAATTGGCTGTTACTCGCATTGCTTATTCATTGTTAATCGAACGCTCAGACTATTTATGTTATTCACCTACAACAGTCTATCTTCTAAACTACTGACTGAATCAGACATTACAAGTTTGTAGCAGTTCAACTGTAGATCCCTACTTTATCTTCAACTCTGGAAAAACTTACACTTTTAATGATTCGTCTAGTTTTTCAGTTTTGTTAAATGTTTTGATTAAAGTTGCATTTCAGATTGACATGGTTTATTTTACTAAAGTTCATTGCTAATAACAATAAAATCAATGTGATCAGGAAAGTGTTAAGATTATTAAATAAAAAAGGCTACAATATTTACCAGACTGGACTGAGATTTTGCTCGTCTCAACGA
Source organism: Subacronicta megacephala (assembly GCA_958496365.1). NCBI lineage: Eukaryota > Metazoa > Arthropoda > Insecta > Lepidoptera > Noctuidae > Subacronicta > Subacronicta megacephala. Next base: position 6,840,832 of record OY292525.1, read on the forward strand.
AATATTTACAAACGGTAATACTTGTCTCAATACAGAGCAACAGATATTGGCTGACACTATTGGCAGGCCAGCGGGCTGTCGGCTCCTAATAGCTTGGATCGAAGATAAGGTATCTTGAAACCACTCACGTCCCTCCGTGCTCTGCTGGCTACTAAGCTACCGGTACTACAATGTAGCAGTATTGCTGTTCGAAAAGTCGGCGGTACAATTCAAGAGGTTGAATGAGTTTTGTTCATTGTAATAGCGCCTTTAGTGGTTTTTGAAGTGATCAGTAGCTATATAATTTTTAAGGTTTGGCATTATTGTAGTACCTAGTAATTTTATGGAATAACTCGGCAAACGAACAGGTGAGCTACCTGATGGTAAGTAATCATTGTCGCCCATGGATATCTGCAAAACCAAAGGAGTTGCAGTTGCGTTACCGAGCCTATTTACGGAAAAGGGATGAGAAGGAGAAAAGGAGAAGGAACGGAACTGAGGGAGAAATTAGGCCTTGGGCGCTCCAAACTCACCGTACGAAACGCAACAGTATGCATACTGCCAATTAACGTCGATATTCTGTGGGAAGGTAGTACTTCCCTGGTCGTGCGGACGCATTCATTGCACTACTACTAACATACATACATACCATCACGCCTGTATTCCCCGAAGGGTTAGGCAGAGGTGTACTTAATGTACACCCACAGCTCGCCGGTATGTTTAGGTCCCATGTAATAGGGGGCGAGCCTATTACCATTCACCGGGCACAAATCCAGACTCCGAGCTGCTAATGAGAATTTCATAGTAAAACACAGTAACACTTTGCTCGACCTGGGGATCAAACCCAAGACCTCTAGCGTAGCAGTCGCGATTGGGACCACTAGACTAACGAGGCAGTCAAAGTACTCATGCACACCTGCAACCCCAAAGGAGTTGCTGATTTAAGTTATTACGATATATTAAAAAAAAGTTTTAAATTCGCACAAAAATTAAAACGTAATCAAACAAAAACGCGAAACAATTCAGTAAATCGCTCAGCCAATTTGTGCAAGCCGATATAAAAGTTGAATAAGATGTGGGTATCATAGATTAAATAATCGACGTCTAATTCCGGAGGCTGGCCACGTCCAATTAGGGTCGAGGTCCCAAGAGAGACGTGGGATCATATCGTGAGAGCGGTCGCCTATACGTGTTGTGTTTTGATGCAAGCTTTTCCATTTTTCGCTGTATGTTCGTTATTTAATTTTAAAACTGGAAACATCTGTGATGTGTATTTGTTTTTGTTTGTGCCAGCCAGGTCGCGTAAATACTTTTTTAAATGTGATAAATTTCGTTTCGCCCTCGTTAGCTATAGACTACAATTGTGCCCTCAATCCATTATTATTTGCTTTTAAACATATATTGGGTCAACCAAGTGAAAACCTACACCTGGAGAGACAAAAAGTAGGAACCTTAAATAAGTTAAAACCAATTATCTATACTTTTTAGTGAAGATAATTGGTGTTACTTTTTCGCATGCACACACATAAACGTAAATATAATAAATTTAAAACTCAATTAAAATACACCGACCGAAGTTCAGTTGTGTAAAGTATGATCCATCCCCAAAAGTTTATGCATTGAAACGAAACCTTTATCTTTGGTAACCTAATGAATACATAAAATTTTGAGCGAACAAAGGAGTGCTTTGTCGCTGACTTTTCCATAAACACGACAAAGTATTTGGAACGTAAAAGTAGGTAACGTGGGTCCCGACTCGAAACCAAATTCAAAGTGACAGGATTACTGGAGCGTTTCGAACTGTTTCTACAGAGTAAAGAGCTTTGCACTCCTTTCTACCGTCACATGCCTACTTGGCTGGCATAAACTTTACAACAAAGTATTGAGCTACAAACTACTACAGAATTATGTAGCATACAACTTTATTCATTGACACAGTTTGTAGAACTTATTTAAAATCTCACCTTACACAATGTTTTGACACCTTTCATTGATAAAAAAAGTTAAGAGAAATGTTTTTAATTAACAAGAATCTTTATTCGTCCCATCTATGCGGACTTATTAGTATTGAGCTTCTCGAAACAGGTCGCTTACAACGGTGTGCAAAGCTTAAGAATAAACATTAAAATCGTTGCTTACATTTAAAATCATTTAAAAATCAAAGCGGCCTGCATTTGTAGCGCCCTTCTCGTTATGAAACTCATTACAAGACGCCAAATAAGAAGTCATAAAGTAACCTTTCTTCAGAGGCTATTACGCTATGCCAAATGATATTTTGTCTCCTTACCTAGGGTCGTTTACATGGGGCGCGCGGGTCTCACTGCAAACAAGACCCGAATTTAATCTCTGCGCTGCTTTATCTCCGAACCAATGAGAAGAAAACTTTATTTTGTGCGTAAACAAGGGTAATCGGCTTCTTTTTCCACACAGATGGCTATGTTGCGAGTGATATTGAACGGGCAGGTGGCGTTGTCTAGAATACGTTAAGAGATGCCAGAATAGCCCCTTGTGACCCTCCAAGGGTAAACCACAAATCGAATAAATTGCCTAATGTGGACAGAGACCACTATTTATTTACGTGATCGTAAATATTAACTGAATACGCCCCTATTATCGTGTTCAGTTTTGCAGAATTTACAAATTTAGAGTGCACATTGTCCAGTAATGCTGGTCAGTCAAAGTTTCAAACAATTAATCATCAGTAAATTCGTAGATATTTAAACTTAAAATATTATCAAAATTTTATTTTGATTGTAAACTGACATTTAATTACGTAATGTTACAAGGGCAGATAATCAAAGTCTAATCCATTGTATATTTTGTATAATTACATTCAGTAAAAGCAATGAAAAATGAAATAAAAGAAGAAAAACACGTTCTAAATCTCTTAAGAAGTATCACGTAGGCATTGTCTGCTTAAAAAAACATAAGACGATCAACGCTCATAATAATACTATTATATCCTATTTCACGAATACGAGACACAAAAAAATAAATTCATCCAAAGTACATTTCATAAGTCTTCACTAACAACGTGATAATATTACATGAAACAAGGAAAATATCGTGTATCAAGAGTCGTACATACGAAGGCACGTTATTGTGCCTGTTGGTGTATACTTAACCTTATTTGTTATGCTGACCTGGTAGTCATTCCCTAATTGCATCATGCTCTACATGTCTATAAGTTGCAATGGCTACGGGGAAAATATACCAACAGTTTCGTTTACCAGAAGCCAGAAAGCCTTATATTTAGACATGTATTCGTGTCATTGAATATATAATAAATTAGCCAAATAATGTAATAGTAATATTAATAAAAATATAGTATAATTAATCAAATTCTTTAATGTGGATCATAGATAGATATAGAATAAACATGTTCATCAATATTTTGTGGTCAACTATGGGCATTGAATATTAACCCGCCCTTTGGGCATTGAATATTACAATTGTGATAAAAGTGGCCACTAACAAACTAATTAATTGTCTCACTTATTTTTTACTTTTATCCACATCGATCAAGGTTTACTCCTTACCGGTATGTTTCTATAAATAGGAACTCGATCGAAGTTGGTATATTAATATCAGGCTTTTGCTATATCACATCAAATCAAATTGGTTTAATATATTTTGTATGAAGACGTGACTAGTTACTATGTTTTTTTAATTATCACGTCCACCAAACGCCGTCCACTTCCGAACAAAGTCTTTCCTAATAGATTTAATAGAACTGGTTACATGCCTCTATATCTAACGACTCTTAACATACTACCTTTGCTAGATTATAATATATAATATTATGTGCATATATATCTTTGGAGGCCGTCCCACGCAATTTTTCGCAATATATATTATTTACTTGTAGGTGCCTTGTAGTAAGAAACTACGTAGGACAAAGTCTGCATTAAGGCTTAAGGCAAAGGCTAAATGTTATATTTTATGCTATAATATCATATCTATTTATTACTACATTTATCATATTAAATCTACTAATGGTAATATTGTGTCTTGTTCGCGTAGGTTGGCTAATATTGCTTTTTCTAATATTATAACAGAAATAATCCATTTTATATAAATAACGTCTAATTAGGAGGCCAAATCGAATACGTAAAATATTCTAGTGGAGTCGAATAAATATTATGTCAATACGTTAGTAGTGTAAAAGTCACTTATAAATAACTAATTTCAACCGTTACCTTATTCTTCATGAAAGTTTAATAATGCAGGATATTTGATAATGTCAGTCAAAATGCAAGAACAAGCTATACAAATCAAGTTTAAGCCGATCACGCATTGTATAGGCTCTCCTTACAATAAGAGGCCATGGTGAACTGGATTTTGTATAGCTTGATGTGTCGCTATGCGTACATCAGCCGTTTCGAGGCAAATAATCCCAATATTGACAGAAAATAAGAATAGGAAAGTATTCAGTCTATGCTTAACAATGGATTAAGCAAAGAAGCAAATAAATTTATAGAAATGAATGAAAAAAAAAATTACAAATTTAAATAGATAGTGTGAAAGTACCACAATGTCAAACCATTTTCATAGTAGAAATCAAATTACTTTCCATTCAAATTGTTATATTGCGAAAATGAAATGCTTTTACCTTCAAAAATATGTTAAACATCTTACACGCCGAAGAGCTTGCTCGATGAAAAATTCATCTCATATTTTCTATTTTATAGCTTCGCTTTAGAGTAAACAGATGTTTTCACATCGAGGATTTGAGATTAACAATGTGTTTTTCCTTTTGTTGACGGCCCTGAAACGAGTGCGATCGGGCGAAGATTTTTCGAAAATTGATTTATGGAAACGGATATGAATATGATTATACAAAATGTTATGGGATTTCGATTCTTAATGCGAATATTGATAAAGTCAATACGTGAATCTTATAATACCACATGAGTGTTTGCGAGATGTAAGAACTCTTCCTTCCGTTAATATAATCCAGCTCAATAAATGTATTGCTGAATTACAGAAAAAAGTGATTCATGTTATTAGGAACAAGCTTAGAAAACCATTAGTTTAATAAATGTGTGAGTAGAGGTTTCCTAAATTCACTCTCGTCAAAAACAATCACCTTACTTTAAGTTTCCACACAAGATGCTTCTAGTGACCATTGTGTGCATTGTAACATCTATGAAAAATAAAAATATCAGCTGAAAATATATTCTGTTAATTTTCCATGCGTTTCAAATGAACATTTGTTAGTAGGTGTTAGTGATTATCTGAGATATCTTATATCTTAAAGGCTTTACTATGAATTTTACTCTACAAAATAAATCACAATCACTTCAGCAATCCAAGATAGTTTTAACAAAGCGATACTATTGACTTCCCGCTTTAAGAAAAACCTGTTTGCATATTGATGTTTAAACGATTTATACGCGACGTTATATCCATAGGACTTTGATGTGATCCCGTTTGAGGCTTTTTATTGAATATCGGAAACGTATTTGGGGTTGGAATGAGATCTTTTCGTATTGTTTTTAGATGCCTCTTTATCTCCCCGTTTTGAAGTTTGACAGTGATTTATTTTGTATCTCTTTGAACAAAATTGTATTAAAAACATAACATACCATCACGCATGTATTCCCCGAAGGGTTAGGCAGAGGTGTACTAATGAACACCCACATTTCGCCGGTATGTTTAGGTCCCATGTAATAGGGGGCGAGCCTATTGCCATTAACCGGGTACAAATCCAGACTCCGAGCTGCTACTGGGAATTTCATCGAAAACATCCAATAACATTTTGCTCGACCTGGGAATCGAACCCAGGACCTCTAGCGTCGCAGTTGCGATTGGGACCACTAGGTTTGTGGAAATGTAGTTTCTTTGTTAATATCAGTTTGCATCACAAAACGGATTTTACCAATTCCCTTGGTAAAAATATTCAAACTCGTTTATGTTTGGCTTTTGATCGTGTTAAATACGTTAATAGGATTCACGATGAGTCTTTACCCATTTTTACTAAATTTATATTAGCTTCAATGGAAAAAGTAAGCTGTCATAACGGACTGCCTAATTTACGTTAATATTTTGCCGCTAATTTGTACATATTCATAAAAACATAAAATGTTTAATACATTTCGTAGAGGTAGTTATAATGTATTTTGTCTCATTTTCCCTGTACACGTGATAGTCACAATATCACGTGTCAAAACAAAACACAATAGGTATAGCTCTGTAATATTATATAAATTTCTTAAATTATGAATAAAAAAATATTTATATCAAAGCAAAACTTTCTGTTTACCTAGAAATTTGACATAATTATTCTTAGACTGTATTATTTTCCCTTGTCTTATCTCGCTTGGCAGTAATTGAGTAAAAGCACACATTCCTTATAATCTCTGCTAATTAACTTGCGTCGACGCTCACAACACATAAGTGAAGCTATTTAGTTGTTATTGTGCGACAGACAACAGTTACTCGTGTAAAAGGACGTTAATCATCCCAGTCGCCTGCCCCTGGGAGCTGTTGCGAAGATTTCGTCCTTCATTTCCTCGGGAACATTACTCCTTCCGACTGCTAAAGCATGTTATCAGACAATGACGTTTCTGGCAGAAATGAAAACGTTTCTCGTCACTAAGTATATTAACTAAAAAATAAATTATTTTTTATTTTGGAAGGAGAAATTACTGTTCTTATCTTTACCCTCGATTTCATTTAAAGTGTAAGCTGGGATTCAACAGTTGTTAAATTCCTGTTTTCATGCCGAGTTTAAAAAATATATTTTTTAAACAAATTCCATTACTTTATTGCGTCATACAATAGTGCATAACTAGAGGCGGGTTTCTGGCGCTTAGCCTAAAGGAATAAATCCATTATTACTCATTACATCTTAGTTGTTTCTTCCTGCTAGCGTGCGATGAAAACAGCTGTCTTACTCTTGAACCGCTCCAATCTTATATCAGAATATTAAACACTATTTAACACTGTCTGTGTTTAATATTATTGATAGAATCTGCTTGATCTGAACACACGATATCATACGACATCTTACTATGTCTGCATTTAGTTAACGCCTATAAGCTTACCCTTTTCAGTGCTATATGAGATGAAGAATATTTTTACAAAAATAATATTCTAAGTATTTATGGAAGTCTAACAAGCCTGTTGCTGGGGTTAAAAATTCAGACAAATTTGTTAAATTTTGAGAGAGACTTTTATCTTGCTTTTTGTTAACACAGTGAACTTAGTTTTTCTTTTTAATTATGTCTATAAAAGTTATGTTATATTTTAAAAATTTAGAGATTTAGTCTTAGAAACTCCCTCATATACTTAGAAACCCAACGTTGAATAAAAATTTCATGTCGTCATTTTTGACTTTTGCGGACAAAAACATTACTTAAGGAAGCTGAATTTTTAGATATGTCTGTCTATAATTCAAACAATTCTACACAACTATCCTGCGGTAGTTCTACCGTATACCTACTATTATTTTTGCAACAAAATTTATTGGTCAGTTCTGTTGGTTACTGCAGTTTTGGTCATGTCAGTGTCGTCAATCGACCATGGGGCGCGTCATTTGTTTTAGTGTCACAAATCGTTCCCCCACCAACCCGGGACCCTCGACAAACATAAACAGAGTGTTTCTAAACAAAAATTGTGTATTTTCCAAACAAGGGTAGGTACTTTCACTGGTGAATTATTTTAACATATGCTAATAAATGTAACTTGGTGCCCACTTTAGTTATCAAAGGATTCAGATTTTATATTCAATGTTCTTTTTTATAAAACAATACTAAATGTCAATTTATACGACTAGTGTAATTAATAGAGTAGGTTATTTAGGTCTGATATCACAACTTACCCAACTAACACGGTTGTTGGTCATTATTTGGCAAATTTAGCCTACAAGCTAAATTTGCCAAATAATGACCAACAACCGTATGCAAATTTTTATCTTATTAATGTATTTTCTAAAAATAAAAACTAGACTTTCTTTATTATAACATCAGATGAATAACATAATAATGCCATCGTTATCCATGTCAGTGTCTAATAAGCTATGATGTGTGGAAATTAATATAATTTTGTTACCACTTGCAAATTAATTTTGAAGCGGCGGTAGCCTAATGGCTAGGCTGTCAGACTTGCGATCATGTGGTTGCCGGTTTGAAACCCACCCATTGCACTACCGACGTGAACCCACTCGTACCACAAGCATTTAGCTTAGCACGAGGGGTTAACAAGATTACTAGTAATGTGTGAACCACATTGCTTGTAAGCTTTAAAAAAAAAAGTAATTTCTACAATATAACACAGTAGCGATCGTCATTTCACCGCTATTTGTTACCGTTGTTTATGTATATGGAGTTAACATGTCCTCTAATCTCGCTACACGAATATACTACAAAATAAAGTAATAGCTGAAGTTTGGATTACGCCACATCAAGTCTTCGTCGAGTTCCACTATCCTAAACTGTGACTTTGTATTCATAGCGAGTGTCCAAATTAAGGCCAACACAAGTGAAGCGGCTATATCTTTTACGCGAATACTCAATATCAACTTAAAACAATGTAGGCAAAATGCGAAAGCGAAGCATGAAATTACCCAGAACAGTACAGATGTAATTAAACCTAACCGTTAAACTCAGGCATTGTCGTAAAAGTTAAGTAAAAGCCCGCAGAATCTTTGTTAGATTTACGTTTTATGATTTAAAAAGAAAAGAGGCGAGAATAATTTAATAACGCTAAGTAGGTAATGATAAAATTAATTTTGTATTAATATTTTTTCTTTTAAAAGATTTGGCGGAAATTAATAGGAGCCGATAACGATTTACCTCAATCAACATGAATTTTAATGTTAAACACAACTTAGTAATCCTTCATAACCCGAGTTCAGAAATAAACCAAATTCATTTACTTTTGTAATTTATTTTAGTGATTAAAATCTACAACAGTTTTCCGGTTATATTTGATACTTTATCTACACAAAAAATCGTTTGAATTCCAAAACTGAAAATTAATTAAGAATTCCATTCCATCCATTAACGAGCCATATCGGTTCAAAAACGTAATATACCTAGACCTACGTTATTTAAAGCGTCTAAATGGAAAACGTAATAATTTTAAAGTGCACATATATAGCACCCTGTAGATAATTCGGATGCGGACAACATAAAATGCCGGAGCGTGTCTGCATGAGTCCGTGCTCCGGCCATTCGTCGGCGACATGTTCCCATCTATACTTTTAATTGGTCGCCGTAGATCTATGCCTACAGGCACCAGACGTCATGTATGGGACAAGTTCATATCCGTCAGACGATGTATCATGTTGATGAATTTGCTTTGTTGCACTGATTTGGGTCATGTTGGCCATTTAGCGACTAGCGACGGATCTATGGTTAATATACAGAACCTGCTGAATTTATGCTAAGTACTTAGAACAGGTGACAGAAAATTTATAACTGTAAAAGTTTTATTTTAAAAAGGTCTTATTATCGTCTAGGATCACAAGAAATGTATAACATAACATTAAATCACGCCTATAATTCAAAGGTTAGTCAGAGATGTAGTGATTGTAAGTAATGATAAAATCCAAATGTCGAACTAAAAGTTTATAAAATAACTCAATAACACTTTTATCTAGCTGTAGCATAGCAGTTGACGCACCTAGGACTCCTAAAGTAAAGAGGGAGTCAAAAAAATGCGATTCAGATGGTCGAAGAACAATCAAATGGTCGAACAAACAATGAAATGGTCGAAGACAACCATTCTTTACTTGTACAGTCGGGCGCTCGGTAATAACCCATGACCTTGAGCTTTTTTTTTTTAAAGAAAAGTACTAGCAATGTGGGTCACACATTACTAGTAATCTTGATAACCCCTCGTGCTAAGCTAAATGCTTGTGTTACGAGTGGGTTCACGTAGGTAGTGCAATGGGTAGGTTTCGAACCGGCAACCACATGATCGCAAGTCCAACGCCCTAGCCATTAGGCTACCGCCGCTTTCCTAGCTGAGTAGAGCGTATCATAAATAGGTCACATTATTCTGGTTTTGTTGACAAGTTATGTTATTACAAACTCCTTGTACAATATACCCATATATGTATTTATAACATGGAACTTTTTATATTTTGAATGCACGTAATTTTCACATTCTATTACAAACATAATCTTGTAGTCGGAACTGGTAAGCATTCTGAAATGTTTTTATATCGCGTTTCCACTGGTAATAATAGGCAATTGAAGTAAATTAATAATTCTTTTACGCTGGTTAAGATTAACTATATAACAAGGAGTTGATTGCATATAGGGAAGTAACCCCATTTTTATACAAAAAATACTGAAAGAAGGAACATTGGAACAACGGATACAGATACTTAGAAAGTAAAAAACAATATTTGTCATATAAGCAAATAGACATTTCATTTTTTTTTATTAATCGTTTCACTGCATCCATTCAAGAGACAAGAGAAACAAATGACACCAAATTTCCACTGGAACTGCACATAAACGCACACCAACACACACATACAAGTAAAGCTTGACGTAATGTTTGTTAGTGTAAATCAATAAAGAATTTTATGTGCCAACGTTTTTTCGCTTCAGTAATTACCTGAAACAATGCGTCTTCGTGTTTTATATGCCGACTGCGAGCTCTTAATTGTACCTCCATTTCGTGACTTGCTTTCCAAGTTGTTTATAGGTTGCTTTAATTATTTATTTGATTACTCTTACTATTAAAGAAATTATTTTTGTTCAAAAATATACTAGAAAGTTGCTATATGTTCCGACATTTTTTTAGAGTCAAAGAGCTCCATGGTATACAAATTAATTTTATTTAGATCATAATTTAGGGTCGGTAAAATTCTGTCACTTACAAATACTGAACAATGAACTGGATCTCTGAAGTTTTAATTATTACTATGATTTACTGTCAGTGAAAACCCAACAACGAGGAACAATTCCGAATCCATTCAATTATTCAAACTTTTAATTAATATTAATAGGAGATCTCACTTTCAAAAGAAAGAATACTGAAGGCACAGATAAAAACTCCTTAGAAATCCACGTTACCCGCAGCTGTGGACTGTAAATTAATGCGAAAACAATAAAGCGTCGTAGCGGCACCGTCCGAAAATAGACAGTGAAGAGCTACGAATAAAAATTAATTCCAAATGGTTATTAGTGCCGCGAACAAAAGTAGGTTGGATGTTGCTGGTGTGGGTGAGCAAGTCCGTAATAAACGTCATGACAAGAGAAATAGGAAGTTAAACCAAACTAAAGAGAAGTCAGTCGTATCACCATTTAGGGGGAGAATTTTAGGGGAGGTTGTTCACGGCTTGAAGAAAAAAAAAACTAAATTAAGACTCGGGTGCTCGATTCTGTTTACTCGCTGTGAGCGACAGGTTAGAACCTCCTTTGTTTTTATGTGCATTTCTACTGTTGCAGTTTCAAAATTAGATACGTGTTAAAAGCTTCGCCTGACACTTCGAAGAGCGCAAAAAGTTTTTATGCCTTGAGTATTTACTACTGAGTCCTTACTGTATTTTGCCAGACGAATAGAATATTGTTCAATAATCATTTTATTTTTATTTTTTTACACATTAAAAAAAATATTTTCATTATATTAAACATATTCACTTACCTTTAGGCAACGGTTCTATGACAACTTTAACAGCATGGACCGATCCGAATGCTATGAGGATCCACAGCAGGGCCATGGCGTTTCGGACTGAACGCATTAGATCATCCATCTTCACACTATTTCAGTCCATATGCTCCACATCGCAGGCGTGTCCTGTTAAAAAAAAAGAATAAACATTATATATTACACACGTCGTACATAATGTGTATAGGAATAGGTATACTTGGCAAGAACATGTCAGGTGCAGTCGCCAAACTCGGGACACATATAGACAAACAACAAACAACTAGACAAACTTCTAATTAATGTGCAACTTAGACATCGATTCTCACGTAATAAAAGGAAAACATATTCATTCATAACATCTACACGGTTCTAATAGCTGGTCAAGTCTTCACTCTGTCAGTAGGATGGTAACATAGCCTTATTCATGACATATTATTTGCAAAAGCATTAAGTCCGTAAAATGTATTTTATTTAAAAAAAAAGCTTACTAGCAATGTGGTTCGCACGTTACTAGTATTCTTGTTAACCCCTCGTGCTAAGCTAAATGATTGTGTTACGAGTGGGTTTATGTCGGAAGTCCAATGGCTGGGTTCCGAACCGGCAAACACATGATCGCAAATCCGACGCCAATACCTAGGTTGCCGCCACTTTGTTCTTCATTGAAAACTTACGATTTACGTTTGAACTTGAAATGCTTGACTTTACGATTGAACTTGAAACTAGAAATGTTTATTGTTGTTGTCTAAATTGTCTAAAAAGTAAGGCTACCCAAACCGAATAATCTACGAACTCGAAAAAATTAGAAACGCGAATAACAAATCAAGTACCCGTATATATTATCGCATCAAATGCAGTATCAGCCACAGTTCAACGTTATATTGACAAGATCCAATCCAACTCGCAAATCCAATCCTTCAACTTCTGAAGTGAGTTCGCCTAATATCTAGCGCCTTTGCATTTATGAATAATAACTGGAAAAAGTTAAACTCACAAATCCCACTCCATCTGAATATTGTACGATTCGAAAGATAACGCGCCAAAGGAAAGAGGATTCGTTTTTTTTTTGATAAAAATGCCGCTCGGTGTTTATTCTTCAACGACAAAGTTTGTAAGGTGGATTAAAATTGTTATGAACCTAGATGGAGTTTTATATCTTTGCAGATTTATTACAGAATTTTGCATTCACATTCATTTTAGATATTAGTAACAAAAACACAGACAATGTACTTTCGTATATTTTATAGTTTTGCTAAGCAGGAACTTAAATTCTGCTACCGTGTACGATAAAATAATATCGAAATTTAAGGGTATCAACTTTTTTATGATTCTGAACCACGTGCGAGCACAGAGAGGCATAAAATTGTCTACTTTCATACCCATGCATATTTTTCATAAATACTCGTACTAAATGAAGTGATATATTTCATACTGTGCTATAAAGTAGCATATTTTATTTTCACAATTGGAAACCGTTAACAAACATGTCATATTCTACGAATTGGTAAGAACACAACGTCATAGTTATACTACACATAACGTTAAAAAGCATGGCAATCTTTGCATCCTTTGAAACGTGTTCTCATTCTCACTATCGTTTTCGACGAAAAGCAATTCAGTACCCGGTTTTTATTGGAGTCCCGTAAGCCGAATATAGTGGACGGCTACGTCTGTTTTAAAAATTCGATTAACTGTCACGTCTGTCGCTTTTTGGGTGATGTATGTAAATTTTTCTATTCGATATGCAAGTGAGACCTTAAGTAAGAACTAATGCATCCATTGATACGTGATGTGACATTTTGAAAATGGATCTATTTCTATATTCAATTTGGGTTTAGGGATTGTTTGTATTGGAAAAAGAAGTGCCATTTTTTTATTCGTAAAAATAAAAGAATTTTAATAATGCAAAGAAATTACTGTCCTGCTGAAGAAATGACAATTACACATTACAAATCTTGTGAAAAGACTATTGACTGAACGTTTGTAGGTAATTCTTGGACTGCACTTAGAGTCAATAAATAAAATGTACAGAAGTCCTATAAGTAGACATAACCCGATTCGCGGAATGAATGATAGCTATAGCATCTGAAGGAAAGAGGTATTGACAAAAATCCTTTGCAACAGCCAAGTATTTTTGTCAAAGCAAAATATGCAAAGAATTTCCGACAAACGAGCAGGCGAAGTATTTATTGCCGCCCATGGACATCTGCAATACCAAAGAAGTTGCAGATGCGTTGCCGAACCTTTAATAGGAAAAACAAGTGGAAGGAGGAAAGGAGAAGGAAGGGGACTGAGGGGCTTTGAATCTCCATAGAGACGGAACGATTAAGTCAAATCAAATAACTAAGTACACCATTGACTGAACCAACAGTTCACTGGTATATTTTAAAGGTATTGATAGGAAGCAACCTTAATACCCTTTTAAAAAGAATGAATCTATACCCATATAAAACCAATCTATTTAAACATGATTGGTATGATAAATGCATTGTTGAAGTACATCCCCTATAGACTTGCACTAGCAGGCTTCTGTTCAGCAGTGGACCTCATTTGGCTGATATGATGATGATGACCTTGAATCTATTCAACTGGATTGTGCTTAATCAATAGAGTTATCAACAGAGAACATCTAGGCAGTCAAGTCAAACGCAAAAATATTAGCAAATTTTTCAGCACAGATTTGAGTGGAAATATTTAACGTTGTTTTTTTAGTACAAAGGCCTAGACAAACAAAATCGTCTCTAATGAGTTACTTTGGCAGCCGTGAGAATTTATCTTTCTTTTTGGGACTGCAAATAATTTTATAAACGTAATTTGTATTAACAGAGTCAGTGACAATGTAGCTTTTGTTGATTATAGTTCAATTGTGACGGGACTTTTCCAAGGGGTATTGTTAAAATTAACGCTTTTACATCCGAATACCACGTTCTTGGATTTTTAAAGGCTTTATTACAACAATACGTTAGTACAGCCGCCAGAACATCAGGTTACCACAAAATGACAAATGTGAAGGCAAATTTCGACTTGGCGGGTGGGAGTCGCGGTGGCTTGGCGGTCATAGCGTCTGGTGTACTTAGCCAGAAGACGCAACGTAACTTAATCATCATTTTGAAATCATTTGGAGAAATTTGACAGTTTTAAATAACCCGATGTGCTGGCGACTGTACACTTTTCACTTCATTGACATCAAATTAATTCCTAAATAATTTGATGTCAATGAAGTGAAAAGTACTAGAGATATAAAACCTACCCATCTTAGCTGAATAAAACAATCATTTTAGAATAATGTTATTATTATTATTGGATTTGGGTTATTACTGGTTGATTGACATTTCTTATAGTAATAATATGCTATTTTTAGATTAAAGTGCAAAAAAGGTATTAAATGAATTCCTTATTCTACGCCCCCCGTCTGTAATAATAGTGTAAATATCCAGCCAATCTAAATAATCAGTGCTTCTGAAATCAGTATTAGTGCACAGTTTCACACCCTTTGTGCACCCAAAACAGAAAGTAAAATTAAGCAAATGTGCACAATAGAACGCGAATAATAGATACGTGTTTGTAATTGTGCGCGACGTAAGCTGCAGTAATTGCAATGTGCATCATTAGTAGGAGGGAGAGGGACCACCGATTTCCCATCCCGCTCCAACAAATTAACTAAGCTTTTGTTCTGTATCGTTTGAAAATAAAAATGCTAGTAGGTTAAGCCCAGTTGCTATTAGACTTCGAGTATAATCTCACTAGATACTATAATCCTTTAGATGACTATTAATTTCTTTGTTTTCTTAAGTAAAAGCTTTGTGTATATTTATTTTATATTCATAAGACTAATGATAAAAACAGTATTTCTTATTAAAATAATCATTTTTAAGTAAAATCTTTTGTGATTAAATTCTTAAAGATTCGGAGACTCATCGTTCCAAAAATCTTTTCTGATCCTACACTCACTTTATAAACACCAAAATGAAGTATGGTCGTTATTCATTCGCATATTGGAGGTGCGCGCCAGCTAGGTATATAAGGAGACATTCTAATTACGGCAGCGGGCGTGGCCACTCCGTCGTCACCTGATTAAAGCATCAAAGATTCTACCTTAAGCCAGTTCGTAATTATTTGGCCTTACAGTGTGGCCTTTATACGACGAAGGGTGATTCACTGCAACACTCAATCAACTAACCCATTAAAAGAATGCCACTATCTCGTTACCAATCAATTTTATACTTAATTAAAAAGTTTTCAGATTTCGATCAGCTTATTTTTTACTGTCACTACATTAATTTAAATTAGTTTCAGTTTGTTATCAGTAAATTAAAACTTTGCTAAATCAAACAGTGTCAAAACTTCACAAGTATTTTATCGATAGATTTATTATAGCAGCTATTTAAAACTCCCAGGTGGCACGCACCAAATATTTAAACGCTGCAAAAAGGTACAAAAATGAAATATTAATAGCAACTCGTTTCAGCTCGAATGTTCGCCTTAGGTAAACTGTACCGGAGTTTCGTCGTTCGTAGCACCTTGTCCTCTTCAAATCCTATATAATAATGAGACAAGCTCCGGTCTCTTTGAGGAAATTTTTAATGAAACGCCCTAGAAAAGTTATAAAAGCCTCGTCTATCTTTTAAAAAGTAATTGAGCCTGGCAGAGAGCCGCTTTTCAAATGATTTGCGGGTTTTGTTTAACAATTATTGCGAAAAGTTACCAACTTTAAACATTAATTTCGCAATCAGAAAGTACGGACAAATATTTTGTTTGAAGCAAAAGTGTAACTTCTATCTTCTTCACTACAAAGGGTTGATAACCAGATACCAAAAGCTAGAAAATTTAGTTTTTGTTATTCATAAACAACTTTTGCCTTACTTTTTAAAGATGATTAAAGTGTTCAACGGTTCACGAACAAAATAATGAAAGGCTTACTTCTATTACATTGTTTTTGCGAATTTTTATTTTATATCTCAGATTTCTCTCTTATATTGTGGAAAGCTCCAACGACAGTAAAATGGGTAAGTATATCTTTTTGACCTTTATCTTTTTAAAAACTTGCGTGTAAATAATATCTACATAATGCTCCTATATTTTACTTTAGGCAAAGTTTTGTAACTATTACTGCGTACTTTAGGTATACCAGATTAACATAGAAATACTTTTTTTATTTTCCAAGGCTTTTATAACTTACAAAAATTTTAATTCGCAACATTTGTAACCTTAGTTTGAATTTAATTTCTCACAAACGGTGGAAGTTTTCGCGCTTGGAAGTAACGAAATTAGTGAAATTACTATTAGAGGGTGCGAAAAAAATGTAATTATGCCCTCGGCGAGTCATTAACAATAGTTAGAGCGCTCGTGGTACTCTGAACGCGAGGCGAGTTGTTGCAGTATGAATTGCTCTAAATACAAATTTTTAAAACATTTTTCAAATAAATTGCAAACTATTCGCGACAAAAATATGTAAAATTTACTGAGTAAAGGATTATTATTATTATTTTAAAGCGTAAAATTTGGCTGTTTATTACTAAGTATTTGAGAATAAGCTAACGTTCCAAATTTTAAGATTAGGCCTTTGTATTAAATTTGACGCCTTTTGTTAAAAGTAGGTACGACACAATCAAGATTTGAATAATTATAGCACAAACAAAGCTGGCAACAATTCAAGATAATCAGACTCATGATTTACCATTAAATGCAAGGACACCAAGTCCCTTTGTCGAATAATTATTGACGCCATAAAAGTGAAGCTCTAGCGATAGCCGACAGAGTTCCTTACTCTTGGCAAATAATCGAACGACGGCTAACAACCAGATAGTCTGTTTGAGACAAAAGAATATTTTCTAGCCTATTATCAAAATTATAGACGGCCGGGAATAAGGAAGACAATACTGGCTCCTTCTCGCCTCCATCTTATTTTAATTGCGTCGTCCCAGGAGCTGTATTGCATTTTATGAACGGAATAATGCCAGCTGTAGGCATCGCATTATTGTTCTAAGCTAGCGTTACGAGGAATTTAAAATACGAGCTTACTAATTAAGGCTTAACTATTGAGTTTGCAGTTTCACTATGGAGGTGCATCTACAAAGGTAGTGCAGCGATGTGGGTGCATGCATGCACGTGGCGCCGACGTGGCCCTTTGTACAAAGAAATCCAGTGGGCCTGACGCCGGCAACAAAGTGGTTTCAAATATACGGACATGCGCGCTAAGCAACGGAGGAAATTGAATTACAACTACACTTTGAATACTGCTTCAAGATGTTTGTTTTGAAATGGTAATATAATTATTATTGTTGTGTTTCGTGAAGTAGGTACTTATGTATAATAGAAACGTAAACAGCTTATTAGCCATGATAACGATTGTTCTTAGCTCCTAAGCACATAATCTGTATCATCTAATATGACATCGTGTTGCAAAATTTCAAAAAAATCATCCGTTTTAATGGATGGAAGGCCCTAATAGTTTATGTTATCTTAAAGTATTTAAGTACTTAGACTACTAGACCTACCAAATATTAGTAGATAATGGTACTTGTGGAAATGGTTAACAAGTAAAAGAAACAATATAGTTAGTATAATCTTACTACGTGGCAATAATGCAGCATTCTCTCTGCCAACATATTTTTGCCGTATAAACCAATACAGGAAAAGCTGATAAGCGTATAAACGGATTAATATGAAATATTGGCGAAAACCAACATAAGTGAGAGGAAATATTGGCCGTTAGCTTCCTTTGGGGAAATCCGACCGGGTGCTGAGATTATGCAACAACAAATTGTTGTATCCAATAGGTATGCATTTTATTTTAAATGATATTGAATATGACTGTTGATTATATAATTGCATCGATACACATTTTTTCATCACACTGTAATTCACGAATAGTCAGAGATGTAGCTTATTTATTAAAGTATTGTAGGTTAGTTGTCATTATTGTAGGTGTATTAAAAAAAAAGTTATTTAATTAAACACTTTTTATAGGTATATTATGAGAGAATGCAAAATGTGACATTGGTTCTTATGCTCCATTGGAGGCAAGACTAGCAATGAACATCATGAAAAACTGTAAAAAAAAAATTAATCAATAAGTTCACTATTCGATATTAGTTCTCTTGCAGTCTTGCAGATACATTTCTGATGAGTGACTTTTTCAAAAGAATCTAAGTCTTCATAACGATGGCATTTAACAATTTGGGTTCTATTTTTCTTACTCATCAATGTACGTAATTAATATATTTATAAATATAAATGCCTATACTCATATAAAAATGGGATGCCTGCTTAAATATAATGCAGTTGGTATAACGTTTATACATACTTCTTAATTAGGTAAAATGCACCACAGTAGTATTGTATGTAGTAAAGAAATTATACAAGATAGCTTTCATACTCGCGCCTATACTGTTTGTAGTCCATTTATATTCTACTACGTCGAATTGAATACTTCCAAACAGACAGACGAAGACGAATAGACCTTGCGTGTCTTGATAAGAATAGGTACGATATAGTTGAGTAAAATTGAAAAAGGTTATACCATTCTCAAATGCACCACGTGTAAAACCCCAGGCAAATAAAAAAAACAGGTCAATATGAAATATCATCAAATCGGAATTATCTAAAATGCTCTTAATTATCAAGACTTTGCTAAGACAGGTGTTTTCTTTGTGCCCTGATTCATAAATAATGAAAGCCAACGCGGCCCCCATTGACTGGTACCCCAGTAACCCATTTTACATTCTTAAGAGCGTGACACAAAGAAGACGAGTGCGACGCGTGCGCTTTATGTCCTTATCTTGGCAACACACTGAGATATTCATCACTGTTTTGTCTCATTATGTTGTAGGAAATCTCTACACTTTGTATATTATCATGTCTAAATGATAATGTAGAATGTAATTTTGAATAGTAAATTTATTCATCAACCCATTTCAACAGTGAGACAATCTCACTGTTGGGCACAGGTCTCCTCTCAGAACGAGTGGGATGAGGCTAAAGTCCACCAAATCTACTGCAGCTTTGCAGACATCACACGCCGTCAAGAAAATCTTTCAAATCAGGTTTCCTCACGAGCTTTTCCTCCACCGTTTAAGCGCGTTTTCCATTCAATCAAGCTTTTCAGGTGATAACCCAGCGGGTGCTTTAAAGACAAAAGGTGAAAACCAGAAACCTTGCAAGACAACTTGGACACTATCAGACGGACAGGTGGAGAGAAGGAAGATTGGAGAGACTTTAAGGACGTTCATATAAGTAAGTTGAAAAACAAATAAATGCAATATGATAATAATATTGGTGCTAAGTGTCTGTTATTAGGTTTTTCTATGAAATTCTCAGTAGCAGCTCGGAAACTGGATTTGTGCCCAGTTAAAGGCAATAGGCTCGCCCCCTATTACGTGGAACCTAAACATACTGGCGAAATGTGGGTGTACATTAGTACACCTCTGCCTAACCCTTCGGGGAACAATCGTGATGGTATGTTTATGTTATTGGTGCTAATGCTGCTACACTGTTAATATTATTGTTTTCAATTCTCAATTATTATTTGAACTTTTAAATTACCTACCTATAGATAGTAGGTTTACCTTAGTAGATACCTTGTGGTTCCCAGTTAGAAATAGGGCCACCATATCGCCTCCCTTGAGTGCCGTACGGGGCTAAGGGGTTATCCCAGAGAAATGGATATCAGCATTTACTTGAACGTACAACATGAAATTGTGATCACCCAACCCAACCGCTGCTAAGTGTGATGATTATGGAAATAACCCTTTTAAAAAAGTTAATAAATAAACCAGTGGTGATAAAAACAATGTTCGCAATAGTGGTACTTAAACAAAATGTTGGTGTTATATAAAGTATTCAATATCATTTCAAAGTAAGGTAGCCAGTTCATTAAAGGTGCATACAAAATAAACAAGAACACTGTGAGATGTCTTGACAGCTCCAGTTTGCATCTTTGGAAAAATACTGCAACTGCTACGATACCGTCAACTCGCCGACTGTTACGACTGGCAGATAACAGCATGCCAAGCACAAAAGAAAAATAGCCAGATAAAAACGAAATACGACATAAAACCTTCCAGAAAACTGAACTATTTCTAATATTTTTTCTGCACTGTCGCAGAACACCCTATTTCGTTTTCCATTTTCAATTAAAAAATATTCTCTCTTGGAAACTTAAAATTCCCGATTTCAATTGACGAACATTATCTTATTGACGCGAAGTTGTAGCTATTATTGAGTTATTGAAAGTAACTGTACTTAAAGTGTTTGAATAGTGATGACTGTATAATTAGAGTGTCAAATTTGTAGTCGATTAATTATAATTTGACGTAAGTCATAAAACAGCACAATGATTTATTAAAATCTGTCTGCTACTAAAGCGCTTTGATAACGACATAATTAATCGATGCCTGTATTTGATTCGGTACAATTTTAATAGAGTTTAACTTTAAATAGAGAATAACTTATCCTTAAATAAAAAGTAACAGTTTTATAAAACATCAGCGACAGGCAAAACTGACATATACATGGATGCGTGGGTTTGTCTGTGGATCCGTAGTAACGCACGGTGAAAATAAGCTGCGAATTTTCACACCCTCGCTTTTTAATGGTCTGGTTAGCAATACAGACAGCAGAAAAAACCGACCGCGTTCATATTTAAATATAAATAAAAAACTAAAATATACCAAGTAATAGCAATTTTTTAAGTTCAACGTCAAAAATATACATATGACATATATTTTTCTAAAATAATTCTTAAGTAGATTGGTAGTACATTTTTAGTATTGTGCAAATAACGTGGAAAGCGAGTGTTCGAATTGTATGGACCATCAATATAGAATCCAATCAGTGAAGTAAACATTTTTTCTGACTGTACGATCTAATTTCGCGAGCCGCCTCCTCCGTTGCCTCTCCACAATCCACAAAGTAGCGAAAGTGGCGCAAAGTGCGCCGCGCAGACAATCCGACCCACCCATTGTTGTCTTTGATTTAGCCACCGCACTGCACCCAATCCACCATGTAGTGCATACGCAACAGAAAAAAAACATACCATATTACATCACTAATAACGCCGGCTTAAAATTAAGAGGTTAATGTCCATCAAAAATCATCCACCCACACAAAATTATTAAAAAAAAAAAACAAATTCCCAATGGCCCAAAAAATCACTCGAGATTAAACGACAAAAACGCCGGGGACATTTTCATTTCATCACATCGTTCATATTAACTTAGAGAGCTACCTAAATATGCACGCAATTTTCATCCATTCCATTCCTAATGACTTTCACTGACACGGCGCAAAACCCCTCATTTTACACTTTGACGCGTTCACTTACGCCTAGTCCTGTCGCGATGACATTTTCCAATGGAAGCTAACATAAAACAAGAGGAAAAATGTAAGGTCTTCCTCCTAAATAAAGTCTACATTCGAATGGAAGCGACAGTCAAGCAGGGTGACTTTTGTCTATTCTGGGTCTTCAAGGATAAAGTATAATTTGTGCCGGAAGTAATACAGCTCAAGTCTATTCAACTGTTATTCAAAGTGAACCGTGACGTATTCATATTACAGTTGTAAATAGCTTGGCAGCACAGGATCGTTTTGGTTAGTTAAGTTGGGTAGTTTTTGTTGTCGGATCGTTTTGTCTATCGGTAATATGAGACTCGGTTCGCACCTCTGAACAACAGAGCCTTACCTTTTTTCACACTTTATGAAAATACGTCTCTATAGAGTCAGCGTGTGTGCCGTGGTGTTAAGTTACGCATTATTCGTGTTAGCACGACACTAGAGGGAACGTAAATTATATTATTAATATTTTTTTGACAAATGGAGTAACATAGTTTGTAAGTGTGCTTGTTGGAAAGTTGTTATAGACTGATGTTACATAACATACCATCACGCCTGTATTCCCGAAGGGTTAGGCAGAGGTGTACTAATGTACACCCACATTGCGCCGGTATGTTTAGGCCCCATGTAATAGGGGGCGAGCCTATTGTCATAAACCGGGCACAAATCCAGACTCCGAGCTGCTACTGGTAATTTCATAGAAAAAAACCCAATAACACTTTGCTCGACCTGGGGATCGAACCCAGGACCTCTAGCGTAGCAGTCGCGCTTAGGACCACTAGACTAATGAGGCAGTCCTGATGTTACACCTCCTACTATAATACTTCCAAACTTTGTCCGGTCATTTATTGAGTCTATCGGAAACTTCAATATTCCCAACATATTTCTATAAAATAATGATGAAGCTAGTCAGGAATACCTCTCGCTGACCAATATTCGACGTGGGGCCGTTGCGGGCCGGGCATTCCGCTTCCAAGTATGAAATATGGAGTTGGAGAGACATTGGCTTATGTGACTACATAACCTCTGTTATGAGGAAATTCTAAAACTAACTGATATTATGTCAATTTAATACTCAAACTTCTGCAACTATTTAATTTAACACTGAAAATAAATATTGCATTAAATTTTGGAAATTTCACTGTTAAACTCTAGATAATTTTAGCAACGGTTAATTAATTTTAACATCAAAATTCAAAATAGGTTCTATAAATTTTAGAACATTAAATACCCGACTCGTTTTGAACGCGACCACTAGATTTTAAGAGGATTACGCAGTAGGCTAATTCAAAATTGTAATATGGAATGATGGCCCAATTTCATCCCCATTTTACGGCAAGGGCGGTTGGTAAAAAGCAGTATCGCCCGAGGTGATGCCTGTCATGTGGGAGACATTCCCCTTTGGCGGGCTTTCTCTACTTGTTCAACATGCTTTCACACTTTTGGGCATCCGAAACGGCGGGGGAAAGTCGGCCTATGAGAAAAGTTTATGAATTCAACAAATGTGTGTTGCACTGAGAAAATATTTCATTTTGAGATGTATGTGGATGTGTGTATGTTGGTACCTACACTAATGACTAAGGCTTTTGGAAATAACCTACTGTTTTTAAATAAAAAAAAATTCAAATATAAAATACCAGAACACAGGCAACTTTACAATATACATTTACCTAAAGCTTTTTTGAATAACTACATAAATAATTTTCATAATTATAATCTTTTGTTGGAATATTAGTTTGAGAAAGAACAAAGACCAAGATATTATCGCGTATAAAAATGAAATAAAAATATCCTTCTTTTATGTAAAATTGTAACAAAAATATGCTTGATGCGGGCCAAATATTTTTGCGACACACAAGAGAAATCAGACAAGATATACCATCATGTGCACACACTGTGAAATAAGGTTTTTGTTCGGAAAAAATGTTTTGATAGTGCAATGCGATTTACTATTTATTATGGTGTTGACGTTCTGTGAAATTTACAATTTCTTACTTTGACTTCAACATAAATTTTACTTTAGTAAGTGAAGATTATTTACACGTCTGTGAGGAACTACGGATTACGTTAATGTTTCTATTTTATTCTAAATTCTTATCAACTTCCACAATTAGCTGAAGATGAAAAAACAAACGGATAAATATCAAATTCGAAATATAAACCACATGAAATAACATAATAACATAACATATCATCACGCCTGTAATCCCCAAAGGGTGAGGCAGAGGTGTACTAATGTACACCCACAGTTCGCCAGTACGTTTAGGTCCCATCTAATAGGTGTGAAGCCTATTGCCATTCACCGGGCACAAATCCAGACTCCGAGCTGCTACTGAGAATCGAACCGGTTCGGCCTGGGGATCGAACTCAAGACCTCTAGCGTAGCAGTCGTGATTGGGACCACTAGACTAAGGAGGCAGTCATGAAATACACAAAACCCCAAGAACTTTAACGTCAACAATATAGTTCAATTTTAAAAAGTAGAGACATTGAAAATAAACCAAAATGAAATCTTTACTTAGAAGCCAAATATGAAATTTATATGAACTGCAATAATGTAAGAATTAGCCCAGCAAACAATTTACACTGTAGAAATCGTTACAATACAAACACTGTTGCGTACAGTGCTGATTAATTAATCAAATTGAATTTCTTTGTTATTCAAATATTAACCTAGCTAGTCATTCCTGGAGGAAACATAAATTTAGATGATTGTTAACAAAATCTGAGTAATTAATTAAACTACGCTTTAACTACTGTATAAATAACCTAAATAGAAGTACTTCTATTAGGGTACTCTAATAGTGTCATGACATTTTCAATTTAAAGTTTATTAATTTACTAGATAGTTTGTTTTATTGGAACTGAAAATAATTAATTGCTGCTTAGAATAAAACACCTGAGTCACAGAGTCACAGAGATAGAAGAAAATTTAATTCAATCGTCGATTCTGAACCTTAAATGATGATTTTGATGTCTAGTAATCACCTAATTAATTTTAGAATAACAAATAGCAATAGCAATTATTAAATATCTGAGGTGGACGTAGGGTTAAAAAAAAAGATAACAAAACATATAGCAGTCTAATTTGATTAAGATTGCCTCATTAGTCTAGTGGTCCTGAGTGTAACTGCTACGCTTGAGGTCATGGTTTCAATTTTCAGGTTGAACATAGTTTTATTGGGTTTTTCTTTGAAATTCTCAGTAGCAGCTCAGAGTCTGGATGTGTGCCCGGTTAATGACAATAGGCTCGTCCCCTATTTCATGCGACCTAAATATACCAGCGAGGTGTGGGTGTACACCTCTGCTTACCCTTCGGGGAATACAGGCAGGACGGTATATATTTATGTAAGTAAGAACGAATTAAGTAGTACGATGAACGCTTCAAAACACAACAAAACAGAATAGGTCGGAGAATTCAAGTAATCCTATTAATCATATTTGAAATTCAATACATTGACACGTTACGGCACGCAGAGAGTGGGGTCGGTCGTTATCGACATTCCATGGATTTTATGATGTTTCAGTTTCTATAGACTGCGATGGGAGGCGGGATAGTTGGAATATCACTTAGCTATTCGAATATGCAGATCGGCAATCGGTATGCCGTCTCCACCGCTATTGGTTTGTACACACCAGTTTGTTAGCGTTCAAGATACGGTGTTTGTTTAGCTTGCAGCTTGAATTATTCATAATCAACACCAACTGTAACATATTTTGGATTAATATTAGGTAGTGTTGAAACGACAAATTGCAAAACATTTTATGGAAAACCCAGAGTTCTTGTAATGGGTTGAAACAAAAAATATGTTCGGGAAAATTTATAATTATTTTACTTAAGTATTGAGATTTCAATAATATAATGAATGGGACATCTCTAAATACAGAAAAAATAAATTATAAAATTGTAATAAATAAAAAATCTAAATTACTAACTACAAAACTAGCTAATATAATATTCGTCATTCGTCTTCATCCATGTCAGTTTACTTTAAAATACTCACGACATAAATAATCTTTTAATATACTGTGTTTTATTTAATTACATTATCGTCACACTACAATAGCAATATCTTTTATTTTTATGGAATTTTTTACAAGGGTGTACCTTAATGAAAATATATAAATGTACCCCTTCCAAAGGGTATGAACTCATTTATTTCAAATAAGACAAATAATATGTAAAAGTAGGTAACATATTAATTATATGTTTTCTTAAAATGTTTTACAGTGAATACTACAATGATTATTTTCCCTTTATGAAGGTCTTTCACGAAGATCATAAACTTTATGGATTGCATGTGTCTATTTATCAGTTGACTTTCATAGAACCTTGCATTGAACTTAATATTAATTACAAATTTAAGTGTCATCATCATGTCTCACAAATGTTAATTATTCTAGTAGATCGATTTACATAGTCTGTGTGTGCTGAAAAGTTATTTCAATTAATCTCAGATTCTAATAAATCAACTCACTCCACTAATTTACTAATAAACATTAACGATATATTTCAAAATACTGTAATTTTATCTTAATTAAGAAAATTACGTCTACAATTTTACACAAAAACAATAAAAAAATATTATTCGTATTAAATCTAATCACTCTGCAAATGAAAATCTATTTTCCATAGATATTATAAGGGAGTTTATATGAGGAAAAATCTAATATAATAATATGCAGTTCAAAGGAAATACCGACAAGGAATAGTAATACTTTCGAGTACTTTATGGATTTAAGCGTCACATTTTTAAGGCGACAAAACGTGACCGGCATCTGTGAGGGTCCATTGTTCGGTTTCAGGCTGTAGACCAGAGTTTTATAAGTTTTTTTCTACATAAAAGCGAATTCACTTATTTGAGTTACTGCTACGTAATAAATTCAGGGTGGGGAGCTAATAAAAGAAGATAACAATGAGCAAAAGCTTCCGTTTGTTGATTAAGTGACTTGTGAACCAAACGGTTTGGGATAACTACTTATAGATACATAAATCAAAGTTTTTTTCAAGCAAAAGTAAATTTGAGACATAAAAAATAATTTAACAACCTGAAAATTACTTTTAGAAGTTGCGAATTTAAGTGCATCAATAAAAACAAATTGTTTCGCACTTTGAACTCATAAAAAGAGAGAAGAAAACCCATTACGAGATAATAAAACGTAAAAAGGTCTTACAGCTGTTGATATATAAACTATATATTATTTAATTATATCTGTTTTATTCTAGTTTAAAATTAATTGACCGAATCAATCTGTGTCTGAATACTCGGTAACTAGAGAGCACTGTGCTTGAATCGTACATAATTTATCCCATTTAATCCTATTGTCCTTTAATTAAATTAGGTTATTGCGTCCTTGATTTAAAGGCACAATGAGATATGATGTCATTTGTAACAAAATGTATTATTAAAGAAAGGTTAAACTTAGATTCCTTTCATTCATAAAGGTATTATGTGCTTGTCGATTGTGTTGTCGTCGATTCCACGGTCGAGCAAAGTGTAAGTGGTATTTCTATAATTAGTGTTTTTAGTTCTTTTTTGCCCAGACAATGGCAGTGGGTTTGTTTCCCGTTATAATCAACAGGCCATATGGGCGAACTGTCTGTGTACACCATGTCAAACCCCTTCGAGCAATGCATACGTGTTGATTTTGATACTATGATAATCAACAACAACATAACAGCATTGCATTACATTATGATATTGAAATTAAATTATCAGAACTTAACCCTACAATGCAAGCATTACTTTTTAATAAACATTCTGTGTGCATTGAATTCCGTTCCATGGATTGGTATTTAAAACGAGATAGGTTCTTGCCAACGGCGCAGTAGTGATCCGTTGGCAATCGGCAGCTAATCTTTGTTTGATTTCAATTAACGCTCTCCATCTCCGCTTCCTGCAGTGTCCACAGGGTTATTTTAGTTTTTTTATGGAGGTATTTCCTATTATTTATTAAAAAGGCTGCGTAAAGCGCGAATAAAATTCAATATAGAGCTTAAAACTGTCGTATGGTCAAAAGTATAACGGTTGTCGCTAGTTTACCAGGCAGTAATCGAGATGAAATCTCCTGTAAAAAAAACTACTTGAATCGAACCCAGTCACAGTCACGCTCAGTCAACATCACGCTCAGAGGCGCTTGCAACCACGATCAATGAGACAATAGCCTGGACGCCTTCTCCAAATAGAATCAGAATTTATTCCAATTTTTTTTGCTGAGGCGAGGAAGGTAGTCCAATAAAAAATACTAATGTATATAAATATAGATACAGTAATTCTAAGGCCTTCACTTCGCTAATATGTAATAGAACGCAACGGAATAGCCATTTACCAAACATCAATATAAACTTTGAGCTGCTTCCGAGAATTTCATCAATAATCCCAAGAAAAGGTACTTTGACATCCTAGGAATCAAACCCAGGACCCTAAAAGCATATAGGCAGTGAGGAAGTCTACGAAAATGTATACTTATTTTAATTCCATGTGGAGCTACACGAAATTACGAACCAGCGCCAAAAGTATTAAGTAAACTGTGCTAACGATGACGTTTATTTGTGTATATTACCGAAGTACGTGAGTTAAGTACAAACAAAAATTCTCATCCTTTGTACAAGATGGGGTGTGTAAACAAAACGTAGACTTAATTGAGATAATGTAAACAAAATGATCCCCGCAAGAGCAGCAGATATCGCTGCATCCGTTGTGTAAGCCTATCTGTAAAAAGTTTTACATCTTACTAGTGTTGTATTTTCCTGTAATTCAGATCTATAAATAAATAACTATAAAGTCGCTGGTTTTTTAACTAAATTGATTAATTTTAGTAATTAATCGAATATCTCCGAATACATTAAAATTGAAATTGAATTTGTACGAAATGAACTACCGAGTAATTTAAAGGCAACTTTTAGGTGATATGCAACCTTAATATGATATTGGCTAGCAATAAAATATGCATAGCATATCTACCAAAGCATCATTTTAAATAACTCTTTGTGTGTGTGTCAAATATCTTCGCGCCAGATCTTTTTCTTTAAACTTGGCTTGATACGCTACCGCGTGTCTAGATTTGGATGAGGCTGTATTACTTATATAAATTAGGGGTTGCAAATTTTAATACCATTAGATAAATAATAAGATAAAAGCAAAATAGCATTTAATTAAAAAGGACAACTTAATTTCGCAAATTAAGGCAAATGGATAAACTAAAAATTATTTTCAATAAACCAAACACCTATTTATATTTTTTTTTGTGGAAATCGAAGACCTTTATCTTCATTATCTAAATTACTAGTGTAATACTTTTGGAATTTTCCTTCTTAAAATCTAACCACAGGTTTCCATTCCCAGTTGACTTGGCACAAACCCACGTGTAGTTACGGTGTTAACTATACTAAATTACACCCTGAAGCCAGACGGCACGCAATCATCGCCCACCAGTCTGTTTTAGCTCATTAGCCCGATATCGCCCTGCATCGTACTTTCAAACGGTCTATTAGAAGTTTTCTTATTAGAAGTTCCCCTTTTACGACTTGTCTAGATGTAGAAAATCCCGATCGATAAAAATCAAAGAGAAAATTCGTGCTCCCACGTATGTGATTACAAAGTTTTTATATCACACGTTAGCTGTATGTGTGAAGTAATGGATTAAGAGAAAATGAATCGAGCTTACGTTACGCCAAATTTCTGATCTGTTATTTTTACGATAATAGCCTAGTATACAAGTATACATTAATAGTATTCTATAGATTTAGTAACTTTTCTGAATTTATATTAACCATTAAAGAACACAAAATTTCAACGGTTAAAAATTAAATGATTATTTACCTACCAGAATGTATAAAATAATTTACATCTATAAATCAAATAACATATCATAAAACGTAACATAGCGTAGGTAATCATATCTGCCTACATGAAAATTAATTTGAAATCGCTTTATCACTCATGGCTTAATTTCCAATTAAATTGATTTCACTTAGTCTCACTTAGTTAATGGACGTAACATAGGCTAAGTATATTACAGTCTAACAAGGTCAAGTCTAGATGTTGTATTCTCAGATTAGTTACACTACGACTGAAGCAAACGAACCTTCACACAAACGACTTTGCAAGGTTACATTGTGTAGCTTTATGGAACACTACGTTATACTCGACTTTCAAAGTCTCCTGATAATAAACTTAAAGCTAAATTTTGTTTAAATTTCTCCGTAGATAGGCGACGTTTATGCATTTCGTTTTAACGATCACTAAAAATTTGTGATCTGTGAAATAGAACAGGCGCTGAAAATGGTCGTCGTTTAATGATAAAATGTGGCAATTTTTGCGATATTCAGTAATTAATATCGAATCATCGTTTCCTCCCACGTAGTGTCTAGACCGTTAATTAAAATCAAACAAGGAATATAGGTAGCATTTCAAGGTTTATACAACCTAGGAAATACCGTGGAAACCAAGTTATTAATTAGGGACCATTTTTTAGTATGATCGTTTAATAGATACTATATTTATATCTGGATGAATCTTCAGACAAAGTACTCATACTTATGTTAGATACCAAAACACAGAGAAAAGGCGTACCACCAATTTTACTAAACATGAGTGCCACGAAAAACGAAAAACTTGTGGTCTCTTAAGATATCTCGTGCGATATTGCTAGACGAGTGGAACCATACATATTCACCGAATAATGATGGCTTCAAACACAAAACAAAATTCAAACGATGCAGTATTCTCTGTCTTTCAGGCTTCTTATGACATTCTATTTGGTGGGACTAAAAATTTAATCATGCTTAGCATGCTAGTATTGTCAGACTGGTACCACTAGACAGGAATAGCTTGTAAAAGAAGAACTGACTGAATAGTATAATCAAAAGCTGAGCCAGTGGACTAAATAATGTGCTATAACCATTAGCAAACGTTACTTTATTGCAGTAGACGAGCAAGCGACCTAACTGAAGGTAGGTGGCAATCGCCGTCGTTTAACCGGCTGTGATCTCTTAGCAATGTCTAACCAATGTTAAGAAATCACAATCATGGCGCTGCCTACCATTGGAAAAAAGGTGGGAAAGGAGAAAAGGAGAAGGAAGGGAAGACTGAGGGAAGAATCTGGCTCCCAGCGCTCCACAAACCAAAAGAAATACAACAGTATGCATACTGATACTTTACGTCGATATTCTGTCAGAGGGTGTCGAAATACTTCCTCGGTTGTCGTGTTGACCCATTCATGCTGTCACGCCAGTGCGCCACTTGTACCTAAAAAATCTATCTTCTAGTATAGAACTAAGGTACCAACGCTTGTAACCTAAAAGAGCTGCATATCAGGATCTCAGTATGGAACTTAAGTACCTACGTTTGTGGAAAGTTGAAATCAGTTCGCCCCAGTTAAAGAAAACCGCATATAGCAACATATTACTTTTGTTTCTCTAACGGATTCAAAAAGTAGCTTCAAAGTTTTGCAAGTAATATAGGAAGGGATAAAAGCGCCTTTACACTTTTTTTTAAGAGTGTAGGTATATTTATTTTTTCTACAAAACTAAAGTGGGTCAGGTAAACGTACTCTTTTGGAGTTCTCTGCGGATTAAGTTGTAAACATCGATTACAGTTGAGAAACTACATACATACTACATGGTATACATAATATTTGGAATGTACGCTTTTGTTGGAGTGAAAAAATGATATTTAGAAAGAAGAGAGAAAAGTTGTCAGGAGTCTTAACAGAGAACATAAGGCATATTCTGTGGCATACAGAGGTCTCGATGTCTTATGAATGGTCACCCATCCACAAACTAACTGTAGCAAGTGTAACTTAAAATAACTCTTGCAGATGTGTTCAATATGCCACAAAAGATTGCAAGAAAAATCAAACTGTGTCATAGTTATTTCAAGTTATACTTATGTTGTCTAGTCTAGACTGGATAAATATTTGCATGGCTGAAGGTGTAAGTGGTGTGGGAAAGGTGTGTATGCAAAAATAATCTTAAAAGGAATTATAATCATCATCAGTAAATCTCATTCCTCGGATGGATGCGAGCTGCCCAAGACCGGGATGGTTGGCGCTCTTTTGGCGCCTATGTTCAGCAGTGGACGGCAATAGGCTGACATGATGAAATCTCATTATTCTAGTAAAATTTGTATTTTCAGTAAGTAAATACCTATCACTTTTACTCATCGCAGATATACAAATATTTTATCTTACACAGAAAGGAAGAAAATCTTTCACACTCGAAAGATTTTACGTAACAATTGAAAAGAGAAAGCAGAATAAATAAATTCGTATCAAGAGGTGAAAAAGAATGAAGAGGGTAAAGAACGATGGCAATTGCTCCACGGAATACAATTTAAGCTGAACTCTGAAATAACAGAAGAAAAGGTAGCAGCTACGAACTGCTTTACCTACATAAACATTGTCTCTCATCAACATAAAGATCATAGGTAACTAAACTAATCCTATTACCTCAGATAAGAATCTTATTCGCGATGTTCATCAAGGGCTAACAATCATAATCTACGTGGATACAGGCACATGTATCGTTAATTTTAAAGGGTCGGGTTCAGCGAACATATTAAATCGTTAAGTGTTTTGATAAAAACAGACAGGGGGGTGGCGATGATGCGATTCACAGTTGCGAATTTGGTAAATCATCCTCGATGGGGAAGCACTTATTCTGATTTGTGTTGATGTGCCCTTATCTAGAATAAAACAAGATTATACTCATTTTCATTAAATAGTTTTTAGAGTGTCTATGTCTATCTATAGATTGTCGCTAACTAAAAAGTTTTAAGTTAAATTTCTAATACAAAATTCTTATACAAAAGACAATTTTCTCAAAATGTATTTCGATATTCCAAGATGATCCTTCAAGTTTCAAAATAATTCGAAATGTAAATAAAAGTGTCAAAATTGCGGCAAAGAAAAACGGTACACTACCTTTTTACCTGTAAAGAGATTCCAGATAGGCCAACAAAAAATATTCAATCGCAATATTCATGACTCCTCGATTGTATTCGTGATTTGAATGCAAATTGAAGGAATCTCATTTGAACTGAAAATTATGTTGAAGTTGTTTCGCAAACAACGGCGCGTTAGGCTGTTTAATTAAATGTGTGAACGCTGATTTTAGGAAGCAGTTTACATAAAATTAGGTTTTAATGATCATTTCGATATTCTAATGACGAATCTAAAGTGTCGTTGAAATAGACGCGAGGTCCCGAGTGTGCGGCTTCGCTCCCAAATTAGCCATCAGGCCGGGCGACGACAAAGAGCTGAGGGCTTATCTGGCGGATTTAGATGAACTGAACCCTTGGCGACTATACAAAATAATAGCCGACTCGATAGCGTCATTGTTTGAGCATGAAATTAAAATTGAACGGGGTTCACACGTGCGCACCGCTGAGATAAGGGGTTGTACCGGCCTGCAATCGATTCGCGACTACCAATGTTTGCCCATGTACGTTGATTTACTTAAGGGGTTTGCTCTTTTCTTTATTTGATCTAACAACTACTCTTATGCTTTTGTTCGGTATATTATTGTAGTACTGTTTGTTTAGTTCGGATTTAGCAATGAGTAGGAGCAACTTAGGGCTGTATGCACTGGTAACAGTTTCTCTTTTATATACTTTCTACATTAATAAATATGCTGTGCTCACATTGGCTTAGAGATTGAAATAATTGTGGGCAGTATTTTTTATCTAAGCCGTTTTTCCTCCAGCGAATGTTTTACCTGAAGAAAGCATTTACGAAACATTAACATAATTATGTGGGACCAGATTTTCACTCTGATATACAGTTCTGATTACTACAACTTTTTAAACAATAGCTGTAGCTGGATCAAGACTTGATACAGAACGAGCCTAGACACAGTCAGTTATTTGCGATGTTTTTTTTTTGTCGGTCCTGCAGCTGGGTGCTGCACCTGGGGAGTTAAAATCTCCAGTCGCTTTGTTGAATCGTAAGAACACAAGGCAAGGCTACACAACAAGCCATAATGCTCTAGTATAAGCTGATCCCGCATTGCATAGGGTTTTCGCACACTTAGAGGTCAGTTCATTCTGGAAATAGGAATACACGATGTGAAGCCTAAATAGCCTATAGTGATTCGAAAGTGGTAATTTTTCCCCTTTGATGTCAGTAACTATTTATATTTCAAAAAAATTCATAGAAAATTTTATAGTATATTAAAATAGACGATTCATATTACCTTTTCTTTTTTTTTTCCGTGTAAAAATCCTCATGGATGTCCTCCGTCTCTCAAAAGAAAAAAAACCGGCCAAGTGCGAGTCGGACTCGCGCACGGATGGTTCCGTATCATTACGATATATGACGTATTAAAAAAAACTATTTACTAGATCTCGTCCGAACCAATTTTAGGTGGGAGTTTACATGGTAATCTACATCATATATTTTTTTTAGTTTTATCGTCCTCTTATTTTAGAAGTTACCCCTGTAACTTTACACGTTTTACCACTTTGGAAGTGTCTCTCGCGCAAAATATTCAGTTTATGACGTATTAAAAAAAACTATTTACTAGATCTCGTTCAAACCAATTTTCGGTGGAAGTTTACATGGCAATGTACAACATATATTTTTTTAGTTTTATCGTTCTCTTATTTTAGAAGTTACAGGCAGACACACATTTTACCACTTTGGAAGTGTTTCTCACGCAAACTGTTCAGTTTAGAAAAAAATTATATTAGAAACTTCAATATCATTTTTAAGACCTATCCATAGATACCCCACACGTATGGGTTTGATGAAAAAAAAAAATTTTGAGTTTCAGTTCCAAGTATGGGGAAACCCCAAATTTTTTTTTTTCTATTTTTGTCTGAAAATCTTAATGCGGTTCATAGAATACATCTGCTTACCAAGTTTCAACAGCATAGTTCTTATAGTTTCGAAAAAAAAGGCTGTGGCACGATCGGACAGACAGACAGACGGACATGACGAATCTATAAGGGTTCCGTTTTTTGCCATTTGGCTACGGAACCCTAAAAAGCGGAGGATTATGTCGAATTCCTACCGACTAAAAATACACAGCCATCCATAGCACAAAGAGGAGGGGGGCTCCGAGATCTCCAAAGAACGCACCGGTGGCCCTCCAGTGCCTTGCTCTCAGCACGTCACATTCATATTACCTACTATCTGAAATTAAATATCTGAACTTGACATAATACAAGGTTGAGTATGATTTGATAACGAAGCATAATTTACATCAACACGATATTTCCATACACTAGCAATCACAACAATGATAATCCAGCTCCAACATGCAACTGCATATCAAATCAATTTACAAACAAAGCGTGTTGCTAGTGTTGTCTGAATATAACGTGTCTATCCCAAAATTAGATCTATTAGGGGGATTTGGCCGCCTAGCTAAACGCATTATGGTATATATTCGATTATTTACCTATTAACGTATGCGGTCGATGTTAGTGCAATTAAATTTATCGATACAGGCTCGTGTTGTGGACTTTGCAACTGTTGACGGTGCTTCACTAGCCCGTTTCTGCTGAGTTTCGACCGATATTTGTTCTCCCCTTTGAATATTAGATATTGCTGATGATTTAGTTAATTGAATATCGATGTCAATAACGGATTTTGGATTTTGTGCGGATTGAATTGATTGGTCATTTAGATATCGTTGAGAACGAATGCCTAATTTGTTACTACAATTAATGTTTTGTTATAAAGATGGGTAGAATCTATATAATAATATGTCATTTTCGGTGATTTATCTAAATTTATATTTTGGTTAGGTTATAGTTAAGAGTCTTAATCCCTCAAAACCCACCTAATATATTTGTAATGGTAAACCGTTGTCGACCATGCTGAAATCCAAAACAACAAATTGGTGATTTCGACTTGTAAACTTCCATTATTATTTTTATAATTCCTAGAGCACGCAAATAAGTGCTTATGTTATTTTTATAAATAATTAACATTTGATTGCAAGCTCAGCATACAGTTCACAAAACGAAGTAGCAAGGGGTGCCTCATAATGAAGCCTCTTTCAACATCCCTAGTTAATAATTTTATTTTCCTTGGAGGTAGCTAATCCATTTCCATTTACACGTGTTCAAGTATTTAACAATTAAATATATTTACGCAAAAGTGAACTTGACTTTATAAAAGATAAGGTTGCAAATTGAATGTTCGAGGGTACTTGAGGAAAAAAATAAAATTAAAGGGTAAAACCGAACACAAATCATGAACTGCTTATGCAAATCCTTGCTCGGAGCAATAGGATTACACGAGAGCATCTGTGTCTACACTCGCTAATGAGATTAGTGACACCAAGTAGTGCCTGAAATGTGCCGTTTAACGGTGAAGGTTAAAACAGAAATTATTTAGTGTTTGCACATGTGCAGTTGGTAAGGCGGAAAATTTTGTTAGCAGTAAAGACTTCAAGAATTTCGAGGGTTGTGTAATTCTTGTTTAGTTTTGTGTAGTTCTTGTTGAGTATGTGTAGTAGTTTTGTGAAATTCTTGTTTATATTTTTAATTAACAATATTTTTAACGAAAAACAATAATAATGATGGTGTAATAGGACTGGTAACACACTCCGCTATGTTAAGAAAGCCTAGCCTACTTTATGCCCCGATCGTTAAGACAACATACAGGCAAAACTCTTTCGTGGTTCGAGCGTGTAGGTCCTTTAATGAACTGTCCCGTTGTATGGATTTAGATTGGTTTAATACTGGTGTTTCTCGGCTTAAGCGTGCGTTATCTAATAACTTCTTTACATAATAATAATAGAATGTTTGCCTTCTAGACTATCATTGCTGCTTGTATTTAATCATCTAGCTTATATTTACCGACCAATACAGTATAATACAGTTTGTACAGTGTATTTTATCGGTGAAAACTTTTAAATGGCCATCTAATATGTATTTCTCTGTATTGTATATTTATGCTAGCTGTTAGTTTTCCAAATAAAATAATATAATAATATACGCTAGGTTCAGGGTCTTGATCAGGGTTTTGATGCGTTTAAATTATTTTATTGTTTTCAAAATAAGCAACGAGACGATAAGTGTGTATTATATTATATGTATTCTAAAATTAAATATTAATATTATTTCAGCATAACGCAAGATTTTTACAAAACCCCTAGAACAAAATGACACCATGCCATTGGTTCGAACAAAATACCTATTGATAAAACTTTCCAAAAATCGAATATTTATTCGAAGTATTGTTGCCATACACGTTACAGACAACGAATTGTATAGGAAATGCATCAATTTAATGAAAGTGATCGGCCTCCATGGGGTAATAGTTACCGAGCACGAAAAACTTCTTCGAGTTTCCCCTTGATAATCATCGATACATATCATTATTATGTATGGGACCACCTGCAGGAAGTTAGCCAAGTTGCATTTGTGTGAGTTGAATATTTAATATTTTGATTGCACAAGTACCTATCTTATATACAGAAAATTGGATGAGGGCTAACTAATAACTGTGGGGGGTTCCTTCAATCGCCTACCGTGGTCTATGAATTGATGTCATCGGTCATTTCTGTGCGATCCCAGAGCACGTTAAGGCCTCAATCCCGGTTATCATACAAAAACCTATCACAATCTTTATCGGAAAGAAACTTGTAAAATCTGAAGCAGTTGATCCTTAGTAAGCGAAACTGAACCCAACTTAGTTGGATAAAAGTGGTGATAAAATTTCAAGAGAGAGAAAAAAACATGGTTGATTTGTACTGTTCGATAGTATTCCGCGACCTTTATTGCGGAATAGTGATTTCAATAGGTACAGCTTTGATATTATTTTAAACATACATAGCATAAGTTATCATGATTATCTGATATTTAATCTTTAACTGTGGACGTCATTTTTCTGAGACTGTCTCTGAGACTCCTGGACTTTATTGCTTAAAATGTTACGTTTGTTTAACATTAAAGAAAATTTATACGATTAAGTTTGATTCACGAATCCCGACATTTCAAAAACACTGAATCTCCTTCGCTTACACTTCCTATATAAAGCACCTTATCTATATTCGGCCTGCACAGCCATCTTGGTTGTGTGTGTAGCCAAAACACTGCACTATTTATGTCGATGGGTTCGCATGTAAACAGCCCATAACCGCAGACACCGCACTAACACTATGAAAACTAGCCCATTCTGGGATTTTATTAAAACAAATAAATTACATAGGGGGAACTAAAGATGATAATGTATGATATGTAAATTGAATGGACCGACGAAAAACTACCTCCTTAAGAAACTACGAGATTCTTATCTGTATACTTTATTATTTTTGCTCGAGTACATTTTCTTATTTTCTGGTAAAATTGAGTACGGTAACTCAATATCACTATTTATGTTTATTGGAGGTATAAGTCGACATCGTAATTTTTATACCAATTCAAACATAAAGGCCTTTTTGGTAACAATGTTGTCCTATTTCCTAATTCTATCAACTATTTTCATTTTAGTTTTTGTAGGTACTGCTGGGCATTACAAATATCACATTATTTTATTGTCAACGAGTTTATGCGGTATTAAGGATCCAATCAAGAACCTGACTAACTTCAGATTTGAATATTAAATTACCTATGGAGTCAGCTTGCGACAGGATCACAAGTCGAAGAAAAAAAATCCAGTTGGGGTAAAGGGGACGAAGAAGCAGGTTGAAGTAAGGTAATGGCTAGAAAAGAAGAATTTAGAAAATTATAGAACTACATAAGTATTAAATTCCTAAAGCAGACCTAAAATACCGTACCGTCGATAAATAGCAGCAGAATCTCCATACCAATAATATTCCAACCTATCGCAACACGCGGATGAACAATGCAATAAAACGGTAACAGTTGATACAGTAGGTACGTGGAACGCAGTCATTAGTCACACGCTATTTAGCAGTTAACGCTAGCTCACGCAGTTTTATCAATGCGACATTTATATTGTGTTAATCGTGTTTGGATATTGAACCCTGCGGTAGGGGTAGACTGGTGTTGCCAGTTGCCGAAATTGTGATGAGTGAAATAGTATGAACTTCAAACAGGAGAACAGAAAATGCACCAAAACATAGTAATTCAAAGACTTTCTTTTTTGTGGCAATTGAGTAAATAAATTGGTGATTATTTTACCAAAAGATTGAAGGAGAAGAAAATTTTTTGATTTTTGACAATTGACAGTTGTTTTATTTACCCACTGTATAGATTTTGCGCCATCATGAATGAATGGTATGTAGATTGGTAGGTAGTCTAATGATATTTAATAACAGAGGAAGTGACAGAACTATAAAACAAATGACGTTTTTGACACAATAAAATAGTAGAATGTAGTTCCCGATACTAAACAAAACAGCAAGGCTATTATGGTATCGTTAAGCATTTCGTTTTTAAAAACTATTTAAAGTCGACTTCATGCCGTTGCCGTTGTTTTTTGTAAATATTATTTTTTAAACAAATAAAAAAAAACGTGAAACTTTGATAGTTGACCTTTGACCTAGCTAATTAGCCTAACCTAATTTGACTTACCTAATTTCCTGCTAGGAAAACGAAGTTCTGCAAAAATCAGAAAACCAGTAAAAAACAAGACTTTCGTTATTCAAAAACATGAATTGAGATGAAAAAAGAATGATTATAATTATTTAAATTGAACTGGACTTTATTGGTTTACAAAATTGACTATAAATATCTGGCAACACCAGTGCTATCGGAACTATAGTGTATAAACGGATGGATGGCGTGGCGGTGATAGCTAGTGTTGCAATAATTTATCGGAAACTTTTACTGGTTTGGGGTAAAAGTCATCAGACTACGAGTATTAATATTATTACGAGTAAAGTT
This sequence comes from Subacronicta megacephala, assembly GCA_958496365.1. Classification (NCBI taxonomy): domain Eukaryota; kingdom Metazoa; phylum Arthropoda; class Insecta; order Lepidoptera; family Noctuidae; genus Subacronicta; species Subacronicta megacephala. The sequence continues at coordinate 6,880,560 of OY292525.1, forward strand.
TAATTTGTTTTGAATTTGTGTTATGATCCACGTGAAATTGGTATTTTCGATTTTATTACTATTAAACTGTTTGATTATTAAAGTGTTTGATTGGCAAAGTTTTAGATCTACACATGCTTCCTTAAAGTCGGCAATATAACCCGTCAAGCGGCATATTGTAGACACAATGCAAAATCTATTGTTATGTCCTCATGAGGAAACTGTATGCATTGACGGGTCATAGACATGTTTCTTTTCTATAATTATCTGTGGCACAGTACACTACACATTGATGTATTCATTGTCTTATATTTTATCAACAAAAAAAAATTGTCATGATATGAAATTACCAACATACAAAATGCTAATTCTAGAACTAGGTATGCTAATTCCTAGAATATACACAAACTCTCTATAACAATCTATTATGATCGAACATTTTCCCACTAAGGCAAGTGACACACATAAATCTGGAGGTTTTCACCGCACAACTCCGGGTCGCGTTAAGTACACACAATATGAGCGGCCGAGCCATATTTAATCGTTATCAAGCGAACGCGCAGACCTGGTATTCATCGCCCGATGATTTACTCGCAGCTTATCCTACCTTAGTAAGTGACTTATGGAGTATGAGTGCAATCGATGAGCTCAGTGTGCTTACAAGTTTTTTTATGGTCATGCGGTACTGATATTTATAAAGCACATGCTGCAAACGGTCAATTGTGGGCTATGATATTCTTATTCGTTAATGGATGCAAAAAGCTTAATTAATTTTGTTACAGGTGCGTTTTTAAATTATCATTCATCATTAGTACTGTTAACAAACGCTGTATAAATTGTATTAATTAAGTCAGTTATTAAATTTTATAAATTTATTACTGATCTCCAAAGGTTCTCATCACCTTCTTAAGAGTCTATAACACAGAACGTAGATATATCCAAACGGCTGACAGTCAGCTATGGCTATCGGCAGTGACTCTGACGTCACGACGGACGTCACAAACTCCCCTGACTAAAACCGCTCGGCTGGACCGCAGCATTATCTTTGATAAGTCGACTGTCAAAATTTAATCTACATACCTACAATGTGAAGCCACGAATGTGCACCGAACCATACGAATACGAAATGATTTTGCGCATAGGATTTGTTTTATTTTCAGGGACAGGGGTGCGCTCAGCCGCAGCGTCGATAATGGAACCTACCCATTGTTGCTGTGCTGAAAAGCGCCAACTGCCGTATGGACATCAAGCGATTAGAGTTCTTATTGTCTTCGTGGAAATGTGTGAACGTTTTACTACAAGATTTTTTATATGTAAAAAGAGTTTTGTGTAGTTGTTAATTTTTAATTAAACATAATTTTAATTAATTTAAATAAGCTCTACGCGTGTCACGATATATGAATTTTATTCGGCGTTCGGCGCACCCTGTGTTATTATCACATTAAAAATTAATGATAAAAATAAAGTTTTCTTTTTTCACAAAATTCAGATAAAACAAACACAGGCGGGCGGTGGCTATAAACTCATTATTGTAACAGCTAGTGCCACACTGCAAAATAATTCCATTGATGCAAATCCTCTTCAAAAATCAAGTAAGCCTGCTTTAAATCAACCAGTGCATTTCACCCCACGCATTGCGCGCCAACTATGCAAAAAGCTGCTCCCGGCATTGATTCCGATGATGTCCGCGGTCGCAGACAGGGTCATTATGATTATCGTGGCGCGCGGAATCCATTAATCACGTTGGTATTCCTGAACTGTGCTTCATCACCCTCCCCCCTCTTGCACCCCCCAGGACCCCAAGTACCTGGGCGCACTCGTGCATTCACCCTTCTCTTATCAGTTTTGATGTAGACGACAGGACGGAACTCTACGATACGAAAGGAAATGACGTTGATTTTTTTACAGATTTTTTTCACTGTTGCCCCTGAGTTTCCTGAGGGTGTAATTTAAAAAAAATCTGCTCATTGTCCTGAATTTTATGGAGTGTTTATTTTATTTATGTCTGAATATAATTCATTTTTCTATCTGATGGTTATTATAAAAAAAAAATTCAAATTTATTTTATCCCATGCATTGATACTTAGTCAACGACCAACGTTTACTTACTTAAGTAAACGGTTTACGTACGAATTAAATGCTATTTACCAAAATTGACAGCTCCATCCATATTTTATATCTCGTAGACAACTTTGCCAATTTTATTAGAACTTGTAGTGAAGATTATTAATATTAGGGGTTCAGACCCGAGGCGACGTCTGCAAATGGATCTCCTCCTGGATCCCCAAGTACCCCCCTGTACTATTTGCTATCTGTCTATTCCACTAATGCGTTGTAACAGGGCATTGATATTCCGCATACAATGCCGTTCATTCGATTCGCGATGAGCCCAGTTATTAAATCAGATGGATAAACAGACACCTGTGTTCCTAGATAGATTTGCATATACAGACCTGAACGTTATAGAGTCATTTGCATAATTACTATGGAACGTGAAAACGTATTCGTGATTTGTCACAAAAATGCATCAACAATGATTACTGTCGTATATTGCGACGATGTTTCGATGTGTTTTTTCATTTGCCTATTAATTTTCTGATGGGACGCATAGGGTGGAACCGCCAATTACTTAGTACCTTAATTTGTGGTATTATAAATTTCTTTTTTGATATTTATGTTTCTTGTTTCTGATATTTGTAATTGGAATTTATTTTTCATTCGCTTTATGAATCACGCCTTTGTTGAGGCACTTTAATAGTTAATCAATATCATTTATTCAAAAAGGTTTTATTAAAATTACATTTCTAAGCAATTGACGACTATTTTCCAGTGAAATCAAAAGAATGGGAATGAAGTTTTTATTTTAATTTGAGTAAGTAATTGGCACTTTCCTAACGCAATAAGTAACTTTCATCTTGGACAAGGACTACTTCATTGGAGTAAAGAATGATCATCCTTGAACGAGGTGACCTTAACAAAGGCAGCTTAAATTTGCTAAACAGTCGACACGCGTTAGAATTATGTAAACTGGATTATATAGAACATTTATTATTTTCTTAATTTGGATCGCAGGTGGTTGTGACTACAATCAGACTACCATGATACTGTGAACGAGGCAAGAATTCACTTAATTAATTGTTGGAAAATGTGAATTGACCTACATAGAGCGCAATCAATCATCCTTATCTAAACTGATAAACATACAAAAGAAAATTGCACCCCAGAACAATATCGCAAACCCACTTCTCATACACAATCACATCAATATCTTCAAAGGCTATCTATACTACAGGGACCACAATAATATGCCCGTATATTAGCCGGTTATAGCTAGAGACGTCGTAATTGAGTCGAACCAATCTGATATCGCCATTACATTACTGTGATTTACGCGTTTATAATACTATCGGCTAGTGTTGGACGTTAATTGGTTCTGCTATCACCGTGACAATGTGGTAACCGTACTTATGATGCAGTAATACGCGTTCACGTCTATATTATTTTGTTAGAATTAGGTGTTAAGTTCTTTTGCTGGTAGGTACGTGGTTGATCCCATACGTTATGAGTGGCGGCAGTTGGTAGAATACCCGAGTGCTTAGTCGCATTGCCAGAACTTAATATGGTCAAAACCTTGAACAGCTGATGGTTACTAGCAAACTTGACAGCAAACGCTCTAGAGGTTGAAGAAGTCCGATAAGTTTGACAAGATCCGCACATCACCAAGCTCCACGAGGCATTTCACAATGCCAACTATTGGGATGGGCATTGTAGAGACCGGTGTATCGCACCTCATTACTGTAATATAACATTAGCTGAAAGAATAAATAATTATATTTGAATTGACATTTATAAGAAGTAGATTGTTCTTGAGATTCCATCATAAGATGAAGATGTATAAGGGCTTCGCCCCCTTATAATAAAATATATCAAAATAAAACTATTTAAACAAATTTTTAATTAAAGCTACATTGCGATCCCCATCGTTTTAAATGTCATTTTAAAAAAAGCAAGGAAGGAAGAAATGGAAGAGGGGGATATGATTACGAATATCGACTGACAAAAAAAAATTATGCTAGTTTACTGTAGGACTTTAATATACATACGCGATAAACTTTGAAATGAGATATCGTGTAAAACAAATTACTTCAACAATTTTGGAACATTACATTTGCAAAGTTTTAATTTGCGTCGATAAAGTGTAATATTAAACAGTAAAAGTTACCTAGTTAATGTTGTTTGTTAAGAACAATAAACTTCAATATGAAGACCCGATGATAATTACTACCTAAGTGCAGTTGTTAGATCAAACTCTCAAATTCAATTCCCACGTCGAGCAATATGAATAATTTTAAAAAGTTCACTACTAAAATAGTTTATATTAAATATAGTACTCACGGTTACACATTAAGTTATACATTCCCAGTATTAGTTGGCCTCTCATTGTTAAAAAAAACGTATACGAGCCGAGGTTAGCTTATATTGGAAATTTAGGTATAGCTTAAAGTATAAATAGACCAAAATATTGAACGAAAATGTTAATACCGCCCAAGCATCACCCACCTACTCTGTTTTATTATTTACCAAAATCTTATTTTATAGCAAAAGTAACTACTAAAACTAGTATTAGTATTAACGGAGGTACTATGTTCAATTACTAAAATCCATTAGACTAAAATGTCACTTTAAACAATGACCAGACATTCTACGAAAACTGTCTAACAACGTTTTTAGAAGTTTACTTACGTCATTCAATTGGAATTTTAAAATTATTTCGTTCATAAACTGCTCCGCTGGGAGTCTGATCAACTCGGTTTCATTTTAACCCTTTGCTTAACGTACCCATGTATGCACACGACTTAATTAAAAATTCAGTAACCGTACTAATATGGCTTACGACAAAATTTAACAGAAGTAGCAATAGAATACCTCAGGGAGTTATCATACGATAAACTAATAGAGATATCCAGCAAGTGGCACTCCAATAGATGAATGAAAAGTGCTCAAACAGACTAAATTTGGATTATAAATACAGCAATTGTTTAAAAAGTATTTGGAAAATCTCTCATCTATTCTCCCTAACGAGTCTATAAACTTGCAATAGTATACTTCCCGTAGGCATGTCATTGTAGATGGCAGGTAATGTTAAGTTCTAAGCCATCGATACTCTGTAGTTTAAAAAAATCTCCGTGTGCACTGATCGATCCTTAGACGAGTTTTTTTTCGTGATAACTTTAAAAAGCCTCAGTTAGAACACTTAAGCTGCAAAGAGCGATAAAATTGTAGGTAATTACGATATTCTGAGAAAACGTTCATTTATATCACAGGATTAGAATTGAGTTCGACATTGGAGATACGACTCAATTCACATTGAGTGTTTAATACGAAATTTGAAGAACGTTTTATAAATACATTAATGCTTATATTTTTCGTTTTTCAAATATCAAACCGAGTCGGACGTTCACCTGTCACGTGATTAGTCTATACCGATAAGAGCGACATTGAAAAAAGTTCTGCGAGTCAGCTGTTGTCTGATTGTCCAAGTTAATAATTTATAGTATGGCCAATAACAATGCAACTTTTTGCCTTCATCGGGAGCGGTGGTGGCCCAATGGTAACGGCCACGACTTACGACTTACCTACTTGTAGGTTGTAGGTTCGACCCCAGACAGCCGCTTACTTTGTGTAAATTATTTCATCACAACGGCTCCATAAACGTTGAAAGAAAACATCGTGAGGAAACCAATATATCCTAGAAAATTCGAAGAGGCTTGCATAGTGGATTACGGCCCACTCCGTCTCACCGAGAGGAGGCCTGTGTCCCAGTGGGAACATTATGCTATGCTTATGCAATAACAATAACTTTTTGACTTGAACTTGTAAATTTAGTTAAGTGAAGGAAAAATTCGACTGCGGGTAGAATTCGAACCTGTGCCTCCTTGTATGGTATACAAGGAAGCACAGACGCTACGCCAAACGATGACCAAAAGGCCGAAATATGCGTTCACATTCTGAAATTTACGTCTTTGAGGTCACCAGTGACATTTGTTAAAAAGCAAGTTTGCTTCTCAACCGACAAGACTTTACAGCTTGTTCGATGTCGTACGATGTCACCTTACCTTTAAACTATCTTTTTGTATTTTTTGTGCATTTTCCATGCTAAGATTATAAAGTTATTTGAGTGAAGGAAAAATTCGACTGCGAGCAGGATTCGAATCTGCGTCTTCTCGTTAAATACACTAGACGCTATGACCAATTAAGAAACCGCAACTCCCAACCGCATTGTTGATCTCGATATTGATCTTGTAGCCAAAGAGCCAAAAGAATGACCACCCCTTAGTATTATCTACTCTTCTTTAAACATAATTCCTCAATGATTTTTACATATAATACGGACATGAGTCATAAAATCAAACATAAGCCCAAATACACGTTCAAATAGGTAATTTCTCTACACAAATAAAGGCAATGTTCTATTTGCCTTTACGTTTAAGTGGTAGGTAATTATTGTTTATTCTAAGGCTATGGATACGCGTTTGTCTAAAAGGGCGATGCCTGATAGCATCTTTTGTTGGGGTGTATTATGTCGATCGCTCGCCGAGGGGAATCGATACTGGCATGAATATTTGAACGCGTGTGCTGCCCATACTTTTGTCGTGCCGGACCATCGGCTAATTGAAATAGTTTTGTTTATCAACCCACGTAATGATCGTGATTGAAATATGTTAAGAATAACCCTATCGTGACTTTGATTGGTTGTGTGATTACTTATTATTAAATTTAAATGTTTTATGCTTGTAAGTAACTTAATGCTGACCTTTTTACTAAAGTACGGAAAATCCTAATGGTAATTAACTGACCTAGGACATTTTGAAGGAATAAAATCGCATGCATCGCCCAAAATTATAATTAAAATTATTATCATTGTAATGTAAATAAAATAACTGCCTATTTGGTCTCTTGGTCCTAAGCGCAACTGCTACTCTAGAGGTTCTGGGTTCAATTCCCAGGTCAAGCAAATTGTTAGTGATAACAGTTTGGATTCTCGATTGAATAGGCTCGCCTCCATTACATGGGACTTAAAGATACATTAATGCACCGCCACCTGACCCTTCAATGAATACAGGCATGATGGTTGGTATAATATAATTATGGTCTTTTTTTTAATCTTACTAGCAATGTGGGTCGCAAATTACTAGTATTCTTGTTAACCCCTCGTACTAAGCTAAATGCTTGTATTACGAGTGGGTATACGTCGGTAGTACAATGAGTGAGTTTCGAACCGGCAACCACATGATTGCAAGTCGGACGCCCTAGCCATTAGGCTACCGCCGCTTAATTATTATTTAATTTAACATTCCAATGTTATTTCATAAAGATTTTATTTGAAAATTTTATAATTTATAATAATAGACAGAACTATGTATCATCATAATATATTCTGTAAACCTCATAACTTTTCTCATCACAAAACTTTATATCTAGACTAAATAGCGAGCTGCTCTTAAATGATGCAGGGCTAATTAGCCACACTATAAAAAATGACAAAAAATTAAGCAAAGTAGAAGAAAATTTAGCTGGAAACGAATAATGCTAACAGCCAAGACTTGAGAGAGTTATAAAACGTTAGTTGCAATAACAAAATCCAATTGCAACAGAAATCAATTACTATCGCCGTCTGCAAGTGATGTTAGAGGGATATTTTTAGCCTATTTTTAACTCATATTTCCAGGGTTCACAAACAAAAGAAGAGACGCGCGTCGTTTACGCACGCGGCGGTAAATTACGTAACAATTCGAATGGAAAATGAAATGCCTGCTTCCGAACCATTAAGCAATTTGAATTTAACACTCGTCCCTTCATTTTCCTATTACCGCAGAAATTGCGCGATTTACTCGCACAAGCCCTTAGAAGCGGTGTAACAACTGAACGCGAAACCTATTAGGACCGTTACAAGTATTACTTGCAGAATTATAACTTGCACAATTACTTTTAGGTAGGTACCTACTGAACGTAGTTTCTTTGGAAAAAAATAGCACATCTACTGCTTCTACCTACGCGCCATATAGAAAAGGGAAATTTGATATTAAAGACACCAAATTACCAAAGTAGGAACTTCTGACAAAATTGTCTGCGTGTTTAAGAAACGCAAATAAAACGTTAGGCTGTGAATATTTATCTTGATCTGCAGTCGAAATCATGTCGCGTATAGAACTTCCAAAATCGCTTACCAAATCGTTTGCGTCAAAGAGAAATGAAGTGATCGATGTGGAATAAATCAACAGTGAACAAATTAAATACGTGTGGAGAGCAATAGAGCTGTGAATGTGAGCCAATCCGACGCTTTTTATCGGAACTTCTTCGAGGAAATGAAAAAACGTAAAAGAAATCGACGATATAATGTTCGGAACCGTTCCCGCCTGAATACGCTCAACGCAGATGTTGTATTTCACTCTTTGATTTAATTCTGATTTTTTAAGTGCAAAGATAATACAATCATTTATACTCTTTCTACTTCTGAAATAAATTCTTGAAAAATCTTAAGTATTTTTTCATGGATCTGTGTCAATTTATCTTTGTCGCAAATTTGTCGATTTTCGTGTCAATCTAATCGTGATAGTTTTAAGAAAAAGTTTTTATTCTGTCCCTGAATTTGTTAAAAAATAAAGTAATTTTATAAACGATTAGGCTAATTACCTTAGATATATAGATTTACTTAAATTAGCACCATTAATTTAATACTGTGACGTTGCTCGTGCTACGTGCTCGGTAAGCAAGTGATTAAATGGCGCCAAGTGGAGGCACTTACTGGAGTTTCGCGGCGCAGTCTAGTCGAATCAGTAGTCTGCGTCCCGACTAGAAGGGGTGCCGGGATCAACTTGCGTTTTTTAATCAAACACATCGCTATCCGTCAATGGGACGCGCAACTGACTAAAACAAAGCGATAAATTAAGGCAGGAAACTGGAGGCGAACGCTCGCCGCTCGTATTGAAAGATTTACTTCCTCTGTTTAATTGCAATAACGGCTAGGCACGTTGGTATCGTATTTTTCTTTTTACACTCCGCCTCTTATTGCTTTCGGGCCGTTAAATAAATTTATGACGCCCGACAAAGTTCAGCCCACCTCGCAGCCTCACCGGCCTGAAATTAGGTGGAAATGTGAAACAGAAATAAAAAGCTCGGTCTCAGGTGCGTTGTTCACGGCGGCCGGCTAGTGGGATTAGCTCTTGACTCGCGCTTAAATGGCTGGCCCGCTCATAAAAGTTTCTTAACGCTCATAGTTTTGGGCTACCTTCCTGTTGACTAAAATTTCCCTCTCTAGAAAGTTCGCCGGCCACTAGTTTCATTTCACATTACGTGAGCCTATCTGCTTTGGGATTTTATTATTGTGCCCGAGTTCAGAGTTAGACCGGCCGGACACAAAAACTTTGTTATTTACGTAAGTGTACACTCGCCATTTTATTACGTACTTACCGAGGTACTGACTATCATTTTACGAAAAGAATAAAAACGGAGAAAACAATTACACTGTATTATAATAAACAAAAAGTGAAATTCGGAAACTCACATTAGCGCCCGGCTCCTTTAAAACCTCCGATGTAATCTGAAACAAGGAACAAACACGCCTAAATAACAATAAAATTGTAATAAAAACTTTGTGCACGCAACCGAAATTGTGGAAAATTGACCAAATTATTATTTACGGTTGGAAATTAAAACAAGGCATTATAGAAGATTACTTTCCCCCCTCTTTAGAACAACTCGCGTTTGTGCTGTTACGAACGTGACTAACGTATCTTCCTATATTTGGAAACCCCCAATTACTGGAATTTCTTTGTTTTCCCATGTGTTCAAATTTCGTCCTTATCGCTTCTGTATTGAGTTTGAATTCTATCAATCTTTTGTTTACATAGTGAGTTATTACGTGTATAAAATATTCAAACTGTGCGCTTACGTAACCACAATTATGTCCAAACAATGATTTAGGTACCTACCTCTGTACAATTCAAAGTTGAAAATTCAAAAACAATTACTTATATATTTTGCGTGGGCAGGTGCTTCGTCAAAATAACCACATCAAAAGATAATTCCAGTCGCTATCACTACGTATGTTCGGTGTGTGGTCTATAAGTACAGCATTTTCTGTGAAACTCGTCCTGAGCTAACATTATCGAGCCCATATCAATAGAAACAGATATAAAAGAGCAACTTCACTTTTCGCCCCCGAGTATCGAAAGGACTCGTGAAACATAATCACAACAATAAACAACGTACAGATGCAAGGTAAGAATGTGAAACTTCAGCAACTATTAGCAAAGTTAAAGCTTACTGCAACTTTTAAATATTACAATATATTTTCAATAATAACATGTACCATCAAGCCAGTATTCCCCGAAGGATTATGCAGAGGTGTATTAATGTACACCCACGGTTCGTTGGTATGTTTAGGTCCAACGTTTTTGGGGGCGATCCTATTGCCATTCACCACGCACATATCCAAACTCAGAGTTGCTATTGAGAATTTCCTAATAACACTTTGCTCGACCTGGGAATCGAAACCAAGATCTCTGGTAAAACCGTCGAACCACTAGAATAATGAGGCAGTTAACTGTTTATTTTTTATTATCATCATGCAGCCTATTGCCGTCCACTGCTGAACATAGGCCTCCCCCAAAGAGCACCAACCATCCCGGCCTTGGGCAGCACGCATCCATCCGCTGCCAGCCACCTTCTTTAAATTTTTATTATATTTTGTTCACAAAGATATGAATTTTCTAGTGAAAGAAAAACTCAGCTTCAGGCGAGGTTTGAACCTGCGTCCCTCTGGTGAAGTACACCAGGTGTAAGCGTTTGGTATTCATATCTTTATGAGGCAGTTAAGAGTTTTTTTTTAAATATAAGTATACTAATTATAATTATTTTAATGAAACATTCTCCTGGCACGTGTTTGAAATACGACTAAAATGTTAAACAGAACTTAAGTTATAGATAAAGTGGAAGCTTAACAACTAATATTAAAACTATGTTGAGAACTTTTAAATTGTTAAAATACACGGGTAACTCAGCTCATCATAAATGATGATGGATGGGGTGACACTTCCCGATCCCAAAGAGTATCATAGCTCGTTGTCCCCAGATGACTAGTATCGGAAGGTACGTACCATGTTTGGGGAAATGAGGAGTCGGGGGAACACACGAGAAATTCTACCAAGTTATTAAATTGAACTTGGAATGTGCTTACTCAGAATGAATAAAGACATGTTTTGGGCATTGTAATGCGTAGGTTAACTGAAAATCTTCATCATAACCATCAGCATCCATCAGTCCTAGATATAGACTTCCCATAATGAGCGTCATTTCAAACTGTCCTCGGCTTGTTGGATCATTACTCCATGTTGCCGATGGGCGTCCTACACTATATTTGCGGAGTCGTGGGCTCCACTTAAGAACTCGTCTTCGTTGTTGGTTCTTTAAAAGATATGGCCAGGCTAGTGCCACTTCTGAAGATCTTCAAAAAGAAGATTTAAAACGTAGCAATGGGTTTAAAAAAAAAACATTTTGATTAATAAAAATTGGTTAACGAGAATCAACTTTAATTAAGACAAGTTAACTTTCATCACGTTTAAAAATGATATTTAGCTCTACTATATAAAACATTTCGTTATTAATAAGACACAGTTAGCAAGTACCATTATTTGATTTCAACAGAAACTATACAATTAGGAAATTGAAAAATCCATTAATTTGTATTTTCACCGACTGCTGCATATATGGTTTTTATTTATTTACCCATCAAGCTACTAGCGAAACAATATAATAATCTATAGATTTCTTATACCTTACCAGCGGCCTCTATAGGCGTCAAGCCAGTCAGTACAACTAGAGTAAAATACGAATAATTTCAACTAGATGCTTGGATAAATATGTTCAGCATAAAAACCGACGTATAAAAATCGCCAGCGCATGCAAACCTTCGGCCGTACAATTTTGTTCAAAAATTACCTAATTCGTCGTCGGGTAGGTTGAAATTAACATTTTGTTGTGGCATTTTATTCCCGTGTAGAAAGTTGGAGTGTTCGGACGTCCGGAACTTTTGCTAATGTCGGAATAATGTTGGCGGGTACAGTCGGCCCTTGGTAATGGAACGGCAAAGTTTTTATTTATATTGTATTGTACTTTGGTAGTTCTATTAAAATTCCTCAAGGGAGTCATCAGTGTTAAAGGAATTAATGTGCACGGGGATTCATTTTGAAATGTATTGACTCTTTCAAACAACACTACTATACAAGTTTGGTTTCGAGGACATAGGTAAAATTAAACTATATTGCTTTTATAGTAGTGTTAGAATAATATTAAATTGTTAAACTTTTTTTATGTTTACTATATTTCCTTACTTAATTCTTCCCATTCTACGTTGGCATTCATAGACATTATTGATATCTTAAAATAATTGGGTTAAGTATATAAGTAAAAAATATAGATAAGGAATTTGAGACTTCGATCGTATCAGTACCGACATAAAACATACAAACACAACAAAAAAAAAAACAAAACAATATTGTCTTAGTGAAACAAATAATATTAATTTCTAACAATAAAGAAAACTATTAACAGCTTTATTATGTGATTTCACAAAACTGGTTAGGTATATCTGAGAGATGGCGGGAGATATGAGAGTATACCAAGAATCCTGAACACTCGTTAACTGAGTTGTCCCATGTCGGCGGCGTGTCGTGGACGTGGCCAAACAAAATGTAATTTTCCCCCGAAGCGCCCTCTTACGTGACCCGAGAAAGATATAACGCTTTTATTAAATTATTTCTGCTTTTATAAGTAACTGTTACGGACGTTTTGAAAAAATAACGACTCCAAAGGCTAAAGAGATTATGGCGACGGCTTACAATTTACCTAATGTTGGCAACACCTGCTGTGGTCCGAGATTTTAAAAGCACTTTACGTTGAGTTCACAGTGTACATTAATTTGTTTAAGGGTACGTTGGGTATTTAATGAAGATAATTCCGGGTTATATCGCTATCACGTACTCCCTTATGATAACGTGCTTTAAAGCCTTTTGTGGCTATGAATAGAATTCATTTACATCGTTTCTAACCTGTGTTTCGCATCGAAAATTGAATTTTTACCAGCTTAAATTTAAAGGCTTTAACACTGCAACTTTTAGTACAACTTAAGTCTTATACTGGTTTATATAAAGCGTAATATTATTTGACAACAAAACCATTAATAAATTAAACATATGATAATCAAACGGTAGAACAATAATCTCAGGTCTAATTTGTTAGTTCAAAGTAAAAGCGTAGGTTTTACTATAAAACATAACCTTTTATTGCTGTATATACATGTCTCAGCACTAAATCACCGCACCAATTTTCTCAGACTTCTGAATATATTAAACTTCCTCCAAAAGAAGATAGAGAGCAGGTGTCCGAGCTCACTTCCAAATCTCCTTAGATAAGTAGGTACCTACCTATAGGCATCACGGAAACACACAAGTCTTATCAAACTTCCGGCGTTATGAAATAAACGTCTGATTTTATTTATGTCCGGAAGAGGGCGCGATGCGAGATTCCGCATCCGATTGCGACACCCCTGTGTAACAGATATTTTGCGCAAAACTGCGCTAAATTATCATTTGGCCGCGATTTGTTTTACTCATGCCCCATTGCGCGCACCTCGTTCACTCGCTTTGATTCAATTAAGACCCTTTGTACATCGCTGTAAAAGATCTGCATTTTTTTGGGAATACAACAGTGTGGTAAACGTCAAACGATACGGATTGACACTCGATTGAGTTCAGTTTGCGACAAAAATAAAACTTTTTTCTCGGATTTCGCTTTCACACCATGGATTTATTAGTCATGTAGTTGTGCATACCATTTTAGTATATTATCTATTGAAATAGACATTTTAATGAGTCGATTTATCTATACTTTTTATAAGTACATAGGTAGTATATATATTTTTATGAAGAATCTCTATAGCAAACTAGATAAATCACATTTTTTTAAACCGGCAGCATTAACCGGAATCAAAAAATTTAAGCCCACACATGCAATGGTCATGTGTTTATCTGTATTTTGTGATGAAAATGAAACTTTTTAAAGGAGAAAAAAAAAGCCAGTTAGGATTTATTTTTATTTTTATAATACATACGAGTATGTCGGTATGTTAAAAACATGATACAAAAGCTTATATTTTCGAATATTACTTTGCACCTTCAGTCCAAGTCTTTTATCAACATCGTACAAGTTGCAAGAAAATAATGCAACAAACAATAAATTGTAAGCACAGAACGATTACCTTTATTACTCGGTTTACGACCCGTTAATGTTGAAAAGACTTGACGGTACTAAAGAATTTTCTAGACTTACAAAAGATATATAACTTAAGTAAGCAAGAGAACTTTAAGTTTTACTTTTAGACGAAAAGGCTTTGTAGTTAGCAAGTCAGCAAATAACTTAATCTCAGTAACGTGATAATTATCGACATATTCGTAAAATTTAAGCACAGTTTCGTTTAAAATACTGCCTAATTGGATAAGAATAATAATAAAAAATAGGAAGATATTGAGTATTTTAGTTGAGTAGGGTTATTCTGTCTCGGTGCCTGACCGAGCCATGGCAACGGCCGAGCCGAATAATGGAGTCGTATTTACTCATTAAAATCCCAATGATTCTCGACTCAGGAATCGAACCCAGGACGTTACGTAGTTATTAAAATTAAAACTAAACAGGTACAATAAAATAAAAAAATTGGATTAAAAGTTACCCCAATTTAACAAAGTACCGTAACATAGTATTATTCGTAAGGATTAACTAAGAATTAATTAAACTCGTTCCTTTTAATTTGTGACGTAATTTTCATGGAACCAATTTGCCAACAAGCCGTCCGAAAGGCTTGAATCTCTTAAACGGTTGTGTCTTGGACCGTAGCTCTTCCTGGCTTTCTCGATCCCACAATCAGAGCTTATGCATAAATTTGAATTTTCAATTAAGGATACTTTAAAGAAAATTTTAATAGATATAAAGTGAAACCTTTGGTCTTTTGAGACAAAATACGTATCACGGAACAATGAAGGGTATTGAGTGTTTATGTTTATTTCTAGAGATCGGTCTCTCCCAAAAATTGAAGGAAGGTCCTCTTGTTTCTTTCAAACACTTCTTCCCACGAGGAATAAAAAGCATAAGCAAAAAAAAATACGTTTCTCCCTTTCTAACACAAAAGCCATTAATCCCATATCCGGAGTAACATCAGTCTCATAAAAAATTCAAACGTGACTGTTTTGTTTACAGACTACAAATTATGTAAAGCTAAAAAGTAATATTAATTAATATTACCACTGCCTTGCTTATTTGCTCACTTCAGAAAAAGATCTTAAAAGACTATTCTACGCCCGTCTTTGTGCAGTCTAGGGTTGCACCCTAAAATCTCTGAAAGGCGTTCACGAGATATCTTAAATGAGTTTCGTTATCTTCAGCAAAAGAAAATGGGATTAATAGTTAACAGAGAATTCTGGACGCGCTAAACATTTAATTTACCATTTATATTGTACATAAATGTACTTAGTTGATACCAGGACAATGTGCTGTTTTTGCATTAGATTATATATTTAATTAATAATCATGAATAACGTATTAATATAATTTTATTACCTTCGAGATATATTTCTTTATTAATGCTGTTATAAAGTTAACTATTAACTAACTACCTTAAGGTATAAATTAACTTTAAAATCAAAACATGATAATCCCAAACCAAACAGCGATATGAATATGACTAAAATAAAAAAAAGAACCTTTCCTAAGAACATTAAAACAACTGGAATCGGCTCATAATTGTCATACTTTCACAAACAGGCAGCGTTGGAACAGTAAACTACCGTAGCAGAACCTATCGTGGTCGCAGAAATAGTGATGCCAAATTCAACATTCATGACTTCAAGCGGTCAACGATGGCGAAAGAAAACTCCAGCCATCGAGGCTTTATGCAAAAGGTCCTAAGTCTATAAAGCGGCCATAAAGGGCCCGCGTACAAAGAATGCAAAGTGAGCTTCGCCGTAAACTGAGCTAACCTCTCCGCGGTGTCCTTTACGATAGATTTATATTCATGACACTATCTCCAACGCGTAAAATTTCGGGCAATGGCGATCCAGAAGCAGGCATATGTAATTTTGTTTGAATAAGTAAAGAGGGGTAAGGAACTAAGGACAAAGGCTATTTGATCTTTTCTGTCTCCGCTAGAGTACGGATAAATAAAATCGCCTGCGGACTGGTTTATGTGATATTAGATAAATGGATTTTGAAGGATAGTGTGTTATGGGATTATTGATTCCCCCTAGACACCGTCTACGTCTGAAGTACGTTCGTACATTATCTCCGCGGTCTCATGAGATAACCTAATATGTCTTGTAACCGGATGAGAATAGTACCTACTTGGTCGTATCTTACTGATAACTTCAGGAACTTGAATCACTTAATCTACCCATTATATCTGACGTTTTGTTATGGAAATTATTTATTAATTATGGAATAATTAAGTTCAATATACCTATTATAAAAACGTATAGGTATTCCTACCTAATTTTTAATTTTGGTAAGTGTTGCTAATAACCTGTCTTTCTTAAGTGTTTTTATTTGTTGAGTAGACTATTTTAGGAATAAGTATAATCTTTGTAACACCACAATTCAAATTCCTTATTTATAAAATGGATATATTCGAAAAGCAATTTCATTCACTTTTACGAGTAGTTAGTGGTAGGTAGTCGGTTTATAGCGAGCGCATTCGACCTCCTAAACCAACAAGCAGTTAATCATTCAACGCCAACGACTACATAACGTTTTATTGCTCAGACGTCTGTGAAAAAAGGAAAACAATACGACGAGACGTAAACGTTAAGACTGGATTTAATTTGGACAGTGTTTTCATAAATATTTATATGCCTGTACGGGCTGAAAATATGTTTAAGAATCTACAATAGCTTCCCGCTCCGGGCGGCGTGTGACAGCTACTCCGAAACATACGAAGCTATGAAAAAAAAATACGTACACACACGGAGCACTTAAAATAAAACCTTACAACGAACTGTAAGCAGCGGTTTATCCTGATGTAATATTTTCCCATTTCGTACTTCAGCTTTGTACTTACTCGCTGTTTACAGGCAGACGTATTTTAAGTATGTTTATTTTCATCTCTCGGATTACTTTTAGGCTATCATGAGCTTGTTGACTACAAAGAAACTGTATTATGTTAAATCAACAACGTAAAAAGAGTTATCGTGTCTATTTGTCACGTTTAATTCTCAGATTTTATTACGGAAGAAAAATATTGAAGGGGAGTAACAGTAAAGAGAGCGAGCTATAAAAGAGATTTAATTAGAGATGCAACGCTAATCTCTACTCGTTTCGACCCAGACAAGAGACAGAAAATTTTATAGCAACAAAAATGTTAATTCATGTCGCAGCTAATAAAATTTTACTGTTGATGGAGAACTGAGATGAAATTAGATACTTAAGTAAACATACCTACGTATCTACTACATATTTAAGAGGCCTATTAGCGGCCTGCCTTAAAATTTTAACGAGAAAACTCTGTACAAAAGTCGTAAAAAAGCTATAGAAAGAGTTTCGTTTCTCTTTTGTAATCTAAAGTAATCCGTTTACGTAATGAATTTTCTTAATTTTAGTTACATTTCAATTCTTATATTACTTTTGGAAATATAAGTTTGTTGTCATGCATGGCTTTGTTACCGATCACTTTTCATGAAATGGGAATTATTTACGTACACATCCTCATATTGGATTATCTTTTCGTATAATAAGGAGTCAACCATGTGCCGTGGATCATCATCTCCCTGTTCTGTTTTAAATACAAAACATACTTGAAGAACGTGTACACGTCTTTGTTTTATTTCATCTAAATAGTTAATTGTAGTTATTAATAGATTCCCAAATAACTACCTAATAGTAGCCATGGACCTTGTATTTATCCAGTCATACTAGGTAGGCAGGTATGATTCAATTAGTTGTCATTTAGCATTATCCTATTAACCGCTGGATTAAATTTTGTTATTCACAACAACAGCGAAAATGAGAGCCAACCACAATTTGCGTTGTTGCAAATGAAAATCTTCACCAAATTGGTTAACCATTAATTTGGAGATTATTTTTAAAACAAAATGCTATGTGGAACTTGTGGTCCCTTCCGTGATAGTGTTAATTGCATTAAGAACATTAGTCTAATATTCATGTAGACAAAGCAATTAATTTCCTAGACTATTGTGTGTTGGTATCGTTTTGCCATCAATATTATATTTACTAACATAAACTCATGAAGTGCGACAAAAATTGTGACAAAAATATTCAGGTTCACAAATGGTACGAAAGTCAACAGTTTTAGAATGGCATTGGTATTTACGGTAATTGTAATATAATTTAATCACATCGTCATCATCGTCAATCCATATATTGTCTCACTGCTGGGAACGGGTTTCCTGTCAGAGTGAGAGGGATTAAACTATAGTCCACCACGCTAGCTTACTGCGAGTTTGCAGATTTCACTCGCCCGCGCCGTAGAAAAAATCTCTTAGGCATGCAGGTTTTCTTACGATGTTTCCCTTCACCGTTTAAGCGAGTGATAATTAATTATTAATACGCACATAACTTCGAAACGTCAGAGGTGCGTGCCTTAGATTCATACTCGAGACCGTTGACTTGGCAGCCCAATGGTCATATTACTAGGCTATCACTGCGTTAATAGGTACCAATGGCATTGTCAAAATGTTGACTCTTGTACCATTATGTAGCCTGAACTGCTAAATCCTAAATATAAAGTACGTAATATTTTAGGCGTTAACGTCTTTATGTGCCGTGAGCACAACAGTCCTTTGCATTCCCATCTTGACAAGAAATACCTACTCAGTATAATTATAATTGTAACACTGTAACAAATAACACCTTAATGAACACCGAAAGTCTAAATAACATTGTGCCATCCTTTGTATAATAACATAAGCGATATAACAATATCCATACGTTTCGTACATTCCCTTCATTATGCTCTTATAGGTGTGAGTAAATGTTGAAGCTCATAGGTAATTAGAGTAAAAGCGTCGCAACGCAGAACCGGTGTGGGGCAGGCACCTCAAAGAACACTTACAATAGGTAATGTACTTAACGCGGTAGTGCCTAGTATCGTCATTACTTTGAGCCGTCATAGAGAACAGGGGTGGTGTGGAGTCGCTGATTGTTATTTGCAATAGAATTTTCGAGATAGGTTTGAGTCATTTTTGGCAATGTAATTTTTGGCATTTTGTAGTAATTATTTTGGTTGTAAAGGCTCTTTTAAAATCGGTAAGTAAGTTGACCTACTTGAAGAAAATATGCATTTTTTCTGAGATTAAAAACTACGTTGAGTATGGTATTTTACTGTATTTTATCTTGCTTAAATTCAAAGATAACTTTAGTATTTATATTAAATCACAGACACTAAATAAATATGTTTCTTCACGCAATGTATAAAAAGTCTTTCCTAAAATTTTCTAACCCAAAATTCGCAATATCTATATCGTCTCCACGCAACGAATCGGGCAGCGCCCCTGGCAAGATAAAGTACATTTAGATAAATGGAAGAGAGGCACAACCTTCAGCCGGGTGGGCACTCGGGCTAAACGACAGTCTTAATTTTCCCAAAGTAATAATTAAGAGTGAAGGCTCGTGGGGGCCAACAAACTCTTGCCGAGAAAACAGGCGCTAAATTTTTAAACAAGCCTTAAGTACAAAGTCCGATACGTTCAAAGTTAATTATATTAATAAATAAAATGTTTACGATGCCAGAAGCCGTAGTTATAGGAGCTTTAATGTTTTACTGTTTCTACTTTGGAACGTAAATGCACATTTCATGTTGCAATCGAACGGTAATTAAAAAAAATCGTGTGAGCTTTGGAGAATTTCATGAAAACGATAAAATAAAAACAAAAAAACGGCACTTAAAAAGTCGACATAAATTTTAAAAGCAATTTAAATATCTATAAATAAACAATTAGTAATACAGTACAATAAACAGACGCATAGACGTTTCTGGGCATTTTTTTATATAACAGTACCATTGTTACCCGAGAAACTAAAATTGCTATAGAAAAATTACAGTATTATGTAAATCAGATTTGTTTAAGAAGCAAATATACACAATGATTATGGATGAGAATAATACTTTTTCAAAACTAAAAAATAAACCAACCCAGCCATCGCAAGTAGTCCCAAATAATATGATAAAGTATTAAAATAAAATTTGCAAATCGAATAGAAATAATAACAACTAATTGTTGTTATTATTTCTAAAATGGGAAAATGGGAATATTTCTTTCTCTTTGTCCCGTTCGCTTGATATTTATTTATCATTTAAAAGGGAATGGAATATTATTTTAAATCTTATAATTATAAACCTTATTTTATTATCCACGTGTCATCGTCGTGTCGTGTCGTCGTGTCATGTACATCATTAGAACTGTGATACAAACGCGACGCTGTCGCTATTTATATGACACATTACACACACACACACATACACACTATATTTTTTTGACACTTTATTTGACACTTTATTTTGCCAATATGCATTTGATTTTAATTATTGCCCAAATGGTGCTCTAAAATGATGAATGCCATTCAAGTAAACACTTTTTCAATGAAAGCCAAAATTTCTAAATACCATAAACACGATAAAGTGTTTGGTACCGGTCTTTCATGTTGTAGTTGTACCTAGTCAGGTGGACCGTTAGATCGTTGGTGCTACCCGAAGAACTGGCTTTTTGTTGACTTTTACAAAACGCTTTTCCTTCCATGGTATCACGAGGTTAACTGAAGCGAAGAAAGACTGTAGGTATTCCTCGAAAGGTTAGGCAGAGGCGTTCTAGTGTGCCAGAACGCGAACAGAATTACCAGGTGTAAATCTTAACTCCGAATGGCAGCAACATGTCGTAGAAAAACCCAACAACACTGCTCAACCAATACACTAACGAAAAAAAAAACAAAATAAACTAGAATTCTAATGAAATATTTAACGGTAAACCCGTTAAATATTTCATTAGAATTCTAGTTTATTTTAACTTCACAAAATATTCTAATTATTTAGTAAAATATGTCCTATAACTAGTGAATTAAATAGAAGTTGAGGGACAGTCCTTCACTCCAGGTGAAATAAATTGGTCCACGGTCCCATCCAACTTAATTACTAATTCATTGCAGACTAAAACTTTTAGGAAACAACTGTTCCCGTTTAAAATATTTCCATCTACTCACTACTCGTCGTAAGTTACGAAAGCGCTTTTAAGGGGCCTGTTTATAAACAATTTAATATTAACACAATTTTAAGCCTTATTTCGTTAAAATTTAACTTGAGATTAGGCAAGAATAGTAGGAATTATATATGTAGTGAATAATTTTCTGAGAAGGTTTACAAATTAAACAGCTACAAGTTTAGGTAAGAAAAATGTTTTAGAAATTTAAGTTAATAAATCAGTCATTTTGAACCATTAGCGAACCATACAATAATTATTTAAGTCGACGGGCACGCACTTGTTTACTTATAGAGTTTTATATTATACCGCTTGAGAGAAATATTACGACTTAGGCTTATGTACTTACATACACGCTACGAATTAATTTTGTTGTCCCATAATCTCGTGTCGAGACAGTGGCTAAATAAATTATTTCACCGAACACATTTAACCTTTACGGTCGACCTACAAAGATGACATTATTTTATGATAGACTAGCTTTCCGCCCGCAGCTTCGCCCGCGTAGACAACACGATTTTGACTGTTTAGTTCTTTCCAATTCTGGCGGGAAATTGCAAATTATCCTTACATATCTTTCAGTCCGCTTCTTTGCTCGGGTAGACCACAAAATTTGCTCAACTATATTATTTACCGAAATATAAACGCAGCTTTCCCACGGTCTAGTCTATTTTTCGTCAAAATCCAAACGGACTTTCATCCCCTATTTCATCCCCACACAGTTTGAAATTTTAAAAACCCCATATCAGATATTTATTTATTTCTTATCAAGTGCCTAAACAGAAAGTTTCAGCGTTTATCTTCAACAATGACAAACTCCCATACAATTTTTCATCCCTTATTACAATCCCTTTTTTACAACAAAACGTAGCTTATATCCTTTCCCAAGGTCTAGTCTATTTTTGTTCCAAACTTCATCAAAATCGGTTCCGGGGTTAAACTTGAAAGCGTGACTTTGTTTGGACTTCTAAACGAACTTTCATCCCCACACAAATCGAAATTTCAAAAACGCTGGAACAAATATTTATTTATTTCTTATCAAGCTTAATAAACAATTTATTTTAAAATACGTGTTTCCTTAATTATAATGAAGAATTTAAATACTTAATCTCAAGTAAATATGATAATAAATAATTTATTTTCGTACAAACTTTAACACCCCTTTTTAACCCTTTTAGAGATGAAATTCAAAAAGTCCTAAAATACTTGATTCTTTAATTATATTGAAGAGCATAAATACTCAATTTTAAGTAATTTCGATAACAAACAATTTATTTTCCATACAAACTTTAACCCCCCTTTTTACCCATTCAAGGGATGAAATTTAAAAATCATTTAAATACATGTTTTATTATTTTATATTTAGAGGCTAAATACAAACTTTCATTTATTTTAAATTAGAAATGACCGAGTTTCATACAAACTTAAAACCCCCATTTCACCCCTTTAGGGGATGAATTTCGAAAAATCCTTTCTTAAATGACGCCTAGAGTATAAAAGCAATATTCTCACAAAATTTCAAACTTCTATCATTAGTGGTTTCGGCTGGGCGATGATATGTCAGTCGGGACATTGCCTTTTATATATAAAGATTGTAACAATTCAACGTGAAAGTGAAAGCTCCAATAAGCTTTTTGTATTTTTTATGCATTTTCCATGCTCTGATTATAAAGTTAGTTAAGGAAAGAAAAAATCTACTACGGGCAGGATTCGAACATGCGTTAGGAGTATGCTGGTTAGGTGTATCTAATTGTCTATCTAACTAAAATGTGCAGGAGAAATTTTACATCACAGGCAGTGGTCTCGGTAGCTTAGTTGGCAAAGCGTCTGGTGTACTAACCACAGAGACGCAGGTTCAAACCCTGCCTGAGATCGATTTTTTCTTTCACTAGAATTTTTTTTTACATTGATATATTTTTTCTTTCACTAGAAATTTTCTTACATTAGAAAATTTATACTTTGATATCAACAATTACATAATTCTGTAATAAAACTGTATCAATAATATTTTACGAAGCTGAAAACAATAAATATAAAGTACCTACCTACAAATGCTTTGATATCTATGTAGCCGCAGACATGATTTATCTAATCCGACAAAAAGGTAAAAATAAATAAATCTAAATTAATAGGAATTAACTAAACTAAATAGAAACGTAATTTCTTAGTCGAACGGTTCCAGTGACAGAAGTTAATAATTACATTAGCCCCCGGTATCATAGCTGGAATTAAACGGTTAATTTCTTCAGATATTTTTTGCTTGGAGTTCATTCTAATTAAGTTAGTGATTATAGATAGGTACGGGAGCTTGTAAGGGGGAAAGAGAAGTGCAAAAACTCCGACACAGATCGTAATCATTTTACTTTACACTTGAACTAACCCGCTCCGTACTTGTTGAATTTCAAAGGATTCTATTAATTTTCTAATGAGTTCAGGTAAGGTTGAATTTATTTATTAGAATTCAGATGCAAATGAATTGAAAGACTCTCTGATTACAGACGTTTTTTACTTCAATTTACTTTGTGCTTTTGATAGTACGTTAAACCGTCTTTTGGTCGAAGCACGCGATTGAAGTGGCTGCAGTATTCAGTTTTTACAATCAGTATCTTTACATGCCGCAGTGTCAACCTTGGGTGGCTTGCATAGCAAAATTGCACACTTGTTACATAGCTCCTACACCGAAATATTTTATAATTATGATCTTATTGATATTATACTGTTAATTTTTATAGCTGCTTGGTAAATATATTATGAAAGCGAACCTATGAGCATATAGAATAGATCTTCACAGCTAAAACTCAATTTGTAGATTAGCTAGGGCGAATAAGAAGGACCGCTTCTACGTTAAATTAGTAGTGTCGTATACACCCTTGGCATTAGTTTGAAGACCCACTTACAACCAATGGATACTATTTGTATTTAATGTAAATAGGGTAAACGCGACAATAAATAAAATATCCTAACGTTTTAGTCCTTTACCAACTTTGTTTGGATTTTTGGTCCTTCGTCACTCACTATTCTGTGTGTCTTGTTGTCACTTAAGGATAGACGGCGGTGACATTTTAATTGAAAATACGGACAGACTCTTTTATAACCAGAAACTAATTACTGATAATGGTGACTGATATAATTATACCTCATGTACTTAAAATTAATGACAAATTAAATAATAACAGTCCTGAATTTGAATAGGTTTCATCAGGCATTGCATATGAGCAAATGAACCGTTGATTTGGACTGCGTTTATTAAATAAGTTTGCTTTGAACCAATCCAAATGAATAATTACTGTTCATACGTCTAGATATATTATTATTAGGTATATAATATTCAGTTCATTTTGTTCAACTGTTGCGGTGAAAATTAATACTGAGTTTTTGTTTACCAGTTACAATTATTTGACAGCATGATTAAAATATGTTACTTTAGGACTTCTGTATGAACTGAAAATGGCATAGATTTTTAAAAAAAAGCTATGATTTTCAACAATTTGTTTATATTGAATTCGCACGCATTATAAAATGACTCAAAAAATAAGTAGCGTTAGCAATAATAAGAATCAATTTTGGCTTAGCTTTTGCTTAGATTGTTTAAAGACCGTCAAGGAAGGTAGTACTATAAAAAAAAAAAAGGAAGGATGGACTAAAAATATTAAGTTTTATTATTATCTAACGAGCCTTGCCAAATGTGTGTATTTCAAGACAAAATGTTGTCACATTCCCGTTTACTTATAAATAAATGAACCCCGAAAGTCCTTTCTACTTGATTAAATAATATGACTCTTTGATCCAAAAATGAATCTGCCGAAATCACGATACTGGATTCAACGGAGCGAACCGACTCAAATAGGCATTGCGTGTATCGAAGGACCTCCAATAAGGGACGGCGATGCCATCCAATACGATACGAGTATATTAATCTACTACTAATGTGGTGTTCCTTGCCCTCTGGCAGCAACCGGCGACCGAACTGAACTCAGTTATATTGATGACGTCACTTTGTCTCCGTCGACTGGCCATTCCATCTGTGTAAGTTTAACGTGTTGTTGCGAATGAATGCGACCTTTTCAAATGCTTAGGACTTCGCTCGTTTAATTCTACGGAAATTCGAACGTAATTTGGAGGGGGGATAATTTACATGGCTTAATTTGTTTAGTCTGAGTGGTTTGTTTGGAACTTCGTTCGATCTTCGAAATAGTTTAGTTTTGAGTTGGAGTCTCTGTGTATCTTAGTCCTGAATTCCACAACTAGTTTTAGCCAGAAGATCATATCTTTTTATAATGCTCTTTATAGCATTAATAAGACGGCGTAGGAAACCGTAAACTTTTTATGAAAGTTGTCATTTTTGCTTTGACAATCCGTCTGAAAAGTTTATAAGATGGAAACTCCTGAGTCTTAATTAAGTTCAAGAGCTTATTGCTGCTATTATATACAAAATATGTACTGTAAAAAGAAATCCTTGAATGGACAATATTAGAACGAAGGACGACGAGACAAATAACAATACGTAGGTATCATGGTTATTACGATACAAATAAGTCAGCCGATAAACAAACTGGGCCAATTTCCTTTACGCATACATCTACGAAATTACTCAGAATCCCACATAACGAAGGTATTCTACTGTCCCAATTACCCGAAAATCTCAATCACTATTGACAGAACTCTCGAAAACAGTTCATCAAGATCGGCGTACGAAATTCAAATTAAGACCTACCACTATCCGGTTCATGCACCACTTTAATGGGGACTGGAAAATTGATCATGGAGTATGGAGGAATGGAGTGCTAAGTAATAAAACTGTGCTATAAAGAATGTCTGTCTATTTTTGTCGTCCTATCAAAATAATGCCTACCTTGCCATAGTTTACTTATTTTGAGGAACTTGTAAGGTTGTGCTTGCAAACTCGTAATGCGAGATTTTCACTAGGCAAATTATGCAAGGGCGGGATTTACAGTATAAAATAATATTGTAAAGTGGCCTAAATTAAAATTTTACACTCCGATGAGGCGTAGTCTCAAAGTTATCATGTATAGGTTTATAAACCTAGCTCTCCATTTCTTCCTACTCCATGGTATTAATGGTAACCATACCAACCCAGTCCCCATTAAAGAGGTCCATGTGTGCGTAACTAATTTCGTACTGGCGGAGTATCAGGCCAAATGCCACGTGCACTAGTTCATCATGTTGTTGTAGTGGTGAAAAAACATCCGTATTAGAAACTTCAGGGTTGTAAAGTTTGCAATTTATTCGCGTGGACGAGAGGACTTGATAAAGTGTCTTTTGATTATTTTCAATGGACTGGCTTCAAGTTACTAAAACTGTAAACAAATAATGTTCTTTTAAGTGCGATAATAGTTTTGTTCTTTTTTAACAAACATTGATCGGATAAATAAACTCGTTTTTTCTCTCGTGAACTCGTAATTTTACGTCATGGACTTAGCATATTGGCGTTTGTAGGTACTCGACCTAGATAGGTGAAGTAACATGAAAAAAAACAGTTTCCATACTATATTACAAGCAGTCTATATCATTTTGTTTCAGAATAACTTTAGGTTTTGCTATAACTTATATGGATAAATTAATTGTATTTCCAACTGTTTTAGGGTACCTAAATATACACGAACTAAATTTCCGGAAAAATTCAAAGCGAATACTCAAAAAGAGAACTAGATAAACATCCGCGATAATCACGAATAAAATATAACTCGTGCGCATAGAGGCTATATTCAAATTGTTACACTTCGCTTGGTTAACACCAAAGCGGCATACGTTTCCATAACGTTTCGAAAAGCTTTTTATCAGAGTGCAAAGCCGTCAATAATGATGCCCACAACTAGAGCTACCACACTTTCATTAAGTTTTCTAGTCCACAAACGTCGTATTAAAACCGTACCCCAAAAGCCGTGTGTGAAGAGTCCGGAAGATTACTTTGTGAGCATATGACAGAGACAAAGCATATCGTACAGCCCCGCACTTGATCCTATTTATCATGCGCGAGACTTATTAAAGCGACCAACACACGCGTTGTTGTTCCGCAGTAAAACTTTAAAGTAGATATCAAAGACTTAGAGTAGACCTCTTTTTTTTTATCATAATTTATTGTAGCTCTGTTAACACAAAAATTTAATATAATACATATTATATTTCAAAGAGCTATTAGACGAATATCGTAGCATTTCTAAGCAAATTTAATATTGTTACAACTCGAATATTGGAACAAACAAACATGTTATATTTACACATATGCGAAAATTATATTAGACTAGTACACATTGCGGACAAACATAATTCTTGTTCCAAATAAAATGGAGTAGCAAACAATCAACTGCGACTCGATGCCCTCCAATGTCCAACAGATTGGCGTTCTATTCATATGTAGATTGCAACAAAAAATCCAATAAACAAGACACAGCGTACTCACATCTCCCCTTCCATCATTATAGAAAAGAATGTTAACAGTGCACCCGGCTTATCCTGGGGTCGTTTTACCAAAAGAGTTAGACTAACGAATGGTCGCCCTACACCGGCATGAGTGACTCTCTCGTTTCGCTTGACACTTCAATTCGGATTAAATTCAGTTACGAATTTAAATCGGCAATAGTGTTTGTGTGGCAGATTGTTGAAGCTGATATGTAGTTGGATTGAGTCTGATTACTTACCTGTAACTTAGGGGTCCAACTACAGTGGCTTTGATTCGCAAAAGGGTTGTAAGTACACTTAAATAATTAATTGTGAGACAAGGGATAAATGGTCTCATAAGTATATAGATTTGATAACATTTTGGCAAAACTTATAATACCTATTAAATCTTGAAGAAAATCTAAAATCTATTTGATATTTTTTAACATTATCATGCTTATTCGTGAGCAGTATACAAAACATTGATCAGAACAACCTCATCAAAGTCCGAAGAACTGATAATTTGTTTATAAAATTATAATAAATTGCAGCACCTTTGCCTTGCCAACCTGCACATAGGCGACAAAACCTCATATAGTGGTATTGCAAGTATTCGCATATTAGCTGATGCCCAGCTACAATTTTTCCACTTCCATGCCGCTTAGCACAGCTTCAGAGAGGATTCATATCGCCGGAGCGGATGCGTTTGTTTTGTTCAAATTTATTTTATCAAGTAAACGTTGGTATTCCGCTCAGTGGTCCGGACCTAATATGCAGTAATGCGGCAAAGTAGTACCCTCTGCACCTACCGACCAACCCACCTACCACTGCCGAGTTTGATGCCGACTAATGAGTGAAGTTATTCGCTTAATTATTTTTGTGCGGATTTTAATGGTTTGTTAACCTTCAAATGTATGCATTCGTTCGTGGAAGCGCTTAATTTATTTGCAGATACAAGAATTTATATTAAAGGATGTGCATCCGCTCGCAATCAGCTGATGCTGCATACTGTACAAATAGCAACGAGGAGATGAAACAAAAAACTATAATTATTTTGCAGTTAAACAGTTACTAGTTGGGCAAACTTGCTATTATGAGATTGCCTAGACTATGCCTTTATAATATATATACAGACAATATGATGGTAATAAGGGGAAGAAAAGAAAGAAACAACAGACGTATTATTACGTAAATTTCACTGGCATCTAATAGAGTAATCGAAAAAGTAAACGGAAAAATAAAACAACATTGTCGTCGAGAAAGAAAAACTTCCTTAATTGATCGCAAAATAATCGATCCTTTTACCAGCGCCCTCGAGGCTTTAACCCTTCTACCGCAACATCCATTCCATTTAGTTTTTTTTGTAAAACCACATTAAGAAAAAATGAATCATAAAATGAAAGGGAAATAATAACAAAGTGCAGTTGAAATTGCAGAATCACGCGTCGCGTACCATTTCACTCTCTGAGAGCAGTGATTAATCGTGTTTTCATTAGCGTCGCATCCAAAATGACATAGTTATGAATCGCCAGTTCAATCAACTCGGTTTCAATAACAATTTTTCATTCTCGACACACTAATTAAGTGCTTTTCATAAATATTCCGGTAAAATCACACTACATCCCAAACAATATTCAACTTTATTTCCTTTTGCGGAAGTTTGGAATTTCTTCGTTGCAAAGTTTGTAATGGCAGACTTGAAAGCGACATCCTTAGTAACAAGTGTAAAATATTTTCCCCAATCGTTGTACCTGGCGCCCCCTAGGGATATTTCAAGGGTGAATAAGCTCGCATAATGGCAAAGGGTACAATATTTTAAATTTCAATCGCTGCGAGCGGTCCGGTTGCTCCCCGGGCGGCGTAGAACAAAGATTTCACCCGGTGACTTTTGCTAAGTGTTATAATAACTTATTATATCGGGAAATCGTTTGAAATATCGGTTCTATAATAGAAGCTCATTTTTTATAGAACGTAGTGATCCCATGTTTTTCGTTATGCTTCATACGGGTAGGTAGAATACTTTTAACCGACGCCATCTAGTTAAAAAAAATATGTAAAAAAAACGACTTGTAAAATTGTCTTAAAAGATCTATTTACAGAAATAAATATCATTTCATTTCATATCATTTCATTTCATTTCATTTCATTTCATTTCATTTCATTTCAACCGAAAGCTTCACATATAAACGATATTGAAAAACTTTCGTGAACTTTTACTATAAGATCAAAGCTTTTACGTAGTTTACGCCATTCATTAATTTATGGATGTCCTTTAAGAGATACGCGTAATCACCTCTACTTTCTGTATTTTTTTTTTTAATTTTTATTAAGTAACGCAATAACGCATACATTTCAAGAAGAGAAAGTCTTTCGAGTCAAACATTCAGGAAAAGTTGACTTTTTCATGCCAACTTTTCAATACAATGTAAATTATAAGAATCAAAGACTAAAATAGGAGTCCAGGATATTGAAATACTGCGTATGAGAAACTTACATTTTTTTTTTTTATTTTAGTTAAATCCGTTAGATTTTGTTTAGTCCATCATCATATTAATATCATTTGTACAGAATGGTTTCTAGAAATTCAGCGTGTTTTACGCTCAGAAGTTCCAAAAATATTTCAGCTTTTACGTATTCCAGGATTTACGTCATATTTATTAGCTAAGAGAAGCAAGCAGAAAAAAATACAAAATTAGAATTTCATCAATTTATAAAACAGCAGTTCCAAATCGTTTGTAAAAGGTGACTAATAAATATTAACTGCGACAAACGCAGGCAATCCATCCGTGTTTCGCTCTCATTCCGATTCCCCCAGTTCGTTTTTTCAGCGAGATTAATTTTCCGAATCGTTATCAGCGCCTTACGATTGCCGACGAATTTGTTACACTAGAGTTCACCTTTTCAGTGAAATTGCAAATTTTATGCGGAGCGCAGATAAAGTACCTATAATCATTATT
The DNA here is from genome assembly GCA_958496365.1 of Subacronicta megacephala. Taxonomy (NCBI): domain Eukaryota; kingdom Metazoa; phylum Arthropoda; class Insecta; order Lepidoptera; family Noctuidae; genus Subacronicta; species Subacronicta megacephala. The sequence goes on from OY292525.1 coordinate 6,911,203, forward strand.
ATAACTCATAAATTTGATTGAAATTCGGTCACATTTCAAACGCCCGCTTATCGCGTGGTTGCAGTCGACTTGAAAAATACCTCGCCCCTAAATTCGTGATTTGAGAGACGTCGACTCAACGCTTCCGATCGATTTACGTTTAGTGCTACAATGAACGTCTTTAATATCGACATTTGCATAATAAATTTGGAAAATGCGACGTTTCTTCAAGATTATAAAATAACATTTTTTAGGAACAAAAAATCAATCAATTTGGTAAGTTTATAGGTCGAAGCAGATGAAGCTCAGTAACTTGGGCAAGTACTACTACTGTTCCACGAGTGAACTTATTTTGGATAGTAAAACTGCGAGTACGTTTCAACGCTAACGCAAGTACTCATATTAAGTTGTACTTGCGCAAGCTACTGCACTTCATCTGCAACGGCCTTATGTTCTTATAATCAATGTCTATAAACAAAAGCAATAATATAAAAAGTAAGCAATTACGGCAAACCTAAATCTTAGACCTAGAAGCTTTTCTTAAAATATTTAAAAAAATACTGTTTTTTTTTCGTGTGAACTTTCGTTACAAGAACGATCGAGATTTGACCTCTACAAAGTAATGACAAAGCGTTGAATATAAAAATTCTGACTAGTATAATTACGTTTAGTTAGAAAATTAAAATACTGTAGGTAACCCACATCACGGCCAAGATTTTACTTAAAAGATATTTCGTTTTTAGAAAGCTCACCATTGCTGTAAGTACAAAAAAAACCTATTTGGATAAAAGAAAAAATCATATTAAACTAAATAATAATGATTAATTAAGATCTCTTTTCATCTAGTGCTTTATGTAAGTAATAAAAAGAAGATACGATAAAGGCTTTGTGAAAATTATAATTTAATTTACGTAAAAACTTCGCCAGGCAAATAAAATTAAATGTTACTGTTTCGCCTAACTTTATTGTTTCCAGGCATTATTAAAAACATAAATATGTAGATATCAGTAAAGATAATACAAATAATGATGCTGACATATATTACTGTAAAAATACGCTTATTATAGAAACATAGATAAGAAAGTATTCACGATGTTTTTCTTTACTGTTTAACCAAGTAATTAATTGATGATTTCCACGTGACTTTGAAGAGTCAAAAGTTCGTATCAAGGATTTTTTGTATTGAGTTTAGACTCGCCTGGGTAAGTAGTAAGTAAGTACATGGGACTAATACTTAATAGGTATTACCTAATCATACCGGCGGGCGACATTCAAGTCTAGATTAGTACTTACACCTCTGCCTATCTGTTCAGGAAATATAGACGTGATGGTATGTTATTTCTTTCTGTATATCAATAGAATAATAACACTGTCGTTACAAAATGTTACCACTTTTAGGATCTCTTTGTCAATTAGAAATCTCTATTACATTCACGGGTGTCTTAAATGAGTGAAGGGTGAGCGGGAATTGCTTTAAGGGTTGAAAGGCGACAAAGATACCTTTTATCTATTCTTAGTACAGTTGTATAAAAGTATAAGCTGTTGCCATACATTTTCATACTTTATTTAAAACTACCATTTACTAATACTACTAAAGATATTATCTGTGATTGTTTTTGGAAGTCATCAGTTAAGGAGTTTAACGCTATAAATTTAAAACATATGCTTGTAAAAGTGCCTATAAAACACCTTTTTCATTAATATATAAAAATCATAAATTAACATTTATTATATATGTAATAAGATTACTTGTGAAGTCTAGGAAAACTGAGTAAATGTGACTCAAAATATATAATAATTAAAAAAAAAAGATACTTTTTCTAAGGTTCAATACTGATCTGGTTCCATTTATCAGTGTATATCATAATTATATGCTTAAAACAAACAACCCACACGTCTGTTGAAAGTATCCTTCGATATCTACCAAATTGAAACGGAAATGTCAAATACATCTCAATTAGCAGTTGAATCAATATAACATTTGCATGCAAATACGTTGTGATAGAATCCAACGTGCTGTTGAAATGAGAGACCGATTAAAAATTCACCCTCCATAACTTACTTTACCGACAGCTTTGATAATTAGGCGGCTTTAACCACTTTCGCATATTTAATATATACAACCTACATATACGGATATTTTTGAAACATGATCATGAGTCGTCGATAAAGCAGGCTAGGGGCTCGAATGATCGATTTTTGATTAAGCAACATTTGTGTGTGAATTAATAAATATAGACATTCAGATAGCTGTGCTACTCTTCTTCATGTCATTTTTCCCGTAGGGATTAACCATTATACAAGTGTCCATACTTTATGTCAATGATAAAATCAAAATATAGTTCCAATAGAGTCTTAGTGTCGTAAATATCTAATGATACTCGTACTCTCCTAAACTAGAAAAGAAACGTCAAACGTTTTTTTTTTTTTTATAACACTGTCCTTGCAAAGGCTTCATAGGTAAATTGCGGACCGTCTTCTGTATCTTACATCTAACTAGAAAGTTGCCTGCGACTTTGTCCATAGAATCCTAGCATCATAGGTTCCCGGTTAACCCGATAATAAATAAGTAAGGTTCAGTAGTTTCAGAGTCATCGATTACAAAAAATCTTTCCTTTTTATAGTATAAAGGTTCAATCAACATTCATGAAACATTTAGATTTTGCAAATAATATTGTCTATTGCATTTAATTCCGTCTCTAAAGTTCTAAAAATCCCCATCATTCTTCTTAGAAATACGATTTCGTATGGACAAAATATTAACAAACAAATCACATTTAGCGAAACAAAGCATTCGTGATTCACCCTGGAAGATCTCGTTAGAGACTTAATGAATCTATTGAGGGCTTGTCGAGCGAGCCGGACGAAAGAACGGAGGGGGGGTTAAAGTTGCGCTAATAATTTGTGTCAGAGACTCGACACGAGTCTCGGTGTCGCGACACTCCGCGCTAAACTGCTATGAGCCATTGAGCTGTAGAGAAGCCTAATGCCATTTGCTCTCGCACGTAAATATACAACACTATACTGACGTTTTTGGAAGATTAATTTGAATACAGGCATAACACGAGAATAAAGCAGATATTTTTTTATGTTTCCATAAGTCTTGTGCAAACAAGGAAACGATATTAAAGATGTTAAGACAATTTCTGCCTACCCTGCAGAGCCAACAAAATGGTACCATCCGACACGAACCCCATTGGCAGTCGTTCAACCGCAATGTAGGCCTATGACTAAAGACTATGCTGCAAAACACCAAAATCTTCATTAAGGTAAACTTTTATTTGAATACGCAATGGCTGCCATTAGACCTGCTATCCTAAGGGAAATCATGTTTTGAAGTGTGATGTTATTAGTGAATATCCTCATTCTAATGTAATCCCTAAATTACTTCTTACGAGACCCCTGGGATGTTACCAGACAGCCTATTTTTAGCTTTAGTACTCAAAATTCCGATCTTCATTACGATAGAGTTATTTTTCCCAAGAAATTAACATAAATATTAAACAAAAAGCTAATTGTCAAGGCCCGAGCCATAGTAGGCTCGTTCTGAAACATCGCATTTACATTTTACAATCAAGCCTTTTTGATAATCATCTCAATTACGACCGCACCTAAATTTCTTTGTATAATTACGTGCAATGAAGCAGAGAGTATGAAAAAATATACAACCTTTTATTTGCATTAAAATTTCTATCTTTAAATTCTCTTTAGACGGAATTAGATATAAGGCAAAGCTCCTACAATGTTAGCTGAGATTTCACGTTGAAGTAAGAGCTAAAAGTTCATCGCATATTCTATTAGGAACTACAATATTTTCTTAGGAACACTCTACGGTACAATCTTATTAGGGTGCGAATTATATTTAGGTTGAGAGCGGGCGGTGTCGCGCGGTGTCGGTGCCTCGGTGTAAACTAATTGCATTTAGAGCGATAGAGCTCTGAGAGACGAAGCAAGCGATGCTAATGGACGGTATTAATTAATACGGGCGTCTCGTCAAATTTCAACTTAGTGGTGTATCTATTCCGTTAACATTCGAGGTTAATGCTTCGAGTAGGTACTTATAATATTGTATTATTTCCATATTATACAAAATGTACATTACATTTGGTGATTTATTAGTATTTTAATTTTTACCTACCTACAGTCCAATGTACTTTTTTTTCATTGTCATCGCACGATCTTTAAGTAACAGGGTAAGTCCTTTTACTTAAAGATCGTGCGAAGACGACTTAGTCATTTAATATGAAATTAAAGAAAAATAGCCTGATAATCTGAAACTTGAGTAAAAACATGATCAGCTTGTAATACAATGTAATATGCATTAAAATTTGTTACACAGTTTAAACATCATAAACACATAATCATCAGTCTTAACTTGTCGACTCTCAATTGAGATTTCGCATTAAATTAATCATAAGTAGCGAATAAAGGGGCAGTATAGCGACAATTGAATACTGTTATGTCCCCACCAGATGGTCCATAAACGTCTAAACGTTGAAACTTGGCAGATAGAAGTGAGACAACAATCGTTTGTGCCATCTAAACGGCGTTTAAATAAAAGAAATGACATTCGCTTGGCAAAGGCAACAGCTGACGTAGTCGCAAACGGTGCCACTTTGATAATTGTTCCCTGTAATTATTTGAAACACTTAATTGCGTGTTCAGTGCCGAGTTTCACAAAATTACAGCTTGGAATACTTTGTTTTTAGTTTGTTTCACAGCTATTTTTGGTGATTATGTATGTGCTTTTTGACTATAATGACGTGTTTTGTTTCATTTATGGAGAACATTTTTTGGAAAATTTACAAACATTATAGCTGTACGATCGGTAATAATGACTGTCAACTTCAATTATTCAGCATCCTAAGCTAATACGTAATGGATCAATCAAATGTAAACATTTACATTATTTGACAGGTTTAAATTAAATAAATTTAACTAAAAAAAATCCTTCGAATGCAGCTAATGGTACGTAAGTATTAAATAGTAGGCCAAGTGTGTGTGAAACATACATATAATAGCTATGTTGTTTGGGTGCCAACAGACGTCATTTATTAAAAAACAATAACTAAAGAAAAGGCCATCAAAGCATATTCCTGATCCATAAATGACGGATTTCTTTGAGCTACAGCAAACTAATATCGAGTCTGGGCCTTATATTATTCTTTTTTACGTCCTATTTTTACTCAATTACGACGCAAGTGCATTCATAAAGTCAGAAAATCTCAAAAAAAATTACTTTAGGTCCGGATCATACGACTATTTACCAAAAAAATCTACTAAAGCGTGGCTCACAAAGATGCCTTTGCATCAAAGAACGCTTCAAGGGGATTTTGAACTTAGTGAAAATATTTGAATCCGGTCATTGGGAAAGTTCCGCGGGGAGCTTGAGCACTCGATCGATGCACCTGAAGAACTCAAGTATAAGAGTTCTCCAACAGATTCCGTCATCATTTCGTAGCGTAGGAATAAGACACGCTTAAATTATTTTTTTAAGGGTGGAAGATCTCTCATTTTTTACTAACTACTTATAATAAACACATATCTATTGTAATTTAATATAAGTAGAACAATTAACCAGTCAAGCTACTGAAACTATAAAGAGTAAGGACCTACGGACAACGTTTGTTCTCGGGTTCTATTCCCGCACGTAACAAATACGTGAAATCAACCAAGCTAATTCGTACCATGACTCATTTCGAGCTGAGTTTCGTGCCCACACAAATACATACAGCTCGTTAGTCTGTTCATACGGCTCGTTCTATTGATTATCTACCTACACAGCAAGCACCGAACCATGCGTTGAGTTAAACAAAGTTTGACGTCTGCTCCATTCGACACAAGCGCCATTATTGTAGATACCGAGCAAGTTCATAAAGTATGGAACACACCGAGCGAATAAAGATTAAACTTGTAGGTACGTGGTTAAAACCTTTAATAAGTGAACGACGTCTCTAACTTGCGTATGTCATGTGGAATTTTCATTAGATGTGTTTCTGAAGAATGTTTTGTATGAGACATGTATTTCAATGAACGAGACGAGACTAACGATGGCAATCGTGACAATTACGAGACTTATATTATATTTTGCCTCGTTGGTCTAGTGGTCCCAATCGCGACTGCTACGCTAGAGGTCTTGGGTTCGATCCCCAGGTCGAGCAAAGTGTTATTGAGTTTTTCTATGAAATTCTCAGTAGCAGCTCGGAGTCTGGATTTGTGCCCGGTGAATGGCAATAGGCTCGCCCCCTATTACATGGGACCCAAACATACCGGCGAACTGTGGGTGTACATTAAGTGCACCTCTGCCTAACCCTTCGGGGAATACAGGCGTGATGGTATATTATATTTTCATGCACCATACAATTTTTGCTTCATTATAGCTTGACAATATGAACCAATTAATTGGTATGAATTAAACATTTTTATGTAGATTAAATTTAACTATTATATCACGGCAACATACGAGTATATCATAATAAAAAATAAGGCAATTAAAAAAATATCCTAATAGTCTTAAATTTACCTTTTGTAAACATTATGTAAAAAAAATAATATCTAACTGTGCTGGTGATACTCAGTTTCATTTAAACTAGCGCTATAAGCAACTTTAAACCCGTTGATCACACAACAAAAGTAACCCTTTTTGTGGCAACGGAATTCATTAAAACTAAAGTACTTAAGTACTAAATACTCGAATAGTCGTTTTCAAAAACTGTTTAATATAATGCCATCATACCATCTCACCTGTATTCCCCAAAGGGTTAGCCAGAGATTTATTGATGTACACCCACACTTCGCTGGCAAGTTAAGGTCCATGTAATAGGGGGCGAGCCTATTGCCATTAACCGGGAACAAATCCAGATTCCGAGCTGCTACTAAGAATTGAATAGAAAAACCCAATACCACTTTGCTCGACCTGGGGATCGAGCCCAGGACCTCTAGCGTAGCAGTCGCGCTTAGGACCTCTGGACTAATGAGGATGTCATAATAGTCAGTATAATATCATATTCCTAAAACACAGAGTTAATAACTCCCTTGGAAACACGCCCCAGTTTCAACTCCAAGAATTTAATATAGTTTCAAATTGGCAAAATAATAAACCGGTACGTCAGTTGCAGGATATGCAATCACGTCAGTTATGGGGTCTTAATTAAATATGAAGCTCGTTGCGATGGCAGTTACGCGGCGTCATTGTGGATTTTGACGCGGCGATTGCCCGCGATTTGTTTCGTTCGGTGAGAGAATGCGTTAATCTTTATTATTATTACATTGTAAAAAAACCTATTTCCGCACATCAATATTTAAAAAACTAGTGAGTTTAAACTAATAGGTTTTAAACGTCACCGAATTCAAATATGTGACTTCGTTAATTTATTTTCTATATAAATGCGTGTTGTACAAAAGCTAATCGCTCAGCCTACAGCATTGTCAGCATACCAGCCAAATGAGGTCCACTGGAAGGCCTCCCCCATGGACTTCCACAACGACCGATTCTATGCGACCTGCATCCAACGGCTCCCAGCAACCTTTACCAGATCGTACACTAGCATAGACTGCCTCACTAGTCTATTGATCCTAAGCGCAACTGCTACGCTAGAGGTAACGGGTTCTGAAATTCTCAGTAGCAGCTCAAAGCCTGGATTTGTGCTCGGTTAATAGCAACATGATCGCCCCCTATACCTGAACATACGTACCTGCAAAATGTGAGTATACATCAGTACACCTCTGTCTATCCTTTCGGGGAATACAGATGTGATGGTATGTTATACTAGCATAGTCAGCTAAATCCAAATAAATCATGATTTAGTAAAATCAAATTAGTTAAGTAATTCGAGTCCCAAATATCTAAATCTCTTTGACTACAATAGAATAGAAATACAATCAAATATAAAGAATATATTGTTAATACCTTATAGACTAGACTAGACCTACTGTATAAATAACGGAAGTGATATAAAATACTAAAATAGATACCTACTAATACAAATGTTTGGCATGAATGAACCTCTAGGACGAATGAGGAGGTCCTCTGTTAGGACGAAAACAATGTGTACAGCTGAAAAAAACTGACAAAGAACACAGAGTAAATACACATAGATCAGAATTTCAATTAAATTCTTCTGGAGTTCCTCAAGGCAGCATCTTGGGACCTTTACTCTTTCTGCTCTATATAAATGATCTGCCTACGGCAACAAAACATCAATGTGTATTATTTGCCGATGATATATCTGTTGTCGTGCCACACAACCCGAAATCAATGGCCCATGAGACTTTATTACAAACCGCGGTAGAGAATATACTATGCTGGTTAGATAAAAATAAGTTATGCGTTAATCTCTCAAAAACTAAGTACGTAAATTTCTCAAATTATAAATCCAAACCTAATAATGTAATTAACTTAACATGCCGTGGACATACAATTGAAAAGGTTAATGAAATGAAATTCCTCGGTCTGGTATTGGACAGTCATTGCAATTGGAGGGGACATGTTAGTTATATTTGCAAAAAATTAAACAAGTATGTATATCTACTTAAGAAACTGAAGAGAACCTCGTCGCAGAAAACTGCACTTTTGGCATATCATGGTTTTATTGTCTCTCTTTTAAGATACGGTTTACTTCTTTGGGGAAACTCCACCGACATTAAACAGGCCTTCATAATTCAGAAAAAAGGCTTAAGAGCACTCTGTGGAGTGGGTCCACTGACATCGTGTAGACCTCTTATTAAGAAATTAAACTTGCTTACCTTGACTAGCCTGTATATTCTCCAAGCAGGTATTTTTGTAAAAGAGCAACATACATTATTTGAACAAATGAAAAACGATAAGAATTCTATTATAAAAAAAAGGGACCCTACTCGTCTTATATTGCCGAAATGTAAGTCTGCTCTATTCCAGAAAAATTGCTACCTAATGACTATAAGAATATTTAATAAAATTCCAAAATGTATTAGAGAACTACCTATAAATCAATTTAAGAGTAAACTTTACAGGTGGCTATTAGAGCATTGTTTTTATGATATTAATGAATTTTTAAGATGACATTTTATTGACATGATTTAATTTGACATTAATTTTATTCAGAAAACCAATTAGTACATAGGACTTTTTATTTATATTTCATTAACGGAATTATAATTAATTGTAAAATAGAGATTTTTAAATTATTTATAGAATGTACCTACCTAATACATATAATTTTAACTTTGCATGCCTCAACCATATGGCGGAGTATGATGAACTAACCACATATTTTTAAGAACTTATTGTACCATGCTTCACGCAAATAAAGATCATTTCATTTCATTTCTATATTACAGAATGAATGAATCAAAGGTCAATAAACGTCTACATTTTTACAAGCTACTCTCCGAACTTATGAACTCCTAGTAAAGCTAGAGCTTTCAATGGCTCTTAACGTGCTTTCGAAGCTCCTTTGCTCAAAACTACGAAAAATTATTCAAAAATAAAATACTGACGTGATTCTGAGGAGCAAGGGAGCTTGGATTAACAAGTTTCATGGACTTTTCACAGGAGTTTTTTTTTATTACCATTTATATCAATGAATTTTTTTAGTCTCATATTAGCGAAAGAGGCCGAATTACAGCTACATATTTTTTGTTCCAGGTGCATAGCCTCGTGGATATATAATTAAACAGTAGTAATAAATCAATAAACATGATTGCGAATACTGTGCTATTAGTAAAATCGTAATTGAGCACTGAATAAATTATTTCCTTGTCCGTAAACTGCCGAAAATTAACCTTGTTATATGTACTAACACTAAAGCTAACGATTCTGACTTCCCAATTGCCACTATGACAATGCATCATAAATATAATCTAATAATATACGAAATCGCTTCTTGCGGTAATTGTTTACCATGCCTATCCAAAAAGATTTTCCCTATTCAAATAGACAAAGAGTACGTAAAATAAAACATCACGAACATAATACGAAGAAACGCAGCGTTCTTTTAAAAGCCAATAACAATATGAGTTTAACAAACTGCAACATAAGGGTAGTTTAAAATCGATAAAGCCTTTTCCGCACCATCAATTCGCACGTACAAGAACAGCCCGGGCCAGCCTTGGAACCCCCGCCGACTGTCTTTGTGTCTTAATAACTGCTACAGTCACAAAGGAACCCTCAAAAGGAATTGATAGAAAATTAGTATGAGGAGTAATTTAATTGTAATTTGTATTAGTACTAAGTAAAGGGGACTTGAGTTGCTAATGATACATCCAGTCTTCACAGCCTATAAATACAGAATGAGGATAGTTGTCGTACATGAAAATTTGCAGGTTTCAAAGGCGATATACGTATACAATAATATTATAACAGAGACATGGAAAATATTTAGCAAGTTTGTAACAGTTATAAAATATTGTTGTGAATAAATGGATTAATACATTTTCAGGACTCACTCCCCTTTGCTGAATTTTTTATCTAGTATTAACTTATCAACTAGCCTCCAGAAAATAATTAGCTATACTAAGCTTATATTGATTTTTAAATTAATGGGCAGGGCTGCAAGCTTGCGTATATGAAAACGCATCAAGGATTTTGTGGAAAGAAAAACTTAATTCAAGTACCTATCAAAAGATTAAAATCAACAACATAGTTTAATTCTAGCAGACACTTCCGGCCCAAAGGACCAAAATTTCTAAGACTAAAAAAACCTTTATTGGTAAATGATAGAACTTATTTGACCCTAATGCGAACAAACACACGTAGGCAAAAACATAATTAGATTTATCATAATATCAGATAATTAAACAAACATTTTTAACAGGGAATGTTGAGCAGATAAGTTTTTCTCTTGTTATTATCTTGTATGTTAATACACTGGCATAAAACAGAAATATTCTTTTCACGGCGAGCACAAAACCTGTACAAAGAAACCAACATAAGCCGAATAACTGTTATTAAAGAAAGGCAAACAACTTTTTTACGAGAAATAAATGTTATAGCGAAATGTATACTCGCACTTCAGTAAAGAAAAACGCCTTAAGGTACGGAACGAAGAGGTTCGCGTATATCGTAAAGCGGCTAAAATTATCTATTTACAGATCTTCTTGAGGTAGACACTTTCGTCAACATTATCGTATTCTTTTTAGCACTATCCGTCGTAAAACAGTAAGTACTTTTAGTACACTTCCTGCGACATTTTTGGCAAATTTCTGTATATGTTGATACTTTACTTCATTTCATGAATATAAGCAAACTATTTCTGTATTAGTGTTGTTTCTGATTTTAACTCTTTTAAATAATATTGTGATCATAATTAGGAGCGTGAACAAGGCAGCCGAAATTACGGGAAAATAATTGTTCCACAGTTGGGCATGAGTCTCCTGTCAGAACGCGAGGGTTTAAGCTATACTAGTCCACCACTCCAGCCAAGCCAAAACAAGTAAATGTATCAATATTACAACTATAAACAACAATATTAAGCATTTAGCTTAGCACGAGGGGTTAACAAGAATACTAGTAATGTGTGACCCACATTGCTAGTAAGCTTTTTTTTTTAAAAAAAAAAAAAAAACGTATGCTTAATAATACTAGCTTGCAAGTGTAAATACTCAAATTATAATTAAGTTAATGACGACTTCACCTTCAGGTACCAAGTTGTCCCATGACTGTCGCTCAAAAGTTGTATAGTTAGTAACCCTTTGTTGCTCGCGACCGTTTCACGCGTGGGACTATAAACCCTTCTCAACTTCCCTCGTATAAGGAAATTAATTTTCACCCTTAATAAAATTATAAACGCTTAATAAAATGGGAAGTGTGACCGCTTGCCTAGGCGAAAATGTCCAGGGTACTAACTGTGATCACAGTTAAAAAAAATGTTCGAATTAATTGGAAAGACTGTTCAATACGTACTGCACTTATTTATATCCGTGTATGTTAAACGATTGAAAATTTTTTTTTGTTTAACGCGCTTTTACAAACAGAAATAAAATAAAAATATTTACTTTCTTGCAAACAAAAGACGAATAAGTACAATTTTTTTTGTTAACTTCTTATTGAAAACGACCACAACAATCGACCAATTTCGATAAAACATACGGGATCAAAAAAAATATCTAATATCAATAAAACAAGGTTCTAGCGACAAATTATAATATATAATGTGGATTATACAAATCAAATGTAAATATACACATACCTAATGTATCTTATACGTCGTATTTAAACAAGTAGGCATTAGCACATGGGCTTATGAAAAAATGCTTCTTGCCATATATATTTTTTTCATTCTGTCATTACTTTATTTTATATAATAAAACGACAAATATGCACGTACAGCCAATCAAATTAGAATGTTTGTTTTATAAATCAAGCCACTAAAATATGGGATAATTAGGAAATATCAGACTCAACAAAACACACAACTCATTGAAACGCGCACATTCATGTTCCAACAGTAGGGTACTAAGGTATTAGTCACATATGTATGTACATTTGAAATTACTAAGGCGTCCGCCGCAGTCGTAAAGCTGTGTTCGCTAATAACTTGAACTGCATTAATTATGGCCCGACGCAATCTGGAAAACAGTTGTTACACTTTACAACACTTGCGTAATTAGTTTTAATTACCTGTATCGATTACCGGCTCAGTCGACATCTGAAACAAAATTACTTACGTTAAACAATACTATTACATTATTTGGTTTATTAATAATTAGGAAATAATACTCAGTAGCGATATGTTCCTTCCAAGATAAAACCCGAACGAATCAATTTAAGTCCACTTCTATCATGCGTATTGCTGAAATGTGGAATGAGCTTCTTGAGTGGGTCTTCCCAGGTGGGTATAATCTAGATGTCATAAAATCACGAGTGAATCGGTTTTTCAAGGCAAGCGCGGTCCATTATAGATCGCAGTGTTCCTTATAATCAGAAATTGGCGGTCAAGCGTAGGCGTATCTTAAATACAAAAAACTTCTTTCTTTGAGGTGTTAGAAGTGCGGTTAGGACTTTTACTATTATAATATATTGTGATTCCAGAGCTTTATGGTAAGTACCTCAGATTACCTTGTGATCATAGTAGGTATTACTATGATCACAAGGTAATCTGAGGTTAAGCTGCACTTTCCCAGGTCAGACAACGGATCAAGTACCGTGGTATCCCTGAAGGACATGATGTAGAGCTGTCGGGCTCGGTCTTCATATACCTAAACTTTTTTTTAATTTTGCAAGCAGAAGCAACTCGGTGTTTGGATTTATGCCCAGTTAATGTTAATAGGCGCGCCCTTATAACATGAGATCTAATAATACTATCGTACTGTGGGTGTTCATTGGTACATCACTGCCTAACTCTTCGCGGAAAAAGGCTTAATGGTATGTTTTCTTGTAATTAAAACACACGATCATTGAAAATACAGATAACATTACGATTTTTTATATTACAAACCTACATACATTCACGCCTATTTCCCACAAAGGTAGGCAGAAACTATATCTACTTATAGTGTCAAGTCAAATCCTATATTATTGATTAACAATATTCTATTTTGGTCTAACAACCTAAAATTATATTAATTAATTAGCTAACTAACATTCAAGTGTCTTTCCCTCCGATAAATCGTCGCACCCTGCAGGTACGGCCTTTGACAAATACTAATATAAATGGCATGTCAAACGTAACCATTTTCGTGTCAGATGACTATCAGAAAATTGCTCACTTTTTGTGGCGACGAGGCGACGCGGAAGCGCCCTCTGTCGTGACTGTAATGAAACCACAGTACACACAATAAGAGCTTACGGCCAACACAATCAATATGCTAGTAATCCGATACCTGACATTCAATTTGTGAAGTGATATTCAACTCGACGATAAGTTTGTTACAATTTACATTCGCGACGTATTTATGAGCGAGATTCTTCGCTGATATCAATTAAAATTTATTTTCCAACCCATCGTGCGAAGTGAAATGGAGTTTGTTGAGTTATAAATCAGTGCTTTTTGTTTTATGTGAACTCAATTAAGATTATATAAACGACTAGCTTTCCGCCCGCAGCTTCGCTCGCGTGGGCAACACGATATTGACTGTTTATTTTTTTCTATCTCTGGCGGGATATTACAAATTATCTAAAATTGAGACCAAATAATTTGTTCCACTATATTATTTTATTAAAATATAAAAATAACATGTAAATTTCTTATTAATTCATTCGTCCTTTTAGCTATTGTGATGGTCTATCATTCTGGAGGCCTCGTAGGGTCGATTTTTATGAAGGTATAAATAGTGGAAGACCACTTTGCTCTCAAGACTTAAAATTGCACTTCTTTCTATACCACATTTATGGCTTTTCTGTCTGGTATCAAAATGACCAGACTGCTATAAATACTGATTCAGTAACAGGCAAGGTAGAATTTCTTCTCTTTCTTTCTTCTTAAATCTATGCCTGCCACCCTTAATGACTCACCCTGAAATTTATTTATAGTAATTGCAAAGCTAAGTACTTCAGGGGGAAACTTAATTGTTCTTAAAAACATAGTTGGAGGGTAGCAAAGGTATTCGAGGTATGAAAACTGAATCCCCTCAAGCACATCCAGTAATCACAGTGACCTTTTTAATATTTTTGTGCACTGCTGATCAATACTCTAAGTCTAGTTCCGTTACATAGCTTAAAATTAAATGGTATAAGAAGACGCAGCAGAAATACAGGTGTCCCAAGAAGGTTTAACACTGTTAAGGAACTCTACAGGATAGTAAACTGTTTCGACCGCTTGTAGCACTGAATCCAATTTCTGAGCCCTCCAACGGTTTAAGAAGTATGTAATTAATAGCAGCTGAACTGTTTCGGAGTCAGTATTGCACGTTTGCACATCCAATCTATAGATTTCGTATGTATATTAGAAAAATCAGGATACACTCTAAGATCTATTCATCTATCATAGTCACCTGTCACTACTGTATTCAGGAGAGATGGTATACATATAAAAATTTTATAATCTCCATTTCCTATTTTAAGTAATAGCTCAGAAAAATCTCCAGCAGACGCATCTCTCTCGTATTTCTTTTTAAATATAATCATTACGATGACGATGGATAATGACTTCGTCTGCTCGGGTTCCTCTAGGTACAACAGAATCTGACGGAATACCCCTGCCAGCAACACAGTAACTCCACCCATCACTCAATTGCTGCCTCTAAGAAGGGTTCTATGGTGTGCCTCTCAATTCCACTTTTGTGTGCCATAGAAAGCATTTTATATGTATGTTTATCAACCAACGTTTCTTGAGTAAAATCAGAGTGAGTTTTCAAACATGACATGTGTCAAAATAAAAAGTAATTTCAATCAAAAACACTAAGGAGTATTGATATCAAATTCGAAGCAAACCACACCCAAAATAACTTTCCCCCCTTTTTTAAGTCCGTTAGGGGATGAATTTCAATAAAATATGAAACACGTCTTCCATCAATTCTGTTAAAGAACGTTTATGCAAAGTTTGAAGCAGATAGGACCAAGGAATCACGTTGTCCCATACAAACGTTGCCCCCCTTTTTCACCCCCTTAGGGGTAGAATTTCGGAAAATCCTTTCTTATCGGATGCCTACGTCATACAAAGAACACACCCTCCAAGTTTCAGGACTATACGATAAGCGGTTTGGGCTGTGCGTTGTTCCGTCAGTCAGTCAGTCAGTCAGTCAGTCAGTCATTCAGGACAAAGGATTTTATATGTATAGATATAATTATAAACTTAATGTTGTCTAAGAACTTGCTTGTTTGTAATTTACGAGTGAAAAGCTATTTACATAATTATGCAATTGTATTATTTGAGTAAGATGGAGATGTAAGATTATATGTGTATAGCCACTGCCAAGATCTCTGACGTGCTTAAACGGTGAAAGAAAATAAGCGTGAGAGATTTTCTCGACACCGTGTGAAGTCTGTCGATCCGCATTGGGCTAGCGCGGCGGTCCTAATCCGTCTCATTTTAAGAGGAGAGCGTGCCCAGCAGCGAGATGATATAATGGGTCAATGATGATTATGTATACAAATTGCATTTTATAAAACGTAGCCTCACAAATTCCCAAATACAAATTCTCACATACACACACATGTTGCTAAATCAAATTTAATAGGCTTAAACTATCTAAAAACAACTGAAACCAAACACCGAAATTATTATTTAAACTCTAGTTTGGGCTTTAATTTACTGTTATTAATCGGGTTTCAGGAAATTTATCAAGGCAAAAACATGGTAAGCCAACGAGGTAATGTTTTCAACCGTTATCGGCATTTGCATTGAATTAACACAAAATAACCGTTTAACAAAAACAATCCGGCCGAATATTAATACGGCTTTAAATCATATGGTAGTGAGTGTTTCTGCAATTAATTGCGTGAAATAACGTTATCGACGAACGGCCATTATACCGTTAAATGTTTGTAAGCATCATCATCAGCCTATACTAGTCCACTGCTGGACGTAGGCCTCCCCTAGTGTGCGCCATTTCACCTTTTGTAAGCATGTACCACATAAATAACGGACACTAAGTTGATTAGCATACCCGAGTCGACATTCACCGAATTACCCTAAAATCTGTTAACAAATGGTAGCTTTGCTTAATTGAATGAATGAAAGGTAAACGCGCGCACATGGAGTATGTACGTTTTTCCGTGAAAATGTTATATTTTCTATTTGATTGGCAAATAACGACAATTTTTAGAATTTGTTTTGTAAAATCCATATTTGTCTAACTGCGATGGACGGTAAATTGATTATACACCAGTAAACAATACGCCAATTTTATACAGGCAGAGATGACGATGTTAACATATGGTTCTAAATTATATTTTTAGATTCTCTTACATTTTGAGAGTCTGATTGTCCTGGGAATTAATGACGGACATTATACTTAACAACCCTGTTTTTTAGACTCGATTACTAGGCCCGTAAAGTAGCATTAGTTCAATGTGTACACATGCAATGTGGACTAAACAATTTGATTCATTGACAATCATAAATAATATTTTTTTCTAACATTGTTTCTCTTGTTGTGGTTGCTTTTATAAATACAATGGGTATTTGCATTTATAAAAGCAACCTTATAAAAGCAACCACGAGACTACTACTACTATAGACCATCTGGATATACAAAATAATTATTCTGTGACAAAGAACAATTATTTGTATGGGACCCACTATCCATAGCAATCAAACTATAATCGTCAAATGTTTTTATTTTTTCATAAATCATCATCAAAATGTTTTTATTAGTCAAAAGCAAAATGTTATGCAACATAAGCTAATGTTAACAATCTCGTGTAAGTGATCAAAACATAGTTATATAATAACAAAGATTAACAGTTCTGCGTAGCATTACATTCTGTACGTTTTGTTAGTGCTACGATGCTACGGTGCTACGGTGCTACGCCGTAGTCGGAGCTATGTGGATTGCGGTGCGTCGAGTTCCCTTTACGTTGGCGCTCGCCCGGGACCCCGCAATTAGATCCCGCCCATTGTTTCTCCAAGCACTTTCTGTTAGCAATTCCAGTTTCAATTCGAAGGTTGCGGCATTCCCTTTGCCGTCGACCACGCTACGGTTACGTCGACGGAATAATAGGAGATATTAACTCGACTTTCAATTCTTGAGAACTGCTGATCTATTGGATGAAGGTATTTCATTGTTTCAAAGTGTAAAGTTTTGAATTTAATTACTTATTCACGCTCTGTTTTTGTAGGACGTCGGCATTGTTTCATGATTCAGTAAAAAATTACTCGTCTTATTTTAGGACAGATATTTAGATATTTTTTACAGATGATTATAAAAACCGGTATTTTTTTTATTATTCTCAAACTCGTATTAATATACTAAACCTTCTTCTATGTACTTACATGCTATACTACTCATTACAAACATATTATTGGTGAGCATGAATCTATGCTTGTATCCTAACAGATTAATTATTCACACCGTAGGTCATAATGATTATTTATAAAAATAAAAAACTAAACTAAAACCTGTTTTAGTTTAGTTTTTTATTTTTATGTAATGCTCGTTATCTTGTCCAGTGCTCATTTCACTTTGGTTGCCTGGAAGAAATCGCTTTAAGCGATAAGGCCGCCCATTGTACCTACTTTTGTTTTTGTAAATATATATTATTATAGCTTGAATTCGTGGTGTACAAAAACCAACCCCAACGTAATTGGGGAATAGGCTAGGGGTTGACTTAACAACAAATAAAACACCACAACAAATTTTCATACGACCGAAACTATTGTAAACCACATCCACGTACCCTCCATGCGGTATGCTGCACCACTCGTTACAAACTCATTTCAGCAAAGTTGGTTCCTGCGTCATGCACAATCATATTTACATAAAAGAACCGCTGGCCGGACCAACGCAAAATATAAATAATGAAATTTCACCGACAGCGAATGTCCTGCTTTTAATATTTTTTAATGCAAATTAGAATCGACATGTTACTAAACGATGCAGCTTTTTGTTAATGGACGATAACGTTATTGTTCAGTTTTAATTCAAAACTGAACGTCATCAACCCATTACATTGTCTCACTGCTCAGCACAGGTCTACTGCGGGTTGGCAGACTTCACACGCCGTCAAGAAAATCTCTCAGGCATGCAGGTTTCCTCACGATGTTTTCCTTCACTGTTTAAGCGCGTGATAATTAATTAATAATACGCACATGACTTCGAAAAGTCAGAGGTACGTGCCTTGGATGTGAACTCGAGACCTGACAGTCTACCTTGGCTTGGCAGTCTAATGGTCGTATCACTAGGCTATCACTGCACTTGCACAAAACTGAACAACAAAGTGATACCTACGTAGTTATGTAAAGTGTTTAAGTAGCAGACTACATCACAAAGAACTGAATTTTCTAATTAAAGAAAATTTCTAGTGAAAGAAAAATTCGATCTCAGGCAGGGTTTGAACCTGCGTCTCTCTGGTTAAGTACACCAGACGCTTTGCTTTGCGTCTCGGTAGCTTAGTTGGCAAAGCGTCTGGTGTACTTAACCAGAGAGACGCAGGTTCAAACCCTGCCTGAGATCGAATTTTTCTTTCACTAGAAATTTTCTTTAATTAGAAAATTCAGTTCTTTGTGAAAATTTCGCAATATTTAATGCTAAAAAATAATAAAAAATAAGCATGATACGGTAAGGCAACATCGTTCGACATTGAACTACCTGTAAAGGCAGTCGTGTTGGTTGAAAGACATAGTAATGTCTTCAATAGATGGTGCCGACGTCGCCTCAAGACGTAGAAGGTGGAAGAGAAATTCGACATCACAGGCAGTGGTCTCGGTAGCTTAGTTGGCAAAGCGTCTGGTGTACTTAACCAGAGAGACGCAGGTTCAAACCCTGCCTGAGATCGAATTTTTCTTTCACTAGAAATTTTCTTTAATTAGAAAATTCAGTTCTTTGTGAAAATTTCGCAATATTTAATGCTAAAAAATAATAAAAAATAAGCATAGCAGACTACATTCCATATTAGTAGCAATCAAGAAACTACGAAAATCATAGATCTTAGAAACATATAAACGATGATAATTTTACTTACAGCTAATGTTTCAATAGTCAGGTGAGGTGAATCGACGACTAAAATTAACGTTTTGACAGATTTTATAACTGATTAAAAAAAAAACTGGCCAAGTGCGAGTCGTACTCGCGCACGGAGGGTTCCGTACCATTACGATTTATGACGTATTAAAAAAAACTATTTACTTGACGATCTCGTCCAAACCAATTTTCGGTGGAAGTTTACATTGTAATCTACATCATACATTTTTTTTTAGTTTTATCGTCCTCTTAATTTAGAAGTTACAGGGGGGGGGACACACATTTTACCACTTTGGAAGTGACTCTCGCGCAAAATATTCAGTTTATGACGTATTAAAAAAATACTATTAACTAGATCTCGACCAAACCAATTTTCGGTGGAAGTTTACATGGTAATGTACATCATATAATTATATTTTTTTTAGTTTTATCGTTCTCTTATTTTAGAAGTTACAGGGGGGGGGGACACACATTTTACCACTTTGGAAGTGAAGACCTATCCATAAATACCCCACACGTATGGGTTTGGTGAAAAAAAAAAAATTTTTGAGTTTCAGTTCCAAGTTTGGGGAACCCCCAAAGTTTATTGTTTTTTTTTCTATTATTGTGTGAAAATCTTAATGCGGTTCATAGAATACATCTACGATCGGACAGACAGACAGACATGACGAATCTATAAGGGTTCCGTTTTCGCCATTTGGCTACGGGACCCTAAAAACACCCCTTAAATGCACAAATTTAACCGCAGTCAGCGTATGAAAATTCCTATCACTATATTCTTAACATTATCATTTCCAGTTCATGTATGCTAATAATTATGTTAAATGGGGTTACCATTACTATATTTATAGAAATGAAAACACCTAATTTAAGTTACATGTTTCAAGGTCATCCGCTAACATTTCTTATTTTTTTATGTGTAAATATCGAGTCACTGAGCTACAAACCTACGGTATGCGCATAACACTGGAACTTTTTTTTCGCGTGCAACCGGTATCACATACACACTTCCCCTCTGTCCTTAACGGAGCTAGGCACAAGAAGTCGCAGTGATCCTAATATTTCCGGGTACGCATTATTCAGATACATTATACTACTAAATAGAGGTATATTTCCAACTTGGGCAACTTTGATAATTGTTAGGCATTGTTGAGAACTATGTACAATTTCAAAGATACTGTGAACCGATTAGTCCAGTAACAAATTACAGACAACACAGAATCCATTGTTCTTGTGTGCACAATGGTTAAAAATACAAAATGTCTTAAACTGCAAGATTATCTTCCAAGCTCTTAAAATAATAACGAAAACAGTCGTACTTATATAGCTAAAAATACAGCCGTCAAGTCATTTAAACTAGCTAGACCCATTGAATTGCAAATTTAAGGAAATAAAGCGATGTTTGGCGTTTTCTGTTTTACTCATTTTCCAAGTTTCAGAACTTGCATGTAATTGCTTAATTCCAGTGGGGCTACGATAAAGTTCCTCTGTGGTACCAACAACCTATACAATATTTATAGGCTGCGAGCCAGACTAAGTGTTGGCTGGCAATTATTATTGCTTTGTATTGTAGGGTTGAGAGAGTTTAGAATGTATTATGAATGTACATCCATAATACATTCTAAACACATAATAAATAATACGCTTAAGTCAATCGTACTATTGACTTAAACGAAAGTCGGTTTATAAACATGTAAGTAAAAAAACATTTTTAATAACAAGCTTCAAATTATACTCGTATGTAATAAAAGCTTGTTGTGTAATATATATAATAGGCCATGTAATGGTTTCGCCCCTTATTACGTAGGACCTAAACATACCGGCGAACTGTGGGTGTACATTAGTATACACCTCTGCTTAACCCTGTTAGTCAGGATTAGAAACCGAGTTTTCCGATTAGGTAAACCGATCGCTTTTAGCTAAGTTAATTGTCTCTGCACATGTTGCCGAATTTCTCTTTGAAATTGACCGTGTTAAGGTATCGTCAGTCAATTTCTCACTTTCCTTACTATTTTTAAAAGAACTTACTATTTTTAATCATAAATTTTTTACCCTCAATAACAAATCGGTGTAGTAAGCACAATTTTAATTGGTACTCAACAATTTCAAGAATCTGCTTTGTATTTAGGAATTTGATTAATTCTGAGAACGTCTTAAATATAATAATAATAAGCAAGTTGAGTTCTAATTTTGCGAATGTTTACAATTCTATAACTTTTAATAAGCCACAATTCCGCTACTAAGTAAAATTGTTTTTAAATAATATAACTAATTTGTGGTCAATATAATCTATAACACCATGTAGGTGCATGGCAATGGTATTTACGACTATATCATATACACAACTTGGTGAAATAAGTTTGCATTAAAAAGTACATTATGGATACATAATTCCAATTACGGTGTATCATTCAGAATGTAAACAATGTATAAACTTGCATATTAAATTGACAATTGTATGTAATAATAATTAATTGTTGATTTGTGAGAGTACCTAACTGGGTCAGCAATGAAATTTAAAAAAAAAATCAACTTTCGTGAAATAATAACTGGTTTTCGGTGAGGATCATAATAAGATTATTGGAATTAAATTTAACTATCTAGTTCTATTATAAAATAAAATGGCAGCAGCTGCTGACGAACACAAGCCGCATAAGTTTTCAAACTAAGATTCAAAATATTTTTATTCAATTAAGAGTTTTGAATCGCCAGAAGTTACTACCAGTTCAGAATTTTCATTTCAAAATGAAACCATAAGAAAAGGAGTTCCTCATTTAATTTCGTCCAAAAACATAAAATGGAAATAATGATGGAAATTGGATGCTTTTACGAGACAAAACCAATTCTAATTGGAGTTTTCGTATCAAATGTTGACTTAAAAACTTCATGAAAATATCATATTTATCAATCTTCGCTTTTCTAGAATGTTTCGTGTCTACGTCCTATGAAAATTTATTTTAATTATTTAATGTTTCATCAAACACAATTATATTATTTAAACAAGTCCAGTAATTTAAAATAATGAAACCGCACATCCTTAAACTATTCCTAGGCTATACATGGCACGCAAAGCCATACTTCTACGAAATACACCGGCGACAACTCTGTTGAAAGCCTTATCCATACTATAACAATTTTTGTAAAAACCTGCCAACCTTGTTACGTATTTAATTTTCTAATTGTTACGCTAGGGGAGCTAATAACGCAGTGGTATTTTTCTGATATTATCGCGCATTGAAGTATTGCTTTAGGGGCTATATATGATGAAAGCTCTGGGAAATACTCATTGTACCTACAATGTAAGCTTGGAAATAACAGTATTGGGCATATAATCAAGTAGTTTTGATAACATTGTTGCGTTTTGTTGCTAGCTACGTTCAGTTGTATTTTAGCCATTATTTGAAATTACATTATTCGATATGTTGATTTCAGACGCAGACTGCAAATTCAAATAGGTTTTTTGCGACAAAGCGTAATTCCATGTCCATATTTACAGTATTCTATAACTTTTGACTCAAAATACCTAATGTGAATAAAAAAAACAAACAGGTGTCCTATTTGTCACTTTGTGTGAAGCCTTAAAGTATTTGTCAATTTTTTGACATACAGAACTATTTTTCACGATAGGACAAAGACAAACTCTTCGACTATAATGTGTTTTGTTGAACACATGATATTTTGTAATTGGGAAAAGAAAACAAAACACATTATAGCGACAGGAAAATTAATTGGGCGTTTTATATTTTTATATGATAAGACAGTTTTTTCTATACTGACACGGAATCCCACACAGTGAAAACTAATAAGCATACCTTAAATCAAAAATAATTCCAAAAACAATCGACAAAGCTTTGCCCACATTGCCCACAAAAAATGTTAAGTCAATTATAATTTTTCAGGGTAATTGAGCCTATTGCGGCTATTCTGCCAGTGTCACGTTGAGTACTTGTTTATATATTTTACCCATTTGTATTCTTTTTTAATATCTTCCATGTCAACAGACACAAATCCTAAAAGCATAGATTAGGTGATAGCCTTTTAATTACAAATAGCCCTTTAATAACGTTTGTTGCAAGCGTATTTATTGCTGCAGCAGCTGCTGCAGCAGTTGCTCCCATTACAAGTATGATCATCATAATCATCATCATAACAGCCTATTGCCATCCACTGCTTAATTTAGGCATCTCCAAAGAGCTTATAGTAATTTATGTAAATAATTTGTCTATATTCAATTGGACTGCTTCATCGATATAGTGGTTGATGTGACAGCTGAGCATGACGTCCGCAGTGCGTTTCCCAGCATAGTGTTGTTTTTTTACAAAAGTGTAGCAACAGCTCGGAGTTTAAATTTGTTCCCGGTTATACGCAATAGTCTTGCCTTGCATGGTTAACATACCACCACCACTACGGCTGTAGGTACTATCAGTACACCGCTTCTACTACTTATTCTTTTTCCAATAGTGCTATGTGAATAGTCTAATATTCATGGAATATGTTGTTCCATGAATAGTAGCCTTCTATTGGTTAAAGTTTCTAGAAATATAGCTTTACTTGTTATTTCAAATAATAACTCTAATTAATTAAAAATACTGTAGGGTGATTCATACGAACAATGAATACAACAATGTTTAGTTACGTTTTTATTTTAGTAAGTAATAAATTAATGTCGTCTAGAAATGTGCTACTACTTAGTTTATTTCAATTTACAAAAAAATTACGTGCTTAAGTAGGTTCTTGATTTATGATTATTACATTCGTATATAAATTCTATAGTATTTCATGAACTGCTGAAGTATTTTTGTAGCCAACGCCATCTAGTAGAGGGTGGTTGATACTGCGCACTCGACACTTAAAAGCTCAACACAACATAAAGACTTGCACAGCCGCACCATGTCACGGAAAATGCTTGAACTACAAGTGCCGCAACTCTGCAGAACATAGATGGCGCTTTTTTTAAATTGCATAAAAGCATTTTCACAATGTTATTGATTGTCACTTCAATGCTTGTTTCCGGGTTTAATATAAATGATAAGAGTAAAAGCTTATTTCTTAATGGATCAAGCGACAAGATTAAAGAAAAGAACATTTTCTTCTAAGCGGAAATTTATTATTATTTGCTAAATATTATTACTTTTTATCATAAATAATGTGCTTTCCAAGAAACAAATAGGTGTTAAAAATAATATATCAGTCATAATGTCAGTGAATCAGTCTTATTTTAAAGTCTACGGTGAAATACTTCTCGGTAGAGCTGTAGTATAGAAACATTAAAAAACATGTGAGTATGAAGGTATTTTATTTTTCTATAAAGTAAGAAAAAGTTTCATCAAATATTCGATTAATTAGGTATACATACGTAGATACAGCCCTACTACAAAAAACTTTTGTAGTCTATCGGAAAATATAAATGCTAAACAAACATCTACATCTTACTTGATATTAAAAAGAACTACATGAAAATCCGGTCAGTTAATTTTCTAAAATCCTTAATAAAATTGAAAATTACCTACGCTGCGAAAAAACTTTATTTTCTTGAAAAGAAAAAGCTACTACATACTAGATTTAAAGCATTGTTTGGTGGATTGCAAGGAGGACTACTAATAAAACAAAATTGGACAAAGTAGCAAGCATTCGCATATTCTTTTCTACAATCTGCTGTCACCTAGAATTCAAGCAAACATGCCATTACTTAACAGCAAGCGGAAAAGCACAATAAGATGACCCAGTTTCGTGAAGAAAAACCGACGTACACAACATTTGCACTTTTTATCACCTCCAAGTTACAACACTAGGACAGTACGTATATTTATGCAGACAGCATGTATTTACTTCACAACTTTGTTTTATTAAATCCAGAAATACATTGTACATAGTTTTTTTACGTTCAAATAACTGTGCTTTGTTTAACTGTGTTTGCGTCACGTTATGCAAATGTTAATGTAAATATGATATACAATCCATAATGACTTTCATTTTCCTTTTCAAATTAGACAAACTTTTATTTTCGACGCAGATTTTGGGAATGATAATAACTTGGTAAGTCTGTAATAACTTTATAGTATTTTTTTAATATATAATGCTAAACATTTTACACAAAGATCAATTTTAGTGAAAAAAGAATACGATCGCAGACAGGAGTTGAACCTGCGTCCCTCCGGTTAAGTACACCGGACGCTTTGAAATGAAATGTTTTTTTTTTTCTGTAAATAGATCCTTCAAGTTTATTAGAAATGACGTAACTTTTTAATAATAGTACCAACAATTATTAACTCCCTTTTAGTTAAAGACCAAATGAGTATTCAAAAACAAACTTCCATCCAAAATATCAATCTGATTTGATCGAGGTATTAGAAATTTAATGTTAACATTAAAACGATAAGTACTTACCTAAAACATCAAACATAGTGACTTATTTTTATAAAACTTTTCCTGTTATTCTGCTATTCGTCCATAATATTTAATATCGAATTTCAACTCCAAAGGAAAAACCTAATATCATTGTTGTAAAAAAATACTACGTTCTTATTTACGTCACAAGAAGGAAAGACGCTAGGAGTAAGCTCTCAGTCTGCGGATAAAAGTTGTCAATTATGATAATGACAAGACATAAGAGTATCGCTAACATCATCGTATCGAATTAACCGTGCTGAGATGTTAATAATATACCTACGTAGTATTTTTATCTACATTTACGAAGCAGCAATTTGATGGCTAACAAATATTTGAAATTTTAGCCTCTCCGTTGTCGGATGAGGCTAGAATGCTTATCAAAATAGTAATGTTAGCTTTAAAGTTGCGTGTAACATAAGTATAATTTAAGTTACATTTATATTTTATTTATATCTTCTTTTTTTTGTGTCCAATAATGGGGGCTACATTTTCTTGACTGAAAAATCTCCCTAAAATTCAAATAAAAGATTTAAAAAAATATAATTTAAAGCATGTCTTTAATATAACTATAGATATTATCTGTTACAAAAACTGGACTGCCTCATTAGTCTAACGGTTCCAAGTGCTACGCTAGAGGTCCTGGGTTCGATTCCTACGTCATGCAGAGTGTTGTTGAGTTTTTCTATGAAATTCTCAGTAGCAGCTTGGAATTTATACGTGTACCCTGTTACATTACGTACTTACCTACGTACGTAGTACCCCTATTACATTGGACCTAAACATACCGACGAAATTTGAGTCAACATAGTACCGACACCTTTGCCTCAATACAGGCGTGATGGGATATTATGTTGTTTTACTAAAATGTTAGACGATTTTGTACGTACATACTGAAGGAGTGTCGTCATTAAATCATCCATAAATATGTAGCTTTTATTTGTGTAACGCAATGGATGGTCTATGTTTTCATTGCCGAATTTGAGTAACATAAAAAAAATATTTAGCAGGTACCATTATTCAAATTTTTATTTCTTTTAAAAAGCTTACTAGCAATGTGGATTACACATTACTAGTAATCTTGTTAACCCCTCGTGCTAAGCTAAATGCTTGTGTTACGAGTGGGTTCACGTCGGTAGTGCAATGGGTGGGTTTCGAACCGGAAACCACATGATCGCAAGTCCGACGCCGTAGCCATTAGGCTACCGCCGCTTCTATGTTACTGTTACTGTACTTCTATGTTTATGTTACTGTAGTTATTTGTCTTTTGTTTTTATCTTATTATCATTCAAATTTGTAGAAGTGTACATAATTTAGCTATTATTTTTAATATAAAATAACTAAACGACATTATGTATAATAAAAACTACAATTAATTAGATTTTCTTTACTAACAATTTAAATTCGTTGTTATTCCCATATAGAACAGATATAATTATTAACAGCAATAAATAGTATTGGCTCCAATGTTGGCCAGAGTCTAACGCACGTTGATTTGATGGACTTCAGACTCACGGAGCGACAGCTTCTATTCAAGAGACCTATTGAAATAGGTAAATACAGTCAAGCATGCATAGGGGAGCCATCCGTTCAAGAGTAAGGGTATCTAGATTCGTATATTATTTCATGAATGGTAAGGTATCTTTGAAAGCATACGATCTACGTTCTGATTATAAAACTACTGTGAAATGCGGTCCAGAAGATCAACTACAAGCAACTCAACCCTGCTTTGAAGTAGCTAAATTAGTAATCGTTGACTGTGATTTATTACAAAACAACTGACAAGATAGAGTGTGTACTATGATACTGTGTTGTCTGCAACAAAGAAATTTTCGAGAAAATCTGATATTAATGGCGCCAGGATATTAAGCGTTGCCTAATGGATCTCACATCATACAATTCACACAGGCCCAATTCCTCCCTCAGTCCCCTTCATTCTCTTTCGCCTCCACTTTTCTTGAATAGGCTCGGCAACGCATCTGCTCCTTTGGTATTGCAAATGTCGATGGGCGGCGATGACTTCTTACCACAAAAAAACGAAAACTTACCAAAACCTTCTTAGTCGAAGGAATCATGTTTCACAGAAACAAATATAAATATTAGAGTGATAAAAATCAGTAAAAATAAGGCCAAGAAAGAACGACCTTTATGTATTTACAAGAGTATAATATAGAGAAAGGAGCCTGCAACCCTGGTTTAGCAAACTTATCAAATATTTATAGTTGAATGTATAAGAAATCGGTCAAGGCCGAGCTTTGCGCTGAGTATTCTACCCTCAGTGTTGGGAGGATCATGTAAAGATATGGTAAATTCCAATACGTTCAGTAGAATCTGTATTAGTTTTGTAAAAGTAGGTTTTGTCTCGCAACCTTTCTTTCTAATTAATAGAGTTTAAGGAGCTGTTCAACTTGTTTAGTACAGTAATAATAATGCATAATTATTATATTTAACTACATACCATGCATTACGCCTGTATTCCCCGAAGAGTTTGGTAAAGGTGTACTAACGTACGCCCGCACTTCCCTGGTATATTTATGTCCCGTGTAATAGGGGGCGGACCTATTGCTAATCCAGACTGCGAACTACTAAGAATTTCTTAGAAAAACCCAATAACACTGCTCGACCTGGGAAACGACACAAGACCGCAGTCGCGCAGACTAATGAGGCAGTCACGTACTAGAAATATCAAAGTAAGTTGACTCTTGCAATGCCTCAATTTTCTCATAGACATTTATTACAAAAACAGCACTGCCGTTTGTAAATCGAACGGATCGGTCATATTTCAGGCGCGCGGCTATGCGGGTGGACGTCACCGTGAATTATGACGTCACCAGCCGACCGCGCAGGATGCGTCCTGCGACACGTCATTGCACTGGTATTGGTAACCCTTGTTTCCGATGGTCCAATAAATCTACTTTGATGTTGTCGTTTTGTTCCGTTAAACAGGTTATATTCGGTAGTTATTTTAGATATGGAACCATTTACTGTCTCACTACTGGGCCAATTTAAGCCAATACCTTACTTGCCTAATGCTGTCAAATGGTGAAGGAAATAATTTACGAGGATATGTAGTTAAATATGAAAATTACATTAACATTTATCCTTTGTGACAATAAATAATTTATCTCGCTATAAATCAAATATCTCAACACATGGCTTGTTTATTTAACTTCTAGCAAGTTTTTTTAAAATAAAATTAGAGAAACGAAATTAGCTTGCTAGATGTTATGTATCAAAACACGAATATATTCAGTCTGATTCGCCCAGCTTGACTGTTTTTTTTTCACGATTTCAGTGTAGGTCCTCGTAGCACAAAGAGTTCATGATGATTAGTACGTTAGGCCTTTAATTTTTTTAAGGTAAATAAATATAGAGTAGTGTAGTGTAGTGATAGCCTAGTGTTAAGACCATTGGACTGCTAAGTCAAAGGTCTCGAGTTCAAATCCAAGGCACGCACCTCTGACTTTTCGAAGTCATGTGCGTATTAATAATTAATTATCACGCGCTTGAACGGTGAAGGAAAACATCGTGAGGAAACCTGCACGCCTGAGAGATTTTCTTGACGGCGTGTGAAGTCTGCCAACCCGCAGTAGGCTAGCGTGGCGGACTATAGCCTAATCCCTCTCGTACTGAGAGGAGACCCGTGCCCAGCAGTGGGACAATGTAATGGGTTGATGATGAAATAAATATAAGGGCGTTTATCGAGGAACAATGTGCAAGCCACCTTCTCGAGTACCTATCATAATTAAAAATTTAATCATGTTTTAAGATCGAGGCACAAGTGCGACGAATCTCGTAATCCGTATGGAGTGTGAGACATTTTCCTGTGGCCTAATGAAGACAAATTAAGCCCACCTGTGCTTGAGTAGACCGACAAGTAATCTGTAATACTTACTCAAATATACTATGTTATATACAGTAACGTTTATACCAAATTTAGTAGGATTGGTTAGGTCTGATTTGAATCATTCGCAACTCAATTTTGCTACGAAAATTATTCTAACGATTCTATAAGAGGTATTGCAAGTTTTTTATTATCATAGTAGGTAAATATTATTATACCGTGGCTAGTCGTGGGGTTGATGATGATGAATAGGAAATTTATTAATTTTATACTTTAAATACAACGGTCTAGGACTAATTACAGAAATTAAAGATACTGACTTTCATGAATCTATCCCAAAGAATCTCTGACATACCGAAGATCTTGGACCATTCATCCGCAAACAGATCATAGATTTCTTTTAAATCCAAGGGAGCATTCACAGCAGCGATAGAGCAAGGTATAGGGGACGCACGCGCGCCAGTGCAACATGCACTGCTAATAATTTATACTTCTTTATGCTAAAATATGGGAGTCTTTTTTTTGCCTCTGCCTTACTCTTCGGGGAATTGTTTGTCATTTTTTTTCAATTAGACCAATAAATCAAAAATTGCCCAATAATTTCGGTATTATTGGGCATCGATATTTTTCTTTATATAAGTGTATATAATACTAGGAATACTTTGTATAAGTATTCCTAGTATTTTTTCTCGTTGCAATGTACCATTTAAAGTAAGGAAACTCTCATTCTATCAAACTCTTCATCATTATCCTAGCCATTTCCCATCAATGTTGTGAATGTCGATATTTTACACGAACATCTACAACCCAATTTCTAAATAATACCATTATATTAAGGATAAACTAACCTGTTTATTATGCCTTCTATGACTACCACTAACAATTGTCATGTAACGATAACAATTGGTAACGTTACCAAGGAAAACCGTCTAAAACTTTTACTTTTTGTCCGTGCACACCTGTCCTTCCCATTCCCATCCCATAATCAAACCATTTTTTTATGACTACCATTTCCGACCAATTTTCGTGAATTTTCTCAAAAAGATGCTTTTTACTGTTCCCAAAGGAGATGATGAACAAATTTGTAAGACAAGTTTTCGGGTCAGAACCCCGTGCATGGCGCGCAGGTATAAAAACCATGGGAATATTGAGTGGGGTGCCTTCCTTACGAGAGGCGAATTGACGAGCGAATTTGACCTTATTGCTTTCATCATAAGTTTGCCCAATTCATATTGTTGGCTTTGTTTGCAAGAAGGTATCATTACTATATCTATTTATTTCAGTTAAAAATTCTTAACAAAACGATACAATGCCCGGTGAAATATTCTACTGGTAGTACAAGGTAGTTTCAAACTATGTGGATTATGTAGGGTGTACGTACAATATGTCCTACATCAAAATACCGGGGCGATTCTCGCAAGGATAAATATTTATAACTACATTATAAATATTTCTCCTTGCGAGAATCGCCCCGTACGTGCATGACCTTTATTGCAAAAGCTGATCTACACTGCTTATTTTTAAGAGAAATTTCTATAGAGGCATGTGCGTAACAACTTCCTCAAGTAAGTTTGATAAAAAATTAAGCCGACAGTTATTAATTAAGGCAGAAAACCAGTTCGTTGTGATGATGCAAATAATTGTAAATCCTCCTTCCATTTTTTATAGTCCAGAAATTCTATAGGGTAGATTCTCTTGGAGTCATGAGATTCGTTATCTTGCTAGAAAACTAATATTCTGTATGAAAATTTTAAATGTAAGAGTTAGTTTGGTGTTTACGCTGTGGATTTGAAGTTGGTAGGTAGGCTATAGTGACTATCAATTACACTTATAGAAGTACACGGTCAACTATTGCTTTATCAAGTCTTTTTCTTCTCATGTCTACACAAATAACTAGTTTTACTAAACATAACAGGTATGGAAATCATAAAAATGTTTCACACCCTTGACGAATTTTTAACCTGTTAGCGTCCAAACTCAAACAAAAATTCGGTGCTCGCAACGTGAACCGTCGAATTCTCGATTGTTTGTAGTTTCAAAATTGCAGTTAGAAAGTTATGAACTTCGAAAACTGTGAATTTATGTCTTATTTTTATGGCTTTTTGTGGCGACAGTCATGTTTGAAAAGTTTTTTAGGAATCATATGAAAGTAGGTGAATACTGCCTGATTGCGGTTTCGTTAAATAATATATGTAGGTTAGTATGTCCTTACAACTATTTTTGCGTGGTATAAAACTACTATGGGAAAAGGACTATTACTTAGTACTTGTTATGGTTGAAGTCGCTGATAGCATACTTTTAGGTAGCACTCTCTCTCTCTCTCATTTAAGAGCTCAGCTCTTGTCGGTGGAGCAATCGCCACTCGTCTTTATTCTCTATCTTCTGTTTGACCTCTTGATACGACACGTATCACTAATCCTTTTAAAATAGTAGCCAATAAGGTGTTTGATTATGACAACTAATAATGCTAGTAATTTTCCGTAATTGCTCAGAACATTATCGTATCTTAATGTGATCTAAGCGTAAATAAAAATATCTGTCACCTCGTAAAATATTTATACAAAATTAATAGTAAATTGAGACGGAAATCCTCATGAGGAAACCTGCACGCCTGATAGATTGGAGTAACCCGCAGTAGGCTAGAGTAGTGGACTATAGCCCAATCCCACTTATTCTAAGTGGGATAGATTTAAGTTATCCGCAGTAGGCTACAGTAGTGGACAATAGCCCAATCCCACTTATTCTAAGTGGGATAGATTTAAGTTATCCGCAGTAGGCTACAGTAGTGGACAATAGCCCAATCCCACTTATTCTAAGTGGGATTGGGCTATAGTCCACTACTCTAAGAGGAGACTCGCGCCCTGCAGTGGGACAATGTAATGGGTTGATGATGAATATTAAAGGTAAATGGAACGCTTACGCAGGAAATCAAGCGTAGTAACAATGTGTATTTAAAAAACATTTCACAATAAACCGTCTTCAGTCACAAGTTTTGAGTACTAAGCCACAATAATATGCTCTTGTTTACGGCTCACTTAAGTACAATATCTTACAAAGTCGGCAAGCAAAATCAAATGCCATCACGAAAGGTTACACCTTCATCCATTAGGCCGTTGACAGAAACAAAATGAAATAATAATTTGTCGTGGAATTCGACGTGCGGGAATATCGAGGTTTATATGTAGGTATGTTCACGTGTCATCAATCACATCCTTCAGTCGCCAGGATCCACTGTGGCAGTACATTAGCTCCTTAATTAAAGCTGTGAACAGCTGGCGCAACCGGCCCCGTCATACATTTCAATTAATTCTTGTCACCAAACAAATTTGGTTGACGACTATTTAATTATTAATCAAAGTTACATTGACAAATTGTTTTTGCGCCGTATTGAATTTATTGGTAAACAATAAAATTTTGTTCAGTGCCCGATACACCCATTATATTTAATTAATTCGATATGCGGTTAAACACGTGGAAATCATACAAATGGTAATCATTCGAATTATTACCGAAATTATTGACTATTTGCTCTTTGAATATTAGATATAATATTACTATTTTAAACGGAAATTTCTCATAATGAGGGTGTTATATGGTTCTCGAATCATTAATAAAGACTTCATAAAAAATATTAAAAGGTAATTTCTGTAAAATATTCATCATATTCGTTTTTACAGCGAGTTTTTAGCTTAGGTAAACACAATCTTCACCAGCTCCCCAACCTTTTTGTCTAATGCCTTAAGATTATCCCTTCCTAGAAAAACAACCTTGCAAATGCTGAATTTCTTTATCGGATAAAAACTATATTAAAAAATCGCGCCGTGTGCCAGTGGCAGTCGTCAAAGTGACAGGCACCCTCCAGTCACTATAAGCCACTAATCGGCTTGTCAACCGCAGGTCGAGGACATTGACTTTCAGATCACGTACTTGCAATCTGCATGCCATGACATTGTCAGGGGGACATAAAAAACACATTTTTTACGGGCCAACACCGTCCGATTTTATATGCGCGATGGAATAGCAA
Organism: Subacronicta megacephala; assembly: GCA_958496365.1. Classification (NCBI taxonomy): domain Eukaryota; kingdom Metazoa; phylum Arthropoda; class Insecta; order Lepidoptera; family Noctuidae; genus Subacronicta; species Subacronicta megacephala. Next base: position 6,944,976 of record OY292525.1, read on the forward strand.
ACTTTTTCGAGATTTAAAAGCAATTTTTACATTATGTTATGCCCTGATTGTGTCCTATCTTCCATTTTTACAGCGGTTTCCTTTTTCGGTTTGTTTTATAAATAAAGGTCTCATTAAAATCATTTAATAGGTATTTAAAAATTTTGTTAGAAATTTTTAAGACTGACAGCATAAACTGAATCTCAGTCTACCAATATAAAACAAAGGTACAACTTCTTCAGTTACTTTATAGAAACAATCAACTTTGATCTTAGTTTCCTTAATTAAGTGTATCCGATATCCAATCAAACACAAATCAACATTTTCATTTAAACTTACAAACAAGAATGTAATCTTAGATCCATCAGCGAATGGATCTGAAGCTTGCGTCATAACACTAAGCTGTGAGCTGTGTTACGTCATGTCACTGTACGAGTTCACATGACATGTGGGTCGGAGGTAATTATCGCGACATATCCTGACGATATTAAAGCCAACGTAAATTTGACATGACTTAAAATTAATCTCAAGACGTGATGCCAAGCCCAATGACGGGTTGCGCTTCGGTAAATTTAATAAAGAGCTACCACTGAAGCCTAGTCGTGCTACTAAGATTGATGTGCCAAAAAAATATATGAGGCGAATAAGGAAATTAAAAGAGATGCCAACTCTTCAGTTATATTAAAAGTTTCACATTGAACAACAAGCTCTTTAGGGTTGGAAGGTAATATAAAAGACGTTAAATTTGACAGGAGCTGTTGAACAAAGTAAGGCCGTCTGATAGATATTTCGGTTGTATATATTTTGACAGTGATTAACCTGTCGCTCTACTTTTATGAAATGGAAACTTTCTGTGAATATTATTTTAGTGAAAAATTTTAGTAATAGCACTGGTACGAAAAGAAAAGGTGGCAATGAAGGTCGCTACAATATGAAAATATGACTTTTAATAAACTGTGTCCAGTCACTTTATTAAATAGCTGCCAGGTGTAAATCAACCTTAGCTCTGAATTTAATTTTGCCGTTTACGGAATGATGAATGACGGCTTTAGTTATATTATAGGCTATAATAAGTACTACCAATAAACTCCAAAAATAAGAGAGACAAATTGTACAACAGAAGATATGTAGCAATTTTAGATGTAATTGAAGTTGTGGTTCAGGTTTTCTAAATCCTCGCCTGATACAAGATTTGATTAAAACATGAACTATTAGTCTTCCATCTTCTTCAGATAAACATCATCAACCCATTTCACTATCCCACTACTGGACACGGGTCACACTCAGAATGAGATGGGTGAGGCTATAGTCCACCAAACTGGCCTAGTGCGGGTTGGCAAACCTCATACGCCGTCAAGTCTCTCAGGCATTTAGGTTTCCGCATGTTTTCCTTCACCATTTTAAGCACGTGAATAATGATGTAGTTATTAATACATGGTTCTAAAAGTGATTGGATTCTATCTCAAGACCTTGCTAGGTCATCATTGCAGATGATATTAAATCATAATTGAGTTTCTATCCAGTGGTTTATTATTATCGTGAGTAAACTTTCCCCTTTTACTATTATTAGAGCACGCTTTATTTTAAAATAGGCACTTCGTGCACCGCCCAATTTTTGGTGGCACCGTGTCTGATTTACAACAGTTACAACCGTTACTTCTGAGTGACGTTGACAAATGACGTCACACGCCGGTCACGGGCCGTGTGTTTTGCGTCACTTGGCTGCATTCAGAGGCGTTCGTGACGTCACACCGTATCTTCCCTGGCTTGTTTATAGCTGGCCCGTATGTTTGAGTTATGGCGTGTTTGTCTCACTCGTGACATTATGGAAGATGAATTTATGAGCAAGAAGAATGCGGATCGCGGCATATATTATGTGTTTGAGTGGCGGCTCGCGGGTGATAGGAGTTTTTGGGATGATTTAGGCGCGACCGTGCCGTTACGTTATGACTACTTTACAGCCAAACGGTGGGACCCAGACGTACCATAAATTTCAGACAATAGGTGATTTCGTGAGCGTCAAAAATTTTAGGGTTGAAAGTGACATTTAAGACACTGAAATCTGTCACTTTGAAATATCGAAATTAGAAAATTTAATTCGAATCGGATCTCAACTTCATATTTAATTAAAATAGATATATTGGTTTTTTAACGTTAGACGTTGATTGGTTATTAAGGAGGATTACTACCATTCCAGTTATGATATATATAAAGACTAGAATAGATTTCAGTGCAGCCGCCGGGAGGGGATGCCCTAGAAAGACCTCATTGGTGAGGTCCTTCAGAAAGGTCAGGTGTGTAGTGCCTGCCCGCAACTGGCGGGCGTGTATGACAAGATGTACAAGTATGAATGTGGACAAAGCAAAACAAATATGTGAGAATCTTAGCAAATGGTAGCTATAGTTTCTGCATACCCATATGGAAAAAAGGCATGTGTGTATGTATGTATGTATGCATTAAGACTAGATTGAACTATGTCTTAAACATTTTATATAAGCAGACTTCGCTCGCCTTCTGGTTATGAAGATATTTTGTATAGATGTATTGCAAAATTACACTTGAGCATACAGATTCAAATCGAGGATTCATTTACATAATAAACGATAGTTAAAGCACTGGCACATATACTGAAATACGTTCAAGCTATGAATAGAGAGACAACTACGGTATATTTTTAAACTAGGATTTCAGGGATTAAACCGCAAAACTCTCCTTATTTATTGAAAACCTTAAGAGTAAACGAATACAGCTCATTAAGGAAAATATCCATCGAATCTATTTAAATCGACTCCATAAAAAATATGAGTTCTAATGATTGATTGTTTTTTGATATTTGTTACTTACTTATTCGGAAAATCATTTGGTCTCATTTTTTTATGAATATTAATCACTCAAACTTTAGAAAACAACAATAACATGTAGATACCGTCTTAAAAACGATTAAATACCCCTGTTTAAAAAATACGTGTTTTTATTCCACTAAAGTGGCAAATAATCCGCCCTAATGGAAGGTGATTACCACAGCCTATAGACGCTTGAAACACCAGGGGTATCGCTGGCGTGTTGTCGACTCTCGAGGAAGGGGTCTGAGAGAGGAATGTGGCCTCCGGCGCTCCACACTCACCGTACGAAACGCAACAGCATGCATAAAACTTGACGTTTAAGACTTGACGTCGATATTGCTGTGCGAGGGTAGTACTTCCCAAGTCGGGCCGACCACTTCATGCTGGCATTTAGACATGCCAGCGAGACACTACTACTACTAAAAGTTCTAACCGAAAACACGTATTGAGCAAGGTATTCAAACCATGTTAACTAGGCCTTCTAGTTATATATATATACAGAAACATATCGAGCTGTATATATAACAATCTAAATCTTATAGGTACATAAATATAGGCAGGTATATATGAATACCCCAAATGATGTTGAGTACATTATATACAGGAAAATCAACGGAGCGTGAGGCAAATTATTATTGTATATACTATAGTGTTAGGGATAAATCATAATTAACAAATTAATTTGCGGGACACTATCATGCCTGAAAAGCGTATTCAGCATTGTTGCTGTAATGTAATAATTATCACCAGCTTATTCCCTTATTATACTCATAAATTCTACTAGCTGTGCCCCGCGGATTCTGTTTTTTTTTTCTATTTTATCAGTAACTCTAATAGCTGCGTCATTAGTCTAGTGGTCCTAAGCGTGACTGTTACGCTAGAGGTCTTGGGTTCGACCCGTGTCAATCAATGTGTGTTATTGGGCTTTTCTATGAAATTTTCATTAGCAGCTGGGCGTTTGGATATGTGACCTAAATATACCGGATAACTTTGTGTGTACATTAAGTGCGCCACCTGCCTTGGTATTGGTATGGCGGGCTTATTTCCGCAACTCCACGACTAAGCGCGTATTTTGCGTGTGGGTGGGACGATGTTACGTTTTAATCAAACTACCCCAACTCCTCGAGAAAGGCCGTCAAGCGCCCTCGCCACCTGCCTTACCCTTTAGGGAATACAGGCGTAATGCTATGCTCGTCTTGGCTCGATTCGGCTAGCCTTAGTTACTTCCTATACCATCTAGATCATCAACTAGTAGGTCCCGTGAATATCGGTCGAGCAGTTTTGGGGATCAACCAGAATAAACAGACGGTTAGACACGGACAGACACAAGAATATAAGAAATTTTTTTTTTGTTAATATGCGTTTATCATTCCATGTGCATTGAATACAAATCTGTTATTTTGACAATACATACTGATACTTGCTTCAGTTTTATTTGTATAGATTAAATCTGAAGGTGAAAAACATATTGTGAGCTAATCCTGTGTGTATTTAAACGAGTATATTGTCATACGTCTATGTATGACTTAAAACATACCGGCAAACTGTTGGCGTGCAGTAATACACTTCTCCATAACCCATATTGGCGTGATGGTACGTAGATACATTAGCAGGTCGTGAAAATACAAGAGAATAGCTATAGTTTCAACATACGTACACACACCATGAGAGTTGTGTGACGTCACAAGTGTATAGGTTAGGCAAGCGTGCTCCATTGACGAACACATCACTAGGTACATACATACCATCACGCTTGTATTCCCCGAAGGGTCAGGCAGAGGTGTACTTAATGTACACCCACAGTTCGCCGGTATGTTTAGGTCCCATGTAATAGGGGGCGAGCCTATTGATCACTAAGTAACATAGAGTTTAAACGCAAGCCTATACAATAAAAAAAAAACAAGTTAACCAAATTAACAATCTTAAATAGCAATTATTTTATTGATTGAATAACAAAATATCATAACATTACATACTATCACGCCTATATTCCCCGAAGTATTAGGCAGAGGTGTACCTACTAATGTACACCCGCAGTTCGCCGGTATTTTTAGTTCCCATGTAATAGGGGGTGAACCTATTGCCATTATCCGGGTACAAATCCAGACTCCGAACTGCTACTGGAATTTTGATAGGATAAGACAATTACACTGCTCAACCTAGGATTCGAATCCAGGACCTCAAGCGTAACACCACTACACTAATGCGGCAGTCAAATAAATATCACAAGTTTTTAATAAACAACCATATAATTCTGAATTAACTAGCACCAAATAACGGTTAATAAAGTTAATTAACGAAGCACTCATTAATAAACGAAATTAACTTCAATGAACAGACAATGGTAGCGCACGGTGACCGATTAGTTTCGTTGTTGTTACACAAATTAACCAAATTGAAAACTATGTTTTCGTCGTTAATCAAATATGAATACAAATAGTATTCAATTATGATAAAACAAATCCAAAGTTGGGCTAATTGAAAACTGTCTGCCTATGTGATGAACAAGACTATTGAAAATATGAGATTTTTAACCTATTTTCTTATCAATTTGGTGTCTATATGTAACATTGAAATAAAATAATCAAAGAAATAAAAACTCCATTTTATCTTATAAATAATAAATGTAATAAAAACGGACTACGTATACAAATTCTTTCCTTTATCTTTAAATAGAATTTGAATCACTTAACCTGGTTATAATAACTCACATTTTTTTTACATCAAGCAATTGACAATTAATTATATAAGTAACAGTATCATTTTTATCAGATTAACTTCATAGACGATCTTGGTCCCTACAGTGCGAAAAAAATATCAGTATTATAGTATGTTATTTGTAATCGTGTCTATAATGCCAACAAATCAAGATATCTATTGTTCGTTTGAAGCCAAATGAAATCACCGCATTCACGCCAACAAAAGCAGATCGCATGGTCGCTCGAGACTCATCAACTTTCATTAACACTTCCAACTTTTAATGATGATAAATCATGTTTAAACACGTATTCAGAATCGTATTCCTCTCGTGTAACGAGAACTCTCGTCTTAGTCGGATAATTACGGCCATCATTAATAACATACAGACGACGGATGAGACGCGGTATTAATAAGACGTCAGACTTGACATTAATGTCATAACTCGATGAATTAAGGATTGTAATTAGTGAGTGTGTGTAGGGTTAAAATTGGATGTCACTGTTTTGGGTGTTTGGATAGGGCAGACAGCTTTATAATCGTCGTCAGGGCGGCTTTTGACTTAAGTTTGATACCAACTTCAAACTAAGTTTGACGATTGATAAGGTTTTTGTTTTATTTATTTCTGTTTAATCTCAATTCGATTACATTACTTATCTAAAATAATCACACTCATGTAAAAGCCAAAACTTTTTTTATCCCCTCAATATATCTGTAGACAGCCTCATTAGTCTAGTGGTAAAAATTCGAAATTCCCAGTAGCAGCGGATTTGTGCCCGGTTAATGGCAATAGCCTAGCCACCTATTACATGGGACCTAAACATACCGGCGAAATGAGGGTGTACATTAGTACATCTCTGCCTAACCCTTCAGGGAAAACAGGCGTGACGGTATATTTATGACAGGATAAAAACGTAGTATGACGTTAAGTTCCATATAATTTATTAAAAATAAATAAACGCAAGGTTATGTTTAAAATTAACAATGAAATTTGAATTTATCTGCATTCAATATCATTCAATATTATTCATGTTTTTTATAATAAAATAAGCAATACAAATAACAGACCAATCGAATGAGTTATGTTGTGTCTGCGTTTTGGTGCGACGTGACTTTAAATGAAATATCAAATATCTGTTGATCTTCGTACAACTATTTTCGAAGTACAAATGATCATGATACTATAAATTGCGACATTAAGTAAATTTTTTTCATAACTGAGTACTAAAACTTATTTAAAATTTGTATCTTAGCAGATAGTAATGAAAAATGAAAATTTTGGTAAAATCCTTTCAGGACATTGATTCTATTACAAACGGGATAAAGCATTTAAAATCAAGGCTTAATTCAATTCCATTCCATCTATCACATGTTAGATCATGAAAACTCAATACCTGCCTCATTAATTGTTCATAAGTTTGACAGTTACGGTAGAGATCCTGGGTTTGATTTCTAGGTTGAACAAAAGTGTTATTGGGATTTTCTATAAAATTCTCAGCTCGTTTCATTATCAATTTGGTTTGTGCACGGATTGGGCTCGCCCATATTACATGAGACCTAAACATACCGGTAAACTGTGGCCTGTAAACACCATTGCTTAAATCTTCGCAGAATACATGCGATATGGTATAAACCCGCTACACTCCAACATATAACAGTTCACTCTGGATCCGTAGTACATCATTCTACATTCTAAATACAAATTCAAATTCTTGCCAAAATAGCAAAGTTTATAAAGATAAGCCATACACCCCAAATCATGCTTTCATTCTCAGACCGTACCCAAACTAATTAACTTGGGCATTAAATTTCCGAACTAATTACAACAGGTATAAGCCCACTGTTAATAAAAACGCCTTTCAAATCCATTCGGTACGAAATTAGGAGTGAGTGGTGGGAAATTAAAATTATCCTAATTACCTTGGGCAAGTCGATGGAACATTTCATTTAAAACGATCTAAGTACTTGTTTGACCTTGACCTACTTGATTAAATATTCATATGTGGGATGTTCTAAAAAGGCAATATTAAAAGACATCTTGCGTAGGTAAACAAACTTTTATGCTACGCGCCTACGAGGTTTCGTAGCCAACGTTGCGTAGCACGGCTACGTGACAAGCTTCGTGGTACGGCGTGTAGCATAATATATTATCACAGTGATATTACTATGCTTTTGGAAGTAAGTAGGGCTTCCGTGCGGAATTTTCTAGAATAATTTTCCGCTAGCGGTGTCAAATAAAAAAGTGGCCTATATATTTTTATATTTTTTTTTTAAAAAAAAGCTTACTAGCAATGTGGGTCACACATTACTAGTATTCTTGTTAACCCCTCGTGCTAAGCTAAATGCTTGTGTTACGAGTGGGTTCACGTCGGTAGTGCAATGGGTGGGGTTCGAACCGGCAACCACATGATCGCAAGTCCGACGCCCTAGCCATTAGGCTACCGCCGCTGCAATCCCGGAATCCCGGAAGGATATATGTGTAAGATGTGCTACAAATCCAAATGACTCCTTTAAATGTGCAAATTTTACAATGTTCTTTGAAAAATAATAAAGGAAGCTAGGCATCGAGGCAACCCCTATTTAACTTTTAAAACAAGCAATGAGAAATCATATCATATTTCTCTTTATACTCGTACGAACTAACCTAAAGTTTATTTTCCCTAAACAAAATTACACAAATAACAAAGTTATACATACCTAGAGACTGATTCAATAAGATTATACCATGATAGATGGCAGCTATGGCCATGGCAACACATGAGAAATTTCAAGGACATCAATAACTTCGTAACAAATGTTGTTTACTTACTTAAAAGTGATTTATTCATAAGCCTGTGGATTGTGACTAATATTTGGGGCACACTTTTTCTTTTGCACGCAATAATAGCATACCGTCGATTCTATATTTCGCGAAAATAGTCCCAAATTGCATTTTAGGTTCTAAATAATATTGGCCTAGCTTATTGCCTTTAATCGGCCAAAAATCCAAATTCAAATCTACTACCACCAAAACCAAAACCATATCAGATTTCTATGCACAACCTGTGAATAGAAACCTCATGCTCAACAAACGCGCTTAGAATCAATAGAGTCTATTGATTGCAAGCGCTTTTGCGCGTTCGTGCATGGTCTATTGAATAGACTAATGGTCTATTGAATTGAATTGACATGGTCTATTGAATAGTCACCTGCTACTAATAGTGGGCCAAGAAGAGGCAGACATGGCTAATAATAATTAAAAAGTTGACCAACTGCTCAGAAGGTTAAGCTACCCTTGCCGCGGTAAGGCTGTGGATAATGACCATCAAGACTCCGCTATGCCTCGTAGAGTACGTAAAACCGACAGTCCCAAATGTCATACTACCCAAATGATCACCGCTATGTCATAGGTGTTCATCTATGACATAGCGGTAGTCAGAAGCCCAAATAGCGTGACAACCGGTCTATCGCAACCAGTATTGCCCAGCTCGATGGTAAAAGTAGGTACGAGTATATCGACAGAAACTTCGTGTAAAATATTGATATTCTACCATACGACGAGGTCAAAGCTTGCCCCAACATGGAAAAAGGCTAGGATGGAAGGATGACCTTTTCTTTCAACGAGCGTCGTCGGGCAAATATTGTGTACGCACAAATACACATCAAGTTATACAAAACCAGTTTACGTTGGCCTCTTAATGTATGGGAAGCCTATACAATTCAATATCAGCTTAAACTGGATTTTTATAGGTTAACCTGTAGCCGTGTGTACAAGAGTATAGATATTGAATACGGACGGGACAGATTGAGACGTTTAATAGGTTACATCGGATTAGGGTCAAGTTAGGTCCAGCTGACAGCCTCAAGCACAAGCGACTACGTCTACCTGTAATTGCATTGTGGTTTCTGGAACACACGTACACGTACATAATATACAGTCGGTATGTGATTTATATGTAGTGCCGAGGCTTAGAAATTATTAAGGTTTTATAAGATAATTATATGAATGTCACAATGGGGGGTGTGGAGATTGGGTACGTCAATGAGTATCTGTATCTAGGTCAAATAGTCTCTTTCCAGGCGAGGCAGGATAAAGAGGTTGCAAGACGCACAGAAAATGCCTGGAAGAGCTATTGGACCATGAAAGATCTTATGAAGGGTGATCTTCCACTATCCCTTAAGCGGAGACTCATGGACGTATGCATACTTCCTATCTTCACATACGGTTGTCAAACATGGTCTTTAACAGGACAGCTGAGGTCCACTCTCGAGGTTGGTTAGAGAGCAATGGAACGGAGTATTCTGGGTATAAAACTTGTGGACCGGGTTAGGAATACAGTCATCCGTTCCAAGACGAAAGTAACAGACGTCACTCGGAAAGCTGCCACGCTGAAATAGAACTGGGCTGGACACATCTGTCGCATGTTAGACGAAAACTGGGCCAAACTAACCACCCAATGGGTCCCACTTAATGGCAGACGACAACTCGGCAGGCCCAAGCGGAGATGGCGGGATGAGCTGGACTCTTATCATAAAGACTGGTCCTCTACAGCAACGGACAGAGAGAAGTGGAAGAAGAGTGGGGAAGCCTTTGCCCTGCAGTGGGACACTACAGGCTCATAATAATAATAATAATATGAATGTAGAAGAATCTTAAAAAAACATGCAAGAATCGTAGCAAGTAATAGCCTGTAGTTTCTACCTACGTCTGTTGGAAAAAGGCGTGAATTCATGTAAAAAATACATGCATATTTTCTGCTTTACGATTCCGCTGATAAAATTCAGTGGTTTTTAAAAGAATCGTTAATCTAAGAATCTATAACTACTTAACTAATACTTACTGAAAAACTTTATTTATAAGTACTTAACGACATTTTAGTGTATTTGTGTAAGCCGAAGACAAAAGATAATAATAATATTTATGATCGCATCAACTATCAAGGAAATCTTTCTTAAACCAAGATGAAATAGAAGTAACGTTAACAAATTACGTATCATCACTATCATCCCACCAAAGCACTAGTGATCTATAAAACTAGCATCCAGTTGACGAGAGCTCATAATCGCAATGCATTTATTTCTCGCCCGGTCATATTCACTCACGTAAAGGTGACGTCAGACGAACTATTTAGGATTTATTTTGTCAACAAAAATCGGATAAAGATTTGGACGAAATCTTAATTTTGTCACTTTTTATTGTATGACCTGTAACCCGTGAAGCGCCATCATCTAGACGCAATGCAAAATGTATTGTTTTTCCCTCATGACACAACTACGTGAGTCCGTGAATTAATAAGTTGGTTCTGCCGCTTTATTCGATAATAAAGTCTTTATTAATGTATTACACGCTAAATACTAGAAAATAATGTAGATATCTGCATATTTAACGTAGTGAACGAAGTATCAGGGGTTAGTTTTTTGCCGTAAAAATTATGTGATTCTCTTGTTTTAAGTCCCCTGCGAAAGAGGGCTTATCCATAGTATAGCTATCCCAAAAAAGGAAAAAAAAACTAAAAGATGTAACAGTTATATGAAATCATCTGGAGCTTGTGTATGTTCCCGAAAATATTCAAGAAATAAAGGTTTTTAAAAAGGATGTAGTTTTATGTAGTATGTCTACATCGTTCTACCTGACCTGTTTGACCTGTAAAAAAATATATCCAAGAAAGGACAAGCTAAACTAACAATTTTTAATGTCTATCTCCTTTAGGACGATTCTTAAAGGCAAATTGAAAGGAAAGTTTTATAGAAGAAGTAAAGGAAAAAGTGAGACTCATATCGAAAGAATAGGGTACAGTAGCGATTTCTCCACCGGATATAACTGGGTTTTAGCGATTGCGGATTTTGCTAAAAACTAAAAGCTATATTTTCAAACACAGTTAGTGATAAGCAAACAACCATTCACATTGTTTACTATACTGCTGTTCAATTTGAATGATAAATTGAATATTGATGTTAAATAAATGCAGAACAAATAGCTTCCACCTTTTATATTTCGAGTTTGGTTCTAAAACCGGAGATAAATATTTGCATGGCCTGCAATTTGGTCTAAATTTAAATATTTTCGCATTTGTAATAACTAACATTATTCCACCATCATCTAGGAACTAAGCGTTTAAAAGTAAATTTGTATCGTATCCCGGGATGTTAGTTACAAGCGAGTTACCCTAACTCGGAGATTTTAAAGACAAGACATGGCCATGTGTTTTAGTCTGAGTCAGTCCAACATAACCCTTCGCTTATCTTTTCAAAAGATTAGGAAATTCGCATGGATTTTTACATAAAACGAAAAATGGCATCTATCAAACACAGCTAAGAAGAAGCTAATTACTTCTGCTTCTAAAAGCTCTGCTATATGAAATCAAACATATTCGTTTGTTTAAAAACTGCCCTATACACAGAACTGCTCTGCTGTAATTTCTTTGGGTTCATAAAATCGAAGCCATCCAGATTTCCGGGTAGCCGCATTTAGCAGTTCACTTTAAATAATGTCCATTACTGTTAATTAAACATCAATGATACATGCAATAATACTAGTTTCCGTTAAAAAGGAAGTTCCTTTATTAGAGAAAATTAATTAATTACTTGTCAGTATGTAAATATCCACCTGCCTCTGCGAACCATAAAGTTTGGGTCACACAGAATGTCTGCAGAACATGTGCATGTATATGCGCAGTGTCGTCACATGCACAGTGCACAGCTGGTACGAAGCAATATTATGGGGGCTAAAACGGCTACATGTACCATATTTTCCAATATAACATAATCTCTAAGTATACCAAAAATCTATACAATGCGAGGTTAATCTTCTGGCCTCTTATGAATCTGGAATCTTATGGCCCGATGTGTAACGTTTCACTAACGTAAGTATATCTCCTCATAAATTAACAATTTCTGTCATTGCAAGAGCTACCATTCTGCTTCAGTCCTCAGCCTTAGGAAATAAGGTAGAACTAAAAAGGTATTGCCCCGATACACGAGTACACGTGTCTCAATGATTTGTTTATTAGAGCATAATGTTGTTTAGGACAACATATTGGAAAGTATATTGGAAATTTTCCGCTTACTACAAAGAAATTTTCTTTTTCACTACTTATACTAAGAATTTGCTCGTGAGCCTGCTTTATTTGCAAACTTTATACCAAAAGTTTGTCGAACAAAAGCTTATTCCTTGAAAGGTACTATGACCCGTGTCTGTGACCGCCTTTCGGATTGGAATGTTATATCTAAATAAATAACCTCCAGTACATAATTTCTCAATGCAATATCCCATGTGAAAATGCCTCAACGCGCCTTTACAAAACTTCCTTTCAAGGGATCCAGCCACTCGCACCGCGGCATGTAGCACTAGTAACATGTTTGTTTATACGTTTCACACGTAGCGACGTGTCGGAACAAGTAGTGTTCGCGCTTTCAAGTGCTAAAGGATCGCTTTTTACTGCGTTCGACTGTTCCACGCGAATGCACTACGTTTTGAGTGACGTGAACAAACGAGATTACTGAATCGATTGGTAGGGAGAATTTTTTCGTAATTTTGTGAGATTTAAAATATATTGTGATTCGGTAAAGTTGAAGTAGTACTGCCTAGAATATTAATAGCAGCTCACAGCTGTAACACATTAAGCAATACATTTACAGTGTAAGCTGATTTCTCAGTGTACGGACTGCCTTTACAATGAGCTTTTATTTTTGATGTGAAGCCGTGTGTACACGCTATATATTTATTAGGTTCCTTCTATTTATTTATTGTGGAAGTAACTATTAGTTCTAATAATCAATCAAATAAGCCCATTTACAACCAATGTTTTGGGTCTTATGAATATAATCACTACTTTCCCCAATAAAAGCTAAAAATATCACCTCACATAGTGATAGATGACATATAATGGAAGGTAGTAGTCCAAATAATGACCAAAAGGTAGACCTCTTTGTAAACAGATTAGACAATTTTAACTTACTTTTCACGACTTAACCTCCGCTACATAGATGTTTGTTAAAAATATAATAATTAAATTGTTCAGATTGTCAAATTATTGAAATTCCTATCCTACTTCCTACTAATAATATTATAAATGTTAACGTTTGTGAGGATGGATGGATGTTTGTTACTCTTTCACGCCAAAGCTACTGAACGGATTTTGATAAAACTTTACAGTATTATTGTTTGTACGGTGGGCAGCACATCACGTTACCACAGATAGACAAATTTTATCAGTTGATTTTGAACTTTATCTTGAACAGTTTAAGGTTTAAAATCATTTGGAGAAAATTTACAGTTTTGTATACCTTGACCTGCTGGCGACTGTACATCAGAATAACATATACCTAGGCTTAAATTTATACCGATATTTTAGGAAATTACCACAGGCTTGGATAAAAAAACTATTCCATGCGGACGAAGTCGCGGGCAAAAACTAGTAGGTATACTCATAAATAAATCCAAAAAAGGAAAATAACGTATAATGACAATATATGTTAGCTACCAAGGCGTCTTGAACGCAGCATTGTTTTCGATATGTTGACTATACCAACGTAAACCACAAATTAACAGATTATTGGTTTTGACACTCTCGGTAACCGTGAAGTTAGTAAAGATTTATTTATTTAGGAAGTAGCAATTTGGTTTGGTTACAGATCGCTTTAAAACTTGGAAATGCAATGTGTGCACAATGACGTGCAAATGTATAAATGTCGGATATGCTGACATTTATTTTGGCTTGGCGTAAAAAGACGAATTCACAATAACATGTTGTATAAGAATTTTATTACTAGATATCGAACAAAATGAACAAAAAATATTGATTTGCATTATTTGGATTGAATCAAATGCCCTTTATTTTATTTTATTGAGCATAACCGTCAACGATTGTGAGCTGTGTAAGTAGGTATTGGTTTAAAAAACAAACAACGCAAACGTGATAAACGAAAAAGACATTACTAAATATTTTTTGAAGTAGAGCCTGATTCCATAATGAAGCTCCATTAAAAAGTGCTGAAAAGGCAATACACAGCTTTTCATCAAAATAGAAAAAGCGAATATTGAGCGAAGTGACCGGAAAATTCGATAGTACTCTAGGCGGGACATTCGGACGCGTGAGGCGCATAAGCGGGAGCGATTTTATGCGCGGGGCGGGCGCCTGCAGCCAGCGAAATTACACGCCACTCGTCCACGCTCGAAGCACCCGATAAAACATAGCGCTGAACTAAAATTTCGCTAAATTGAAAACCCTTACGTTTAGCATCGAGCTTTTACCGTGAAGCATTCATCGAAATTGTTATTTCGTATTCTGTCACAGGTATTTTTCAATTAAAACCTGGATAGTTGTTTAAAGTGGCGTTATCCATTCGTTCTTGTTTGATTTAGGTACCTACCTACGTGGGTAACGTAATATATCTAAAACCAACAGTGCTGGGAATTTGTCTTGTATTTAAATTGTAACAGGTATACTCTTGTAAGCTTAAATTGAGATTGTTTTAAAACTATGTAGGTATAGTAGAACATGTTTCAGGAAGTATGCAGACTTCCTAGCGGTTTCAAATATTACTTATAACATAACATAACATACCATTACGCCTGTATTCCCCGAAGGGTTAGGCAGAGGTGTACTAATATACACCCTCATTTCGCCGGTATGTTTAGGTCCCATAGGGGTCGAGCCTATTCCCATTAACCGGGCACAAATCCAGACTCCGAGCTGCTACTGGGAATTTCATAGAAAAACCCAATAACACTTTGCTCGACCTGGGGATCGAACCCAGGACCTCTAGCGTAGCAGTCGCGCTAAGGACCACTAGACTAATGAGGCAGTCAATATTACTTATATTTCGTTATATTATGTTGCCCCATTAGTCTAGTGGTCCTAAGCACGACTACTACGCTAGAGATATTGGGTTCGATTCCCATATCGAGCAAAGCGATAACACGTCCTGGTACACACGGCTACATGGCAAGCTATACAAATCTAGATTACGCTGGCCTCATATTGTATGTAATACCTATACGATGACAGATCAGGATAAATTGAATTTGTTTAGCTGCGGCCTTTGGACACAAACTCGAGACCGAATACTTGGCAAATCGTGTTCTAATTACTAGACCATAGCTGCTTTTGTTGAATTGACGCTACTATAGTATAGTATGCTGTTAAAGTATGTCGGTAATTGCATGTCTGACAAGCTGCCCCAGCAGTGTGCGGTTAGCAATTTCCTTTTATTCAACACGATTGCAACACCTACGGACATTAAAGCCATGCATATTCGATTCATGTCTACTCGTAGTGTTATCGTGTTATTATAGATGTTTGAATACTGTCTCTCCTAATTTTCGATATCACCCGAATATCAATCCTATTTTCTTAAGTATGATTACTGACTGGGGTCATGATCATGAAATTACTTCTTACTTTTTTTAAATTATTTCTTGGCTTTGTTGCGTTAATGCAATGGAATAAAATTAATATTATAAAAACTAATGGATATAGGTATATATTGCTCGATATATACAAAGATATACAAAACTATAAAAATGATATACAAAAATATTAATCTTGGAATAATTATAATTTTGTCCTTCAAGTATTTATACATCTATGACTTTTGTAACAAAAAATATGTTTTGGGGTAAATTTTATGTTGAGTACAAAAACAAATTATTACGTCATCGCATAAAAGTGTTCTCTAAATATCGTCAAAAATAAGAGTACATATTCGAATAAAAATATTCATAATATCCTTTCACGAATAAAGAGTGTGCGTCCCTGCTAACCCGCGCGCCGCTTCGCCGCCCTTGCGCGCCTTGTCGTACGCGAACCACTAATTACTGCGTACCACGGTTCCTTCCGCATTTTTCAAACAGATCACGAACCCACCTAACTCGACGATATCGATTCGCAAGTTCACCCGGGAATTGCTTGAGGTTCCGTCTAAGAATTGGCGGAATGCAGGCAAGGGAATGCCTCTTTGTCCTCTAGGAAAAAGGTTCGGTATTAATATACGTAACAGTGACACGACTAGTTTCCTCATATTAAGTGCGTATTTATTTTCTTAAGCTATGGTAACATTTTGTAGTAGATTTAGTAGTGGTAGTAGATAATTTATTTAAAAAAAACACATTATCGTCTCGTGTTGAAAAGGTTTAACAAAGTACACAACTTTTAAATAGTTTTGGTAATAATATTATACAAGAAAATGATGGCAGTGTTTCAGTCACAGCAAAACGAAATCATAAGCCTCACAAAGATAAAGTAATACAAAATTATTGATGGGAAATGAGGCGAAAGATGTAGCTTTACGAAAACCCTGAGTTCTTAAATACTATTAAAAAATAAATAATATAAGTTCTGTGACTCTTGCGGACCCGAAGCCTAAAGTCGTGTACAATTTCATGGTACATTATGTAAATAAATTAAACGTGACCTATAGCGTCTTAGTAGATCATCTTATTCTTTTCTTATCTTTAATAAACATACCATCAGGCCTGTATTCCCCGAAGGGTTAGGCAGAGGTTTACTAATGTACACCCACATTTCGCCGGCATGTTTAGGTCCCATGTAATAGGGAGCGAGCCTATTGCCATTAACTGGGCACAAATCCAGACTGAGCTGCTACTGAGAATTTTTCATAGGAAAACCCAATAACACTTTGCTCGACCTGGGGATCGAACCCAGGACCTCTAGCGTAGCAGTCGCGATTGGAACCACTAGAACAACGAGGCAGTCATCATTCTTATCCTTAATATATTATACTATTAAGGTAATTATATAAAATATCATCAACATCCTATTCCTAGTTTTTTATAAGACTATTATCCAGACTATTTTGTTTGAGGTCAGCTTCAATATCTAAACAGATGCGACTGAAAAGAACAGATTAGACCTATGATATGCAAAAGATGCGACTAGTTGTCAGGCTTAGACCACGGTAGGCGCAACTAAGTGCAGATTGATAGTTCATCGTAGCTATACTTATTACTTAACTAGCAATACACTTAGTTATTTTAGTGAAGGAAAATGCGACTGCGGGCTTGATTCGAACCTGCGTCTTCTGGTTAGGTACATCAAACCCTATGACCACTAAGCCACCGCGAGTCCCACCCGCCAGGTCGGAATTTTCCTTCACATTTTAAAAAGTACGTCTTTGAGATGACGTCATGAGCAATACAATTAGATTAAATCCAATGATTCTCAATTCATTGGATCCCTAGAGTCGATTACAAGTTTCCATGTTAACTCAATAAAAAATAAATTGAATACTCCTTTTGGGGCCTTTCATACAAAAAGCCAATTTATTGAAATGTACCAATTTAACGATTACAAAGCTGAACATTGTTGAAAAGTTACTTAGAAAATTGAAACCCCGGTTTGTACTCGTTTGTGGTGAAAACAAAATCGTTCTAGAAATTTTGGAACGAATAAGTTTAGCATTACGTAATTTGTTTCACAATGAAATACTGAATATTTAATGTAGTATTTGAACCTTCAGACTATAAAATTATATTATGAACGAAACAATTATGTAATCTTTGCTTATTATTATTGGATTCATCAAGAATACCTTACAGAAGCGGAATATTACATTATTACGGCACTAAAAAACCTGATAAAAAAGTATGATTATTATGGTGGTATAATATAAATCACCACAAGATTTTTCTTCACGTCAGTACTTCCACACCAACACTAATAAACTAGCAGTCAAACTGCTGTAAGCACGAAATTTTACAGAACGTAAGTGTGAAACAAACAGTAAATCATGTCGCACTTCAGTCATATTTGAAAATAGCTAGTTCAGTCGTTGTAAGCCCGGCTCAGTCTAGGCCCCATCCCACGCGTGCGCCGGCTCGTTGTTTTCTTTTTTGCTCTTCAACTTCTCGGGTGCGTATCAACGGCGTGGAGTGTCGGCGGGTGTAAATTGAAACACTTGCAAATTTACCCCATACATTATTCATATTCCGAACACCCTCAGAGCCCGCCACTGACAGTTACAGTTGACGTTAAGTTCACAAAACTGAAGGCAAAATAAAGCAATACCGCGTCACGCTTACGTGACCTTGAATTTGAGATAGTATTTCGGCATATTGAATTTAGGGCCCTCTCCATAGAGTCTATTGTTAAATAAATGATAGGGTACGAATTATTGTCTGTGGCTCCGCGACACAAATCACACCCTATTCTAGCAACTTCGTGGCACATAAGTAAAGTGGGTCAACCATTATACGTCTAACAAATGGGTAAGGCTTAAGTCGGGCTGTGCAATAAGGAGTCGGTTCAGAAACCCACAACCTGCATTATTCTGACCCTAATAAATTTGCCGAGTCAAACGGGCATTGTCAGACAAATGAGTTTGAAGACGTACAGTGAAGATACTCCAGATATAATAGACTCGAGCGCAAACAAACGCGAATATACAGCAACGCAACTTAATATTACCTTCAACTTTCCTTAGTATGAGCAGGTAGGAAGGAGTATTTGAATACGAGAATAAAGTACGCTTTTCGCTTCCAAAATAGGCGAGGATATATCGATTACATTGTGTACCTACTTTACTGTGTCAGCCGAACTTCAAGCAATATAAAAGTGAATATAAATATCATAGTATCTTTAATACTCATTCAACCGTTAACGAAGCAATGGATTGCTGATCCATAGTAAAGTCTCAACTGAATTAACGTCGATTATTGAAGCATTCGTGTCCGAATACAAACACTGTATCATGATTTAGGGTCACAAGTAAAAAAATATTCAACCAAAACCTATACAAGCGTAATGGTAATTTACAAAACACATTTTCCTTGGAGAGTTTAACGTAATTTTTTTCTCACCAAGGCGTTTCCTGAAATAAATTACAAGTGTAAAATTCACAACAACAAAAGCGTAACAACAAAAGGCTCGCGGCTCGCAACATCCGGACGACCCTTCTAAACTTAGCAGCCTGATTACGGATTTCCGAGCAAAATAAAAATAAAGGGAGAAATAATACGCAACCATGTAAAAACCCAAGTGTTTTCAAACAACCACTCTGTGTTGTTAATGTTAAAAATGAACGAAAAATTGATCCAATTTGGTATAAAAATGGTACATTGTTATTTTTTGTCGATGTTCTCAACGGAACACTTTCGTCTTAGCAGTACGTTAATGTGGAAGTTCACGTAGTCAAATAAGGCAGGATCAGGAGTATAGTATTTGACGTAGAGATGAAACCGAGGATCTTTTGGTGGAGTTTGTTTTTGCGTGTCACCTGCTGCCTGAGTAGGAGTTGGCGCGGGAGGTGGTGGCGCTGGCATTGGAGGTTTTGTCGGCAAAAACGGACCCCGACCTTCAAAAGGACCCGGCGGTGGTGGCCTGGCTTTTCTCCACAAAAATGGCTCCTTATGTATTCGCCCGTGGTGTGTAGCCCTATGCCTGTTATTATCTTCCCTTTTTGACATAGGAGTTGTCAATTCATACATTTCAGCCAACGATAAGTACCAATAGTCGGCCCCGTCCCCAATTATCGGAAATAGCCTCTTATTGGAGAATCCCGGTCTATGTTTTCTCACAAACTCATCGTATTTCCGCTTTAATCTCTTCATATATTCAGTATAGTGGATAGATTTCAGCAGCTTTTCAAATTCTGATAATTCTGTTGTGGCAGGTTCTGAATACACACCTGCACAGACGTAGGTTCTGAGTAAGTGATGCAATTTGAAGACGACGAATGCTAGCCATTGGCGGGCCTCTTCTTCTAAGATTCTGAGGTCATCTGCTCGGCTTCTGATGCCAAACTCAGCAGCTTCTGCCGCTCGTCTTTCTCCGCGTTCTTTTACAGTGGCCAACCAGCGACGATAAGTGCGGTAACAGAATTTTGTGCGCCTTGAATAATGTCCTCGCCAAAGGGCCTACAATAAAAAAAATGGTTAACCATTTCAAGGTATCTCAAGAGAAGACCGTGTCCAGCAGTAGGACAGTACAGATTAAATGTAAAAAATGATAATGAACCTATTTCGTATAAGTATTATTTCAGATATAACGAGTCGTAGTAAATGGCGGTCTATAATTTCTGTCTACCCCTCTGGGAAAAGTGCGTATATAATATAGGTATATGCATATATAGCAGATATCCTCGTTTATTTAATTTTATTAGCAAGTAAATAAACTGGGTGTACCTGTATGCATCTCGCAGCTTTTGCGTAATGTCTTTCATGCTTGTTGCGTACGGCTCTTCTAAGCGCGGATCGTAGAACCTTCCTAGCCAAATGAATTCTGAACGCGCACTGTATAATTGTAGCATTCTTTGATAGCCAAGCCAAATGCTTCCTGATCAGCCACCCACGAGCCATGCGGACCATAATCATAGCAGCCACGAATCTGTCATGGTGGCGCTTTTCTGCTATGTCTGTTCTTTCTTGCAACTGGCCATAAAACTCGTCTGCGGTGGGCAATAACCGATAAACTGAAGCCATTTAGTTTGTTTAATTTATTCATTTATAATATGATAATCGTTTTTGGGTTGACATTAGCTGTCAAATGTACTTCAGGGAATTTTTACGTCTTTTTATTATTCATTGCCAGTAAGATTTAACGACTCGATGCAGATCTTATTGGTATGAAATTAAAGTTCAAGATAATTTTGAAGGTTTATTTATTTAGTTTGTTACAAACAGTATTTAATAAAGATCTTCATTTATAGATGGTAAAGCTATAGCTGATTTGCGAAAGGTTGCTTGCGGAAGCTGGATGTCGAGAGGAGGGTTAAATGGCGCACATTAGGGGAGGGGGATACGTCCACCTGTGGACTAATATAGGCTGATGATAATAATAATGGCACCTAATTATAGAATAATACTACGCATACATGACAAATAATGGAGCACCAAAATTAGCAAGTCTTATTTACATGATCCACCTAACTTATTCAGTCGTACCTTCCCTCCTTATTTCCGTGCTCACTTAATCACAATGACACTTTTGGTGCCTTTCAAGCCACCGTAATAAGTTCAGATATTTTTTTTATTTGGGCCCCTAAATGAGGTGGTTGCTCGGTTGCCCATTTCGTTACGTCCCCCTGAATAGCGATACGAGTTGTTTAGAGAGTACTCTTCGTTCCCCCGGCCTTCAAGCTCCCAGGCCGCCGTGTGAGACATCATGAATAATTCAACAATCAAATTGGCAAGGTGTGTACGCCTGTTTATTTATTTTCACCCGGAATTTTGTGGTAATTTTCATACCTATATGTGTTCCCGGAATTGAGTTACTCGATGGAGTCTAAATTAATAATTTTGACAATGAATTTATTTTATGTGAAGCTTTTTTGTGTTTTTTATGTATCATCGTCTAGCCTTTTCCCAAATAATTATGTTTGTTGATCTTTCAATCTGAAGCTGAATATGTGTAGTTCACAAAGCAAATGCAAAGTGTTGGCAATTGTATTACTTCTGTATACAATACACTGAAATGAAATTCATAATTAAGTTTTGGAATAAAAAAAATGTCGTGACAAATTTTACATTCTATTGATACCAGACAAAAAAAAAACAATAGTTGACGTTTAGATGTAACTATCTACGGTTATGCATCGCACATTGGTATCGTGCTAGATCGTTCGTCAAAAAAGACTACCTATCGTAAACCATTTTACCGTAAAATTGTAAAAAGCCAGGTCTTTACCTATTTCAACAACTTGTTGTTTTATTTTGTAGCTTTGATAATAAACAGAGTCGGTTTTTGTTTTCAAGTCGTTAACGTCTCTTTTAAAATCAAGGCTCGGGGGAGAGAGATGGACTTTAATAATTAATAATAAACCCGCAGTGAGGCTTCTCGACCGAGAAAATAATGACGACGGTGAATTTTTAATTTTTTCAACATTTAGCAGGAGAGAGCAATGAGACAGGTCAAGTGGTATAAAAATTCTGTGATAAAATATTAAAAATTGATGTTTTTAACATAACGATTATTTTTTTATACATTATATTGACTAAATATACATTTCCCAATTCGCTAATATTTTGAGTATCATAAGCGATTTGATATGGTTGAGCCATTATCCAAGTTAATATATTACCCACTGGTATAACTCAATAACACTTAGCTTTACCTGGGAAACGAACGCAGGACCTTACACTCAGCAGCCGTACTTGTGACTCTTCTAAACTAAACAGGCAGGCGAACTGTAGGTGTACATCACTACACGTTTCACCCCTCGGAGAATAAAGCGTGATGATATGAATACATTAGATATATGAACGGCAGACATAAATATCGTATAGAAAGGTACGTGGGTACTGCAGCTTATTACAATAGGTTTTTGTAATCCCATAAGGGAGTTCACATGAGGATTAATACACGAATATTGGATAGTATTGGGATGGGTTATTATTACCAATTGCTCACTACATTGGGCATCACTATTTTGAAATAGATTTTCTATAAGTTGCGGGTTTCCAAAATACGTATAAGTTTGTCCCTCTATTTTCAGGCAGGATTTTTAAAGACATAATATTATAACAAAATACGTTTAGAGTCATAAAAGTATGATATACGAGTGTGACTACGTCTAAAATGGCCTTGTATAGACCAGGTCCCACCTGAAAACATACATGCACCAGGCAGCGTTTAACTCAATCATTATTTAGGGAGTTCAACGACCCGTCGCACGACGATACCAGATCAACAGTGCATTTGCATATGTCATGTGAAAAACTAAGAATTTATAGAAAATTTTATTACAATTCTCATACGAGTTTAAATCATAAAAGATCTCCAGTCACATCTCTCGAAGAACTGCCAAATAAGTTCTCCTGTGGAGACCGTAGAGGTCCGATCAGATGAAGTGTACGGCCAGATGGAGTGATAAAAGCTGGCAGTGACTGGAAGCTGAAGACAGCGCTCCATGGCGTCCAATAGGAGAGGCTTACGTCCAGCAGGTGGCGAAAAAAGGGGTTGATCATGATGATAAAAATAAATTTATTTGTGATACAAAAATAGACACAGTCAATCGACTTACAAATCAATTTACAAACTAATAGATTTATGTCCCCCGTGCTAGGAGAAACCATGTTATGGGGAGCATCAATCCGTCTTTCATATGTTAATATTAACATATTTGATGATGGTGATATCAAAAAAATTTAATACGCAAATAAATATCACACAAAAAAACTGGTATCCTGTGTAACACAAATACAGGTAGCATTTATCATTAGGTACATCACAGGAACTATTAAAACACTATTAAGACCTTACCGACTCAATTACTAGCGGCACAGTGCTTTATAGCAAACATTAAAAACAAATTAAAATGTTCCGATATCGGTTACAATCTATTGTTAACTGCCACTTCTAGTACTAGTGCGGTTATATCTGACCCATTTCAGTTTGTACAAAATATGGTATTTTAACACCTAGTCGGTTTAAGATATTTAACGTGACGTCATTGTTTTTTTAAGATTTTATGCGTTTCGTCCCTGTTCTTGCAGAGACAATAAAATTGATTCCTTGTCATCATCACTGAACCTACAATTGTTATATTTTCTGAGCATTTTTTTTTTTCATTTTAACTTATTGTGAATGTCTTGCCTCTTGCTTTCTCTCCTTTATTTATTCGTATAATAACCATAAGAGCAATAAAGCGGAGCCATTGAGTTCGAGACTAATCAAGTGATATAATTTAACAATCAATTAAAACGATTGACTTGGCACTTAAAAGTATACCCATTCTTCGTGTTATAATATACGAAAAAGAATATTTTATTATACTGAAACAGTTTTTATATCAATTACCTCAAATTAACATTTATCTGAACTGTATAAATTTACATTTTAATCACATTCAGTACATTGTACTCTCGTGCAGATTACCAGTAGTAGCCTCGTAATTGGGTACAATAAAAACCACGGCATAAATGACATTCCATATCTGTAGTCCTGTATCTACAGTTCCACAAAAAAAAATATTATTCCTTAGGCTGTTCGTCCTTTAAGTGTGCCCATACTATTCATCTGATTACTATGAATATTTAGTGAGTTTTTGTTTGTTCGTTTGCGAAGGTTTTTGAAGAATAGAAAAAACAGAACCTACTCAATACTTTTGTTAAAAACTTTACTTCTTGTTTATAAGGCAATTTGTGTCGAAGCATAAATATAAATTGTAGTAATAGTACTCAATTGGTCCGTACAATCACTGATTGCCTTTGATGAAATTCCCGATCCGAACGCTGATTACAACAAATTACAGACGCTTTGTAATAAATTATAATTAATTGAGTTTCGTGACGTGGAAGGAACCCTTTTTTCATGGATATTCTATAGAGTTATACTAATAACAGGTATACTTTTAATTTATTTGACAGATAACGTGGTACATTGGTAAGGCAATTGGCTTCGGCGCTATAGATTCGCGGGTTCAAATTCGAGTTGAATACAAAGAAATTAACCGAGAGATACATTAGCAATGAATGAAAATGCAATAGCTTTCTCATCGTAATTTATTTTTAGTTGGCCTGTATGTCTTTTTCCCATGAATGTATTTTAGCCATTATTTCATCTCTTACTTTTTATATCATTTTGTAATTTCATTAAAATTATAAGTAGGTAAAGCGGCGGTAGCCTAATGGCTCGGCTGTTGGACTTGTGAACCCACTCGTAGCACAAGTATTTAGCTTAGTACGAGGCTACTAGTGTAATGTACGACCCACATTGCTAGTAAGCTTTTTTTTTTTTTAAATATCCTAGTTTTACTACAGGGTTTAGTTATTGTAAATAAAGATGACAAACAACTATATCGGCCGTTTGATTATAACCAGCAACTGCAGCCTATAGAGACGACATCTCTAGTGATTCTAGTGGTAGGTCATATCATATATATATCACCATATATATCACACGCGCGTTGATCTACTTTGCTTTGTCATTATTGTTTTATTTATTTAACGAAACACAATATTATTGCTACCGACGCAATTGTACTCAGCAGCAGAACTTTACCACCTCGATGGTTAGAATCGGTGTGACTTGTCCTTTAAACCAACAACGGAAGACCTAATCCGAACCCAGCTAACAGTATTATAGGCCATCCAATAGTGAAAGGTTTACATCAATTGGATAAGCCGTTGTAGGGTTACATGGGTAGGTACCTCATGACATAAAAACAAGGTTTTTCTTTGATCGAACCTTTTCCCGACTTTTCAGTTAGCTTTACGACCTACGGATCTGAATATTATATCTATATTAATACTATAAATGAATGTGACAGTCGGTCTGTTTGTTTGTTTTTTCACGCCTAGAATTTGGCAAAGATTCAGATTGGACCTGGGAGAAATAAATTTAGACAGACACTCAGTTTTAAAAAGGCTTTTGGATGCAAATCAAACCGTGGGTAACAGCTATCCAAGATGCACAAACCTCCAAACAGTAGCAACATAATATGAATGAACTAATCGCTATCACCTTCTAGGCTACAAAAATATATACGAAAATAGAAAAATAGGTTCAGTTTCGGGCTGTCAAAAAATAAGTACAGTTTTCCGATATTATCCTACATGATTAGTATGTACTTAAATATTGATTAATACTTCGGAGTCATTGCACACCTGAGCATATTTTTAAACAAATAACTCTTTTCAATTAAATAACGTAAATAACTAAAACTTGTAAATACTCACAGCGACGACTACTAAGAAAAGAACAGCAATTTCTGCCAGAATTTTGTCTATATACCATCAGGCCTGTATTCCTGAAAGGTAAGGCAGAGGTCCTCTACGCTATACCCGATTCGCTGGTATGTAACGGTCAAATGAAAAACGGGTAAGCCTATTGCAATAAGGAATAATGTCAATTCAATTTAATTTTCAAAATGGTATTTTGCTTCGATCACATAACTTGGATAACTAATTACGCAACACGCTGCATTTAAACGCAAATGATAATACAATGCAGAACACTAAAACGTTTCACTAATTACAGTAGCACTGCTCAGAGATGGTGCAATGCAGTGTTTCAAGTAATTTTCAGTAATATCCTTAAGACAATGCGAGGAGAGTTAGCGCGCCAGTCCTCTATCCAGCTGGGAAGATTCGTGAATTAGCCTTATAGCTACGTGATCATATTAACTATGAACATATGCTAGTTTACGACTAAAGCAAATGAACCAAGTTTTAGACGGATGTTCGTTGCGTGATATTGTTATCGCGGAAAGCATTGTAATTAGAATTTTAAAAGGCAGTAGGCAAGAATTATAAGCAGGGATATTAAGTTCGTGTTTATTTGAGTTTTATGCGCTGTTTTGTATTATTTACAGAGAACAAGGTAGATACATTCATAAGTATACTTTATCAAACACTAGTGATCTACCTACGCTGATCTGGTTTTGCAACCCTGAAGAAATTTGCAAATATATCGTCTTAGTGCTCACATACTAACAAATATTTATGCATTTTTTATACTGTGTTTAGTATTAAAATGTACATAACATTTGTGTGAAAATAACTCACATTATCATTTTATTGAACAGTAAAAAAAATGAGAAGAAAAGGTAGCTTCTCTTAATTTATTTCAAAAGGTACCTCCGAATTGTATTTTTTTAATGTTCGACATCTATTGCAAAATTCACAAATATGTTAATTTCGAATCTTCTATCCATTTGTGACCAATCCATTGCAGTCACATTGAGTTCATGGACAAATAAATTGACAATTGACTGGACATTTAGCCATTTCTATTTCACACTATCATCAACTATTGACGCTAATATAAAATTCTATGCAAACAAAACGAGTGTAAATGCAAATTCAGTAAAAAAGGTCCGCCATTAGATGCAAACTTACATGTGGTTGTGGTGAGTACATCTATGTGAATAATCCAATTTCTATGGGGCTCCACTTTGCCGCGGTGAAATCATAACTAAACTATTACCTTTACAGCTAACTGCACGTCCATTAGCCGGGAAAGCTCTTCTGTAATATATAGTAGTTTAGTTGGTTTACATAGACTGTTTACATAGCTGTTTTTACCATGAGATTTAGATAAATTTGATACACCTACGCCATATATAGTAAAGCCATTATCATCAACCCAATTATATTGTCCTACTAATGGGCACGAGGCTTCTTTCAGAAAGAAAGGGATTAGACTTCACATGGTGCGGCGGCGGCCGGCGTCGAGAAAATCTCTCAGGTATCCAGTGTTCCTTACGATGTTGTCCTTCACCATTGAGGCGCGTGATAAGTAAATATGACACGCACATGACTTCAAAAAGTGGTGCATGCTGTGGATTCAAACTAGCTTTGACGACCTTTGACTTGACAGTCCAATAGTCAAATCACTAGGCTATCAATACTTCTTGAAAACCATCGTCTATATATAAATTTTAATCTAAATACAATTTGTCAAAAAATAAGTTACAATTTTAGGTATTTTGTACCAGATTCTTTTTCTACATGCTTCAGCAATCCTTGCTATGAATTTGTAATAAGTAGGTGTTTATTTAAATAATATAATATTTAGGCATATTTCAACGTGGTGTCCAACAATATTGTTAGAAATTTCTATCAAATTTTCTTAAATAAACTTTACCTTTCTATAAATATAAGCATGAGGTATGTTATTTTCAATTCTTTTTGTTAAGTCACCAAAACCAAATACTCTCTATCTAAAGGAACACGTATTAGAAGTAAAAGTGACGTATCACCGTACTGAACAACATAACTATATATAGTTAAGTATATTACATATCATAGTTATAACTAATGTTAATCTATGCCAACACCGCGTTAATCGGATTAATGCAAACGTGAAGTTTAGCGAAGCATATGGTATTAAATCAGTAGGTACTGGTTATATTGTGTATCTAGAGGCTTTGTAAACTATAGCATAATGCCGTCCTGAAGGACAAGCGGACATTGTGTAACCCACGTGAACATTCTGTATTGAAGGGCATTGTCATTGTTGTCTAAATTAGTAGAAAATGGCGTACAATATAATTATGACAAACCAAGGATATGTTTGTCAATTGCTTAACAATATTATTTAAGACTACCTCTTTAGTCTAGTGGTCTTAAGCGTGACTGCTACGGAATTCTGGGTTCGATTCCCAGTGTTATTTACATTTTCTATGAAATTCTCAGTTCGGAGAATGGATCTTTGCCCGGTTAAAGACAATAGCTCGCACAGTATTATATGGGACCTAAACATATCCACCGTTTAAGTGTGGGTGTACATAAGTACACCTCTCCTTAACCCATCAGGGGCTACTGGGATACTAGCGACCCGTGCGAAGCTTCGCTTGCAAGAATTTCTCCATCTGAATTTCCGACTTTTCTGGTGGATTTTCAAAAATCTTTTATCACACAAACCTTTTCTTATAATATTATATTTGCGAACGCAAAAACAACGAAATCGGTTGAACCAATTCTCAAGTGATCACTTAGTATACAGGCACATATAGATTTTTATTCATATAGAATAGTTAATAATATTGCCGTCCATAAAGAAAGAATCGATCCCATCTCGATTGCGATGAATTAATCAATCAATGTTATTTTTCTAATAGTGCCGGTTAAGTATAACACCAGAACAGATAATATACGATTATATTTTACCTTTTGAATTCATCAGTAAAAACTGATATAGAAACAATGTAAAATCTATTGTATTGGTTACCAGCGACAGTAGTAAATTAAACCGTACATTTGGTTGGAAATAAAAACTGCAAAATTCAAAATTAAAAGTGACAATTATAATTTTCATATTTGTGACAAAATAAATCCAGATGTATTTTTACCGTATAATCAGTAAGTACACCATACTGCGATTTCGTTTTTAAATATTTTAAAATGTTTTCGTAAACCTTTCAATGTTAAACATTCAGGATAGTTCATTCGACCTAGTTTCCTTAAATTTAGCGTGTACCTTTCCAACATGCGAATTAAATTTCCAATCTTTTTCAAAAAAAAAAAAAACAATAAATCGAGTTGTCCTCCTCCAGTAATTCATGTTATGAAAGCGATGAGGGTTGAATAAAAACTTCCACATTCTTCTCAGTTCAGCTCCTTTGACCGGGTCACCTCTGAAGTTTGCGGACGTGAGTCATATTGCAAAATGTCTCCATGAAAAAGACCGTAAACTTCCTCTCTGAACTTAATACACGGTGCGGATATTCCTTTTCATTTATAGCGATTAAAATATAGATAAAGTAGTTATAAGTGTATTTTATTCAAGTTCGTCCAACTCAAATAAAATTCTTTGGCAGAAACTTTGTAATTACCTACTGGCATAAAACGAAAGTTTTAGCATTTCTTATAAACTTAATGTAAAGTAGTTTATATGCGCATATTTTTAGTTCCAGTTACTAAGTTGAATGTAAAGTTTTTTTATACTTATTTGCTAATGGAAACACCATTAACCCGGTTGTTGTAATTTATTAACATGCCATAACCAAATCTAATTTATTAAAAACGTAAATTTTATGCTCATGTTCTTTGCTAAATCCCTATATGTATACGGCAAACAAGAACAGTTATTCATTAAAACTAATACCAAAACGATAAACAATACAACTCTAACACAGTACATGTTTATCGTGGGTCTATATTATGTTTTTCATTAGACGAAATAAAAGCGGATACTTACGAGCTAAAGGGGACGCAGCCTTGGTAATAAAGTAGGATAGTATAGTGGAGCCGATATCTCTAGATACCGTTATAAATAACTAAGGCACACCTCGGTAACAAGGTCCATTTATGCAGAGTGATGTAATAAACCGTATCTAGTATATTGAATTGAATTTGCCAGCGAGGGCGGTTTATGAGGAGACGCTCGCACCCAACAGGATGCCGACGCATAAAAATGCCATAATTCTGTATGCAACAGATATGAGCCAGGCTTTACGACTTCAACACTGCTCTGATGTTACTTACGACGTGCGAAATGAGAGATGCATTAGCACACAGTAAAAATTTCATAGCACTTATATGACTAAATAAAACGATGCAAAGTACTGAAATATATATAAAAAAATTGGAACGTAATTTTTTAAGTTAGGAATAATATCGAGAGCACTTTTTCCATTATTAAATCCAAATTCCGAAACTTTTAAAGGTGATAATAAAATTCCAAAGCGCTAGCAAGTTGACACCGCCCTGCTCCGAACTCCTGACATCATAACTGGGTTAGAGAAAAATGAAAACTTTCGCAATATGGTCTTGGGCGAACTTCGCATGCACGAGCGTTGAGTAATAACAGTTTCCAGATAATATATTTGCAAATTTGCCAGTGGAACTCCATACTTGCCTCACCTTGCTTCAATTTTAAGCTTTAAAGTTAGATTAGAAGATATTATATTATATACGTCATGTCACCTTGATATTCTCAACAAGTTCTCGGTTTGTTGCTGAATTGATTTGTACTTAAAACGAATAATACTTGGCTTTAAATAGACAACCCATATTTATTTATCTATTTGACCGTCACAAATATGGCTTGCTTGAAAACCGGCGTACTTATCTAAATAAGTACTAGCGGGCTGGCATTTGCATTGGCATTTGCTGAACTAGACCTATTTGGCGCAGCCGTGACCCACCATAATGTTACAATCAAGTTTTATTTATATATATGATATATTACGATTTTAGGATTAATTTTTGTCTGTCTAAATAAATGTTATTTAATTTCATTCATCTACGACATTTCCGGGTTTATACCACTGTACTATACAAGCACCAATACTTCAAACAAAATATACAGACGTTACAATATTGTCCAAAAATATTATACATACGTACATAACCCGCAGAATAACTGGAATTCTATTTAATATTACAAGTCAGTAGTGAATACTTATATTACTTCTAGCACTTTCTTAGAAGTAAACTGTGCAGTCGATGACGGAACATACTTATTTATCAGGTGAAATAGTGATCAAACGGAAGTCTAGATTTCAAATCAACGTAGGTAGGTTAGTAGTGGTAGTCACACAAAATACACCTGGATACCATTCAATATAATTTTAGATTAAG
This sequence comes from Subacronicta megacephala, assembly GCA_958496365.1. NCBI lineage: Eukaryota > Metazoa > Arthropoda > Insecta > Lepidoptera > Noctuidae > Subacronicta > Subacronicta megacephala. Next base: position 6,976,458 of record OY292525.1, read on the forward strand.
TAATAAATTGAACAAAAAAACTAGCTAAATAAATACTTCACAGGTTTCACTTTTCTTTCAAAATATTGTTTAGAAACAAAAACAGTTCCATGTATTTTTTGGCGTATTTTCAGACCGATGGACAGACGCCAGCTAAAAATTAAAATTAAAATCAGTTCTCGATCAGCGAAAAAACAGGCGAATTAAGAACCTTGTCCTTTTTGGAGGTCAATAACAAAAGATCTTAACCCGATTCAATCAAAACAAAGCCAACTAATAGAATCGTAATCACAACACAATATAAATTAAGTCAACACCAGTTCAGATAGTGGAACATTTGTACGTACAATAAGTAGCAACAGTCACGCACATACAGAGCTAATACAATTTAACTTGAGAGAATGAAAACCGCTAGAGGAACGTTCGCGTACACCCGACCGACTAACTCGAGCGCTAACGTTGGATTTACTACTAAAGTTTTACTTAGTGCTTATTTCATGTGCCACAAAACCTATGTGGAGCTATGTACAGATTCTATTGGAGTTAAGGCTCGTGTGCATTGTGTATAATTCTGGATTATGTACCTACATCCAGAAATTAATTCGGTGTAAGAAAAACGTGTCACTATACAACGTGCCCACTCAAGCCGATGGTCTAGAAGAAATTACTGGTTAGTATAAAAAAATATTGTTTTTTCCTGGAACTCTAGGAAGCAATAGTAACACCGTTCTGTACCATTGGTTAACATAGCCTTAAACTTGAAGAAATGGATGGAACTGGCGTGAATATGTGTTTAAAAGTTCCTTTAATAATTAATAAAGAGAAAAAAAAACTTGAAACAAACACAAACACAACTTAAAACCTTATACTTGAAACACACTCAATTTGTTTTGAGTTGCGAGCAGTTTCAAGGACATGGTTTAAAAGCGGAAGATAATAATATTATCTCATAGCAAAAAAAGTAAAAACCGGTTTTAAACCATGATAAAATAATGCTATCTTCTAACCAGTTTCGGAAGTCAGAGGCGAAAAAAACAAATCCACCAAATTAAAGGCACCGAAATCCCGTTTTGGATATAAGATTATGTAAGTATTATGGTTTAATGGTGGTTTTACTTTTTGTTAGAAGATAATTATTAGAAGATAGTCATTATCTTCTAATAATTAACTTCTGACAAGCCTATCTCATATCTGCCTCGTTGGTCTAGTGGTCCCAATTGAGTTTTTCTATAAAATTCTCAGTAGCAACTCGGAGTCTGGATTTGTGCCCGGTCAATGGCAATAGGCTCGCCCCCTATTACATGGGACCCAAACATACCAGCGAACTGTGGGTGTACATTAAGTACACCTCTGCCTAACCCTTCGGGGAATACAGGCGTGATGGTATGAAGAAGATAATTAATTTACTAGAAAATAAAAAAAAACGGTGATGATTTAGTGATACAGTTCCGATGAGATAACGATGCGTGTCTAGCCGTTCCGAACTGCCCTGCAAGTAAAGTGATTTTGTGCAGAAACATCGAAATTTGTAAGGACAATAATAACGAATGCGAAACATTTATAACCCCGTCTTTGCACCAAGTTTTTATCGTTAAATTTACTACTGCGCTACCACTTGTATCAAACTTCAGATACACACAGTTGCTTTGTTTGAACTCCTACTGACAAATGATATGGACGAAACATAACTTGGTATCTACGTCATTTTCTTGCAGTAAATACCAACAGTTATGATGATAAAGTCACATTATCTCATTGGGCGTGGAAGGGGTGACCTACTTACACTTACCCTACACTTCGAGTTTCCATTCTCTTTCATGTATAGGTACATGAAAGAGAATGGAAACTCGAAGAATCAAAATCTTGTTTAAATTTCATTTTCGTTTATTTCTCAATAATTGGCTGGATAAAGACACATTTTATAAACGTATGTAAAAGGAATAAGACAATTGAATAGTTAGATTTTATATATAAATAAATAAATAAATTCAAGAAAGCACACCTGAAATAAAGCAGTATTACATATGATAATTGGGCTGCAAAGACGTCTTGAAGAAGTCTTGAGTTCGATATACACACACACCTCTAACTTTTCAGAATCATATTGCGTATTAATAATTAACTATCACTCACTTTAAACGGTGAAGGTAAACGGTGAAAACATTGTAGGGAAACTACTACTTGAGACTATCTCAACTCTGTGAAGTCTACCAACGCGTCAGTACCAAGCAGTAAGCACGTGTGGTGGGTAGGTAGATTATAGCCTTACCCCTCTCACTCTGAGTCCCGTGCCCAGTAGTGAGATACTAACTGGGTTCATGATAATGATGAAACCGACAAAAAAATAAAACCTCTTGAAATCAAATGAAGTATTCTCATCAAGCACATCAAAACATCTTTTAGGTATAAATAAATAAACGTAAACGAGGCTAAAATAACTATAAATCAACAAATAGGTACATTTTAGTATGGGCATATAAAAAAATAACAAACTATGAATTATTTATGAGCCATTAAAAAATGTCGCTTTACAAATTTTTTAAAGCCACTTCACAGATAGAAAAAAGATCTACCTATTACTTATTTATGATAAACAAATGCTCGTCAAGTAAAGTTCAAACCTCGGTTCAAACAGGCAGAACAAACGAGTTTGCGTTTTTGATCCCTAACGTAAAGCAAAAAAAACATTTTCACGTTTATTTTATAAAGGCAAATAAGTCGAATCAAAGGAATTTAAATGGCTTATTGAGGATTTTCTTTGTATTGAACCTGAAGACTCTTGGGTTTGGGGTTTAAGGTAAAGGGTAAGGTGGAAGTTAGAACGAAAGTTAATGATATTGAAGAAAATACTTTCCTAACTGCCTCTTAAGTCAAGTGGTCCTAAGTGCGACTGTTACGCTAAGGTCTTTGATTCGATTCTAGTCAACCCAACCCTACCCAAGCAAGCAAAGGTTTATTGAATGTTTCTACAAAATTTTCAGTAGTAGCTCGGAGTTTGAATTTGTGCCCGGGCTCTTTTACATGAGGCCTAAGCATACCGGCGAAGTCTCACCTCTGCCTAACCTTATTTTTCTCTTACCAGGGCCTCATAATAACTACGCTCATCAACCGATCTGCAAGGTTAAACTGGACATGCCATGATCAGTCCATGTTTGGGAGACTATTTGTAGCTCATCGAGGTAAGGCACGGAGATCTAGGACTTGTTGTCTCATGAACACTTAGGATATTACTGGTAATCCATGAATCAATCCTGGAAGCCCAAAAAGCCCGTCAACTAGTTATACTCGTATTTAACATATCGATATTGCCCAGAAATTGAGTTTAAGAGGTATGATAGCGATGGCTTCGTGTAAAATATTGATATTCTAGATTGAATCTCAAATTTAGACTTTAAATTCAAAGAAATCATTTGTAGATACTTTTATTTGATTCACTTAATAACATTTCGTTCTTGATGTTTATTTAACCATAAACTTTCCGATCCAATACGCGTCGTTGTCAGATAAAACTTGTAAAGCAACTTGAATAATTGTTTCATATGAAATTAATGTTTATTTCTGTTATATAACAGAAATATACATTTACTTAAAATATATATCCTGATAATATGATGGTATAAGTATTATGTATATAGGTGACGGATCAATTGCTCAGTTTATTATGATTGAGTTGATGAAAAAAATAGGTTATTTTCCTTTGTGTAGCCTTGTATGTGTATTCTTATAAACTGAACTAATTAACGAGCATATATGTTGTCTCATAAATATGTTAATAACATAAATGCTGATATTATCTACACAATATCTCAAAGAAATATATACTAGAGAAATACAATGTAATCAAAAGAGAAAATAATACGGTATTGTTAGTATTTATGCCCGCAAATATTTTTTCTTATAATTTTCCTGGTAATTGTGGAATAACATTGATATAAGGAAATAAAAACTTTCCCGAAGAAAACACAACTAGTACACAACTAGTAGGTTTAAAAAACAAAATAGAAATCGAGACAAGGAAATAAGTAGATCTGATATTTACTGTCTTTACGGTCTGCACCGTGCGGTACTTTGGCGGGGGCGGCATTTCACAGGTGGTCAATAAAATATTAAAAAAAACAAGTATCTTATGTTTGTTTCGTTGTGGAATAAAATACAGTATCAACAATGAATTTTACTTTTTTTTTTATGTGACAACATTTTTTTTACTTTTCAGTTTAGTTTTATCATGCCCTACATTTTTTGTTATTCATTTAAGAAATTAAGGGGCGGCAAATTCGGGATCCGCACCGGGTGCTAGTGACCCGTGCTACGCAACTGTTATTTTTGTCATCAAACCTTCATCTTTAAAATCACACAACGAGCTACATGAAAATGTATATACCTAGTTATTATAGGTTTCCATAGGTTGCGATTTTTCCGGAAACTAGCAAATTTTTACAACATGTAAAAATAATATACGAGACGTAGATATTTTTTTCAACATACATATTTTGTTCAATGAAAACAATTTGTATAATTTTCATTGACTCAATAAAGGTCGAATATGCAAATTTATAAAAAAATAATACAACTGTGAAAAGATATAAAGAGTTAACAAAAATAAAACTTAAAAATGTTACTGAAATATCGTGATCGAATGCGTAAAACGCGGAATACTTAGTGTTGAGCACTTTTCAATAAATAGATTTTTTAAATTTATTTCACACAACACGCCGAGCGGTTCGCACGTTTCCCAATAAACGAAAAGCTTATTTCACTCACGCCTGACTTTGAAGCATCCTTCGATTGGAAACTGAAAAATATTGCCAATAGTTTAATACTAAAGAATTTTCGGTTCTATTCAAAAGTATGTGCGAGGCACACGGCACAAACGAGAGGAAATGAATTTCATTTGGCCGAGGTTGCGCCTTGCTATAAAATTTTTGTAATAAGTCCCATCTCGACATTGGCAAAATTATATCTCTCAAACATGAGTGGTCTCCGAAAATTGTCTTGGAAAATTATAATTACATTAACCCTCTGTATTTAAGCTTAATTCATACAAGTTCCCTAATTTCATGCAAAGGTGCTTTAAATGCCTACACGTCTGATGAAAAACGCCGGACGTACACTGAGAAGTGTTTTTCTTGATAATCTTTTTACTATGAACTGTGAGCAGAAGTAAAAATAGAAGTTCGTTATCTTATTGGCAAAAAAAAGAGCGCAATCTGAATATTACACGCAAAAATTAAACTTAATTTTTGTTTTCCAACGACACAGTTTTAAAATGACGTTGAAGTTTTACTAAAAAATCTTGCAAATGGGTTATAGAATCAGCCTGAATAAATATAACGTACCCCGGAACCGGAATGATTTATTTGATGATTTTCAGAATATTCAGCACGTCAACCAAATTTTATGTAATTCCGCCAATGTTTTTATAAAACCGTTGACATGTGTACCTACAACAAGACAGATCATATTGTTTAATCGCGATAGAATCGACTCGTACCGTATATTTCCAGTAAAGAGTTGAAATGTTTGCTTAGGTAAGGACCGCATGAATGGTCTGCCTTTTTGATGCAAATTTAATGAAGCAGCTAGGGAGGCCTTATAGAATGACTGACCATTACCCGAGACAAGGGCCGACAGACTGAATACACTGTCCGATGGAACGTTTTTATCGTAGGCGATCTAGAACTATATTTTCAGCGCTTTTTAAACAAACAGTTGGCAGAATTCTGGTGGAGTTATTGCTAATGTAATGAGCCGCCGTTTTCGTCGAAATTAATGGTCTGAGGTATTTATTTTTTTATTGACCAATGAATTAATATAAAATGAAAGTCATAGATTTTACATAAAAAGTACTATAGCATGAATGGTTTAGAAAACCTATGAGACAGGAAATTTTTGAATGCAAGTAAATCTGATTTTTATAAGTTTTAATTAAGTAAGTATTGGGATATAGTAGGTAGTCATGTAGGTGGAAAAGATAAAACAATAAAACAGCAGAAACATTTCCTTCCTCTTATTCCTCCTAAGTTCAAGAGTATGTTCAACAAAATACAATACATAATTACACGCACAAATAACTCACACGTACCGAACCAATTTATTCTAAGTCACTGTGTCAGCTATGACATTAATTAAATACACGATTGCGTAAATCAAAGAGTAGTGCAGGCGCATTCAGATCCGGGCATTTAAGACATTTGGAGCGACCCTAACAAGGTCCTTTGCCATTCACAGATGAATGTTAAAGCCCTTTCAAGCTTTAACTTGTTCGTTAAAAACATGCAAACGTTCCTTTAACGGTACACAGGGAGAAAATGAGAGCTATTTTATGCGATCAAAAGCAACGTCTCGGTAATAAGGTTGTTACTAAATACTATTAATAGGATGTATAAAACGAAACGGTTAATTGGAGTGGGAAATAAGTAAACGAGCGCTTACAAGACGTATTTTACTGGGCGGGTGGTTTAGCAAGGTTTTCCAATTACTGCGTCGAATAGAAATTGCAGACCCAAGATATTGAACGGAAATGCGTTAGTGGTAACTAATATTTTTAACTGACTGTAATAAACTATACTACTATCGACAACTAACAGTTGTCACTGACGTCACCTCAAAGACGCAAATTAAAAATGTGAAGGCAAATTTCGACTTGGAAGGTGGGACTCGCGGTGGCTTAGCGGTTATAGCGTCTGGTGTACTTAACCAGAAGACGAAGGTTCGAATCTGTTCTAAATTTAACTTTTTAGGACCCAGATAGATCCCGGCAAGTTTTTGGTAAGTATGGACTGTTCCTTTTACGTGAGACATCAACCAAAACATTATATACGTTTTTACCGCTAGGAAAACTTAAATCCTCACATAATTATATCGGTTATTTCTCATATCAAACAAGAGAAAAAACTGTTATCTACATCAAACTCTATCCAATATACACACTAAAAACCTTATTATAGCTACAATATTTTTGTGTCTATGGATCACCATGGAACACCTTTGTATCCACACAATTTAAATTGTTAAGCCTTACTTTAAGTAAACGATACAGCAAAAACCAGACAGTTTCAGACCTCACAAACGAAAAACTCACACATCGTGTGTTCTTTTCACTCACATGTCGGTTTAAAATGCTGCCTTCATAATGAGAAACAAGTATAGCATTCAATTTTCATTTAAGATTCAGATCTCAAACACATTTAAGTGCATCTTGCGTCTACGAATTCTGCATCTTTTTGCGTTGGTTGTGAGTCATGACGTATTCATATCCCAAGTGGCATGGGTTTTGTAGAATCCGTGTTGCATAAACGCTTGAGCGACGTCGCGAAGACGTCGGGCGGTGCTACCGAACCGCAACTAACAAGCCACACTCGTTATACAAAGACAAGTTTTACAGAATAACCCGCTTGCCATTCACTGTAACGGCACGATTCATGAACAGAAACTTTCGAGTTCGGGTTTGGGAAATAAGGAATGCGTTTGTTCGTAACTCAGATCATAATTTTATCTTAGCAATGCCTATTCGCATAGATTTTACGTGAGCTTCGCTCGTTTTATAGAATTATGTTTTATTACTAAAACGAGTTCAGATGTAAAGAGCATTTTGAGTATTTAAACAAATAAAATGTTCCACGTTTAGTAAGTTAAGATTTCTCAATATACTTAACACCATTTTGTAGAAAGGTGTGCAGATATTTTTGCTTATTGCGGTTCAATTTATATTGCAAAATACCGATTATGGCTTTAGTTAATAATAATTCAATTAAAATATTAATTAATTATAGCAATCATGTAGGTTTACCATCGATATTGGTTATCTTTTTCGCGCGCAATAATTTTCCAGGAATAAACCACAGATGAAATGAGCAATATTTTCAATAATATTTAAATCAGGTTCCGTTCGTTACATTTGGAACATAAAATACAAAAATCAGTGTTATTTCATGAACATGGCAATTTCCAATGAATATTTGTGTATGTCAACAAACATTTTCTAACAAAAAGCGATGAAATCCTTATTAATCTAGATGAAATAGCAAATCTGAGTTTCAAGAGTTTCAAGTGATTAAGAAAATAACAATTTTACACTGAACTCGACGTTTCATTACGGTGCACGGACCGAATGGCGTAAAAAGTGCGACTAAAAAGGCAGGTAGACTGTCCTTCACATTTCTCCTCTCCGGTCTATGGATATACATATTCATTGTGTTCATCCACTATACGCCTCCAGACGATGGGCTGTGTAAAACAACGGGAGCGAATTCTCTTTTAATTACGAGCCTCGGACGTTGCATAGCGCTATGCTTAGAATACTCTTTTGATAACCACTCTTGCTGCCAGGACAATCTATTCTGAATCTTATTCGGAAAAGGTCAAGGTCTAATTTCATTAGAGAAACAATTCACTAGTGATGTTTATGTAGATGGTTTTATTTTTATTTGCTTCCGAGTATTTTTTTTTGGTTGTGAATTAAATAGCAGAATCTTTATGTGATTATTTTTTGTGATATAATAGAATTTTAAATAAAAAGTGCTTACTGTTCGGTTATTTCTGCTGATTAGTTAATGTTGAATAAATTTACCTGAAACAAATGAATAAAGTTGTTAAAATACAATATCTTACTCACTTATACCAAATATCCGATAAATAATAATTACAATGTCGTAAACGGACAAAGTAGGGAAGAGTGAACCGCAGGGGGGAATCTGTCCGAGACTAATTAAAGGGTGAAAAAAGAAAAGATGGTTTGGCGTGGCGGCTCTTGTACTTAGAAACTCGTTAAATAGCAGAAGCAAAAGAAATGGAATTCAAATTAGTACCCACAAAGCATATTAAATAAATGAACAATTGAACATCAAACAAACTGCATCTAGCCATTTTATTTAAGTAGTTTAGAATTTCGACGTAGCTACATACCACAAAAGCCTTAAATTCACTAAAACTATCTTACACAATAAATCTGTATTATCTAAATACGGATTCCCTGATCTCGTCTATCCATAAGTTAACAACATTTTTATTTGTGTGTATATTAAACGACATAACGTATAGGTATCATCACGCCTGTGTTCCCCGAAGTTATAGCAGCGATGAGAAAAAAACTATCTACATAACATTCCTTTCCTAGTATCCATATAAGAAAATTATTTGTTGTTCGTTAGTTTAGCTAAAACTCAAAAACGGCTTGACCGATTAGAATATTGTTATGTGGGCTAAGAAAATTAACAAAACCATCTGTAATAATTGCAGTGATAGCCTTGTGATATGACCATTGGACTGCCAACTCAAAGGTCTCGAGTTTGAATCCAGGGCACCTCTGTCTTTTCGAAGACATGTGCGTATTAATAATGAATTATCACGCGATTAAACGGTGAAGGAAAACATCGTGAGGAAACCTGTATGCCTGAAAGATTTCTTGACGGCATGTGAAGTCTGCCAACCCGCTGTAGGCTAGCGTGGTGGACTATAACCTTATCCTTATCGTTTTGAGAGGAGACCCGTGCCCAGCAGTGGGACAATGTAATGGATTGATGATGCATCTGTAATAATTAAAACAAATACATAATAAAAAAAAAAAAAAAAAAAAAAAAATCTTTATTTCTCACCACTGAAAAAGGTTACAAAACTGGTGACAACTTACAATATTTACGTGATGGTTAGAGGTAGTACAGAATGTTGACCCTATCTCCTGAACTAGGTGGGACCTGTATCTCAGGAGATAGTGTTCAGCCGTTAACTTTAACATTTCTATTTAATTATCTAATAATAATAATAGTGATAGTGTCACTGCTATTTTTATGGGCGATAAGTTGAGTGAGAGAGAGTTGTGTGTGTGATGGTGCGTTTGTGAAATGTGTTGTGTGTGTGTGTGTGTGTGTGTGTGTGTGTGTGTGTGTGTGCTTGTGTGCTTGTGTGCTTGTATGTGTGCGTGTATTGTATGTGTATGTGTATGGAATGAAGGTTGTGTCAGTGTACTTGTTGTAGATATAGGTATTATGTAATAAATGTCATTAGGTTTTCTGTGTCTTTGTAATCCAGCTGTAGTAACCATTTTTTAATCATAGTTTTAGCGTCATGTGTGGTTAGTTTTAAGACATTTAGTTTTTTGTTTATTTTGTTGTACAACAGAGAGCTTATGACATAATGTTGTCTTTCTGCGAAAGTTGTGCGGTGTGAGATACATGGATGTGTTGGAGTGTTTCGTCGTTTACCCTCATCGGCTGGGACTACCGAGCGGTGTCTTCTTAGAGTGGATTCGAGCACAAAGAGTTGTCGTACACTTAGAACTTGACATTCTGAATAGAGCTGTCTGGTTGGGTATCTGAAAGGTTTCCTTGTCATGACCTTGAGAACAGCTCTTTGTGCTCTCTCCAAGGCAAGAAACAGTGTTTTACCGGCCCCACCCCATACTGAAATACAATATTGAGTAACCGACTGACATAATGCAATATATATTTTTATTAGTAACTCGCATGGTGCCGATTCGCGGAGAGCCTTAAAAATAAATATCATGCTTCTCAGCCTAGCTGCTACTTTGCTAAGATGTTTGTCCCACCGTAGATGTTCATCTATCAGAACTCCTAAGTACCTCACAACCTTGGTATGTGTAATAGTTTGGCATTGACAGCCTTGGGTTTTGTCTAAGCAAGTGTGCGCAGTTATATTGAACTCGTTTGATGGTCTGTTACTGTTTTTGATTGTAAAGGTTACATAATTAGTCTTGCTTAGGTTAAGAGTGAGTAAGTTGGAATTTAACCATTTCATTACTTCACCCAGACAATTTTCAGAAGTAGTTTTAACGGATTCCCAACTAGATCCGTATACCACAATGGCAGTGTCATCCGCATAAGTATAGATCCTGGCTTGATGAAAAGACAATTCGCAAAGGTCATTAATATAAATTTTAAATAGAGTAGGCCCTAAAACGCTCCCTTGCGGCACCCCGAAAGTCACAATTTGTTCTTTACTGATGTGAGAACCGATTTTTACTTGTTGGGTTCTATTTGATAAATAATCCTTGAACATCAATAAGGGTATGCCCCTGACACCTATTCGCTCAAGTTTGGTCAGCAGGGTAGGAACAGAGACCGTGTCAAAAGCTTTCGCCATATCCAGGAAGATACCGAGGCATTTACTTTTATTATCCAGTTTTCCTGCGACAAACTGTGTAAGGTCTAATACGGCATCTTCAGTAGATATGCCACTTCGAAAACCATATTGATTATTCGCGATAATGTTGTACTTATCTAGGAATTTGTTTAACCGGGAGTTTAATATTTTTTCTAAAATTTTGGAAAGTGCAGTTAGTATTGAAATAGGCCTATAGTTATTGACACAGTCTCTGTCCCCCCCCTTATGGATTGGATGGACTAAGGATTTCTTGAAAGCCTGAGGAAATACACCTGTTTTTATGGACCTGTTACATATGTGCGTGATGGGAGCTACCAGTATGTTTCTACACTCCTTTATTAAAATGGTTGGTATTTTATCATATCCCATAGCGCAATCACTGCGTAACTGTAGTATAATAGATTCTACTTCAGTATCATCGGTTTCCAATAGAACAAGCGAATTAACAGGGGCCAAGGTTTTATTTTGTGGTGGCTCTGCCTGTCTATTCAGGTTTGTAGATATAATTTTGTTTGCTAAATCACTGCCAACATTTGTAAAGAATGAACATATTTGGTTAACAGCTTGATTAGGATCGTTCTGAGTATTTAATAGTTCTGTCGATGATGTGTATGTCTTTCTTGTGTGTGTTATGTTTTTAATCGCATTCCACAGGGCTTTAGGATTTCGACCGGCTTTCTCAATCTCTTGTTTTTCATATTCTCTTTATAATTTGCGTAAGAGGCGATTACAATAGTTGCGATAACGCGTGTAAGTTACCTTAAGTATTAAATTTTCCGGGGTCTTTGATGATTTTTTGTGTAGTCTGTTTCGATGTGCGATACAGCGCAGTAGCCCAGGAGTTATCCAAGGCTTAATGTTTCTTTGTCTTCTTGGAGCTTTGATGAGCTGTGTATGTTTGGCGACTACAGTCATTAAGATTGATACGAACTTATTTGCTGCCTCATTAGCATCATCTGTTTGTAAAATATGTGTGAATTCCATGGCCGCTAGCTCGTCTTTTATTTTTTTGTAATCTACTTTAGTTACTATGGTATTGGGTCTTTCCGCGCTTTTACTTTCAATTGAAAGCATGACTGGTGCATGATCGGTTATGTAGGTTTCAAATACTAAAGAAGTAGCTGGTAAAGTTGATTTCAGCAGAATGTGGTCTAAGCAATTGTTAAGTCTAGTTGGAAGGGTGTGTGTTGGTATTAGTCCGTGTGTCGCATTTACTATTAGGTATTCATTACACCTTTCATCCGAGGTACTTGTCTTAATGTCTATGTTAATATCTCCTACGAGGGCAACACTGCTATAGTCAGATAATTTACCATAAGTGTTGTTTAGTCCATCTAGAAAGTTATCAAAGCTTTGTCTGTTTCGGTAAGATGGCGAGCGATAGATAGCAACAATTGCTAGTTTCTGGTCCACACAACAGACTAGGCAGTTAGTGTCCGTAACCTCGGGCTCAGAAATCTTGCAGTGTAGGTTTTTGTCAGTGTAAATAATTATACCATCATTTTGATTACGAGTCCTTTTTGTGTAGTAAATGTTGTATCCATCTAAAATTGGTATTTTATTAACTTTGCTTAGCCAGCACTATGTCAGAACTATTATTTGGCATTTAGTTTGAATTGTAGACAGTAAAACTATTAAATCATCAAAGTGCTTATTTATACTTCTAATATTTAGATGCAGAATTTGTATTGATTTGTTGTGATTAGGTAAATAAATGTGGCATTGATCTGGAGAGCAAGTAAACGATTTAGCCCGTGTTATTGACTCTAATTCTTCGTTTATTTCAATTATATTGGCCATTAGAAGTTATGAGAAATATGAACTTCTTACAGATACCTACTCGTATACTCAGAACAATTTGACCATGGTATTTGAGTAAATGGTATTTTAGTACCCTTATTTTGTATTTGGCATTATTTAGGTATTTTTGAATGTTTTTTATGCATGTTATGTGTTGGGTTTTTTTTGTGTTTGTATATGTGTGTATGGCAGCGCTATTTAAGGAATTGTTTTTGTGAGGTGTTATGTTGTGTATGTAGCGTAATTGATTTGGTAAATTTATATAAAACAAAAGATATAAAATTAACATGTAAGTATAAGTGGTATGAGTAATTAGAGAATTCAACCGAAAAATATTACTAGCAACCAAAGAAGTATACAATAGTAGTCACATCTTCTTTTGTAGATCAGTTAAACACTTCTCAGATGTGACAGTAATTTGGTTATCACCTTGGTCTTTACGTAAAAATATATTTCCGTTTGTAGACCAACAAAATCGGTAGCCATTCTTCTTTGCGAATTCCCGAGTCAGATAAAAGAGCCTTTTTGAGCTTGAAGGTAAGAAGTCCGCAACATAAACGGGCTGTCGCTGTCCGGGGATACCAGCAAGATCGGTATTTAGTTTATCTTCCTTTGTTTTAGCATTCTTGTTAAAATCTCTTGTAGCAGATAACATACCTTGTTTGGTTTTCACAGATGTGAATTCCACAACAATAGGGCGGGTAGTACCAGGCTTGCCGGGAAGACGATATATATCACGAAAGTCCGTTGACAGTACTGGCATTCCAATAGCTTTCCCGATATTGCTTACCTTGAGTATTAGATCCTCGCTAGCTTCCTTCTCTTTGTGCGGGATATTTCTTACTTCTAAACAAGATGAGCGGGATTTAAACTGTAAATCCTGGACTTTTCTTTCAAGGTTCTCAATATAAACTTTCTGTTCATGGCGTTCTTTCTGCAAGCCTGAGACTTCATTCCTAAGATCTTCATACTGCTGGCTAATAAAGGTCATAGACTCTTTAATTTCCTCATTAGTTTTCTGAATCTCCGAGTTTTGTAACTTAAGTTCAGCGATGTCGGCAACCAATTTTGACATTGTATCATTCTGCTTTAAAATAATTTGAGATAAATGGGTGTCCTGGTCGGTCTTCCATGCTGCTAGCATATCCTTGATGTCACTCTTAAGTTCTTCAAACCTACTTATATCTTTCGGAGATAATTCTGTACGTGGGCGCTTGTTTCTGTTTGTGTTTACAAAGCCCATACTGGCTGGCGTTAATGCATTTAAGTCCGGTTCCGATTGAGTTAGATTGTCGGTGGGGGTTGCGGGCGGAGTACGTTGTAGTCGCGACATATTGGTCAACTTATTTCACGTAACTCACTAAGTTATGACTGTTAGATGACTCTGAGGCAGCTTAATTTATTTATGTTATAATAGATGTATAAGTAATTATTATTTTCAATTAGCTGGCATTACAGAAAACAAGACACCGCCGCCTGTCCCAGCATTACATACACAGTTTCGACACGTATTATTTCCTAGCGGTGCCTACGCGGCCGTTGACGCACTTCGCTTGTAGCAGTCTCTGTCCTTTAGCGCGTAGCACCCCCACCTGCGCAGCGTCACACAACGATCTACGTAGCAATGAGTAATTTCGCGCGCGACGTCACTCGCTTCGTGGCTCGGTGGTTACGGTCTCGACTTAAGCGCCGCCCGCACCGCTATGAATGCAGTTCAAATCTCAGCCAATTGTCAGTCTTATTTTCGGATTAATTGAGAAGGTCTTCTCATCTATACTGTCGTCACGCTCTTGACCCTCCCAGTGGGTGGAGTCGATGCATAAGAGTCCACGTTGAGTGACAAGGAATCAATTTCACAGCTCGTCAGCCAATCACAAAAATATTCTTAAAAAGATGCAAAAAGCACGCGCGGAGCAGTGACACACGTCCGAACGCTAGCCGGCTGTAACGGCGAACTGAACTGATTAGGTACACAAGAAATAGTTTTGGGTCTAATTCTGAGTTGTGAAAAGCAAAAAATATGGTGTATGGTATGCTTTAATACAGCGATGGCCGACCGCTGATAATATACCATGACTATAAGTTAAATGCGATGCTAAGCGATGTTGTAGATTTAAATTAATTTACGCTCCAAGACGAGGTGGGAGTTTGAAGGCAAACACAAATTTAATCACCGGCTCGCGTCAGTTGCGACGACCACCTTGTTCCGTTAGCCGTTTTAACCGTCATTATTAAGAGGTTACAAGTTTACACTTAATGCTTGCTGATTTGTTTGTGCGAGCTTGTTAGAAATTCACAATTATTTCTACAAACGATTAAAAAGTTTTCTATCGGATACTGTGGAGACGACAACTTCATAATAGGTTTTTTTTTTTAATTTTCCGTCTGTTTTTTTAAGCTAATCTCCGAAACAGCTGAACCGTTTGACTGAGCTCACAGTGCTGTCACTAGCAGATATCAGATGTTATAAATAAAAATAACAAATAAGTAGGTAACAGCGGGGACAGCTAGTAGTATACATAATATGGACATACATATATATATAATATATGATTAAATAAAAAAAATGTAACTGATAACAATCAGTCTAGTATAATTACAGATTAACTGATAAGTCAGTCTGGATACATTTTTGGTAATCTTACTTATCAGGAACATAAATTAATCGAAAAAACACCTCGAATTTATTGCAAATATATTCCTAAACTGCCGTATTGAAGATTACGGTTGCGTTTCCGTCACACTCATTTCCAAGGGAAGTACAATTTCTTACACAATCAACTTCATATCCGCCTTGGAGTTGACACAACCATCGCAACGTGGTTTGTAAATATTAAAAATACATTTTATATATAAATGTGAAGTGAAGATACTGGGCATAGGAAATTGAGTTTTA
Organism: Subacronicta megacephala; assembly: GCA_958496365.1. Classification (NCBI taxonomy): domain Eukaryota; kingdom Metazoa; phylum Arthropoda; class Insecta; order Lepidoptera; family Noctuidae; genus Subacronicta; species Subacronicta megacephala. The sequence goes on from OY292525.1 coordinate 6,992,251, forward strand.
TTGTAACATCTCCAATTCTCCACTAGTTTCGGTATAAAAACTTTTGATTTTAATATGTCATACATTATCATCATCAGTATTCTATCACTGCTGGACGTAGGCCTCCTTAAGTAAACGCCACAGAGACCGATCTTCAACTCTTTTTATCCAGTTATTGCCAGCCGCCTTCCGCAAATCGTCACTCCACTTTTAATATGTACCTATATCCCATAAAAAATATTCAATTCCATTATCTATAAGCGGCGCTAGGCGGCTCGAGCGTCGGACTGTCTATCATGTGGTTGCTGGTTCGAAACCCGGCCGTTGCACTACTGACGTGAACCCACTCGTAACACAAACATTTAGACATTGAAATAAAACTACTTTTTACGGATTTATATTGATATTTTTAACGACGTTTCGGATCCTTTACAGCATCCATGGTCACGGGTGGACTGAGGTGTTGGTCATCCTAACGTCAAAATTATCAACAGCTACCCTACATTTTGGTGATTGTTATTTGTTCCGGTCACGCAGAATGAGCTCACCGTATCCTTAGGTCTCGCAGTCTTGTGCCGTTTGTTAAGACCCAGCCATCTTCTCTATTGAAATTTGGATGTTTTTTAATTTCAATAGCCTCGCGAATCATCCTAGGTAGGAATCGGTTTTCTTTTGCAAGGACTTGTGGTTTATCAAATCTGATGTAGTGCTGGGCCTTGTCAAGTGTATGTTCACAAACTGCTGACTTTCTGGAACGGCGGTGTTTGACATCGGCGATGTGTTCTTTAACAAGAATATTATTAATGTGCGACCCACATATTTAGTAAGCTACATTAAAAAATGTACTATGTCTACATCTGCTCCGTTCTTGGTTTATTGCTAATTATTAGTTTAAAAGTTTACATTGTTTTATTTGAGTACCTAAACATCTTTTACGATTACGCTATATTTGATACTTAGTGATGTTCTAGAAGAAGTTTAAAACAGTCATCATTTATACCTATACAAGCATTTATGAATTGTAACTGTTTTATATAGGACCTACCTAATTGTACACCCACAGTTCGCCGGTATGTTTGAGTCCCATGCATGTGGCCTATTGCTGCTACTGAGACTATTAATCGGAAAAACCCAAAACACTTTGCTCGACCTAGGAATCGAACCCAGGATCTCTAGCGTTACAGTCGCGCTTAGGACTAATAAGGCCCTCATAATTCGTAAGCTTATGTATATAAAAATTTTATATACGTCATTAAAATTTTGGACCAGTTTCTTAACAACTAACCCTTTAGTCGAAATCCGGCCGGTAACACCGCAGCAACCTCACTATACCTATCCGGGATTAATTTAATTATTTTTGGGTGGCTTCCTAACTCGATCTAAGTGTTCCGCAGGCAACGTGACCACTGCCAACCACTTGGGGGTACATACAGTGAAAACTATCGTAGTTAGTGGCTAACCTAAGTACTTGTAATACTTGTCTATTAGCCAGATAATCTCATCGTACATCACACATCCTACATCCTACCTATATCTATGCGAAGCTATAAGGAAAGAAAGAAAGATAAAAACATTTATTTCGTACCGCACCATGAGACACCACTTAACATTTAAAAATCATTAAAAGTGAGATATGAAAAAATCGTACTAAAATAAACTACTACATAAGTATCTTTTGGTGAAGGTATATGTCTCAAATTCTGACCAAATAGGTTTCCAAATCAACTTATATCAAGTATGTACTTGATGCTGGTTTTCATCTGGAACCTGTTTCACGGATGTCAATTAGCGACGCAGGATAAGGCTCATCAGATACGTTGTATTTTCCGTGTATCGTGTATTTTTTACAAAAACGGTTTGGAGATAGTGTTTAAAAAATGAAGGTTAATACTAGTTAATCCCGTGAATTATTAAATCCGTCATTTGAATCTCAAAAAACTTTTTGAGACTAGTGAGAGGTAGCTTTTTCCAAGGTCTAATCGATATCTCTACCATATTCATCAAAATTTGTTCAGTATGAACCATAACAAAGAGGTGGACAGGCCGATAAACGGACAAGAGTTACTTACGCAGTTATAATATTAGTATAGATGTATGAACAGTGTCGGATTTATATACCTCTCAAATAAGTAGTGTAATTAAAAAAACTAAGACATGGTTAGTACATTGTTATTTTGAATAAGTAACTCGTGATAAGATAACTGTCTCTGGTTGAGACAGTCTTATCTAAAATTGCTTGCCACTCCTGTTATTTATCAATTATTGATATAAACAGCACTTTTTGATAAGTGCAATAACCTCATGTAGTCACAAAATTATATGCTGATCCATAACCATTGTATAACGATGTAAAACAATCTTCTTCTTCTTCATGTCGAAGGTACGTATATATTTTTTTTTTATTTGGTTATATCTTTCTCTTTGCCCAAAACTTTAAACTGTAAAACAATAAAATGTAGGTACATAAATGTATACTGGATCGCAATTTCTAGTTAACCTATCTTACCAGGTATATAAGGTACACGATAATAATAGCTCCTACTCATACTGACGTATATACTAGTGCAATTACCCCATTAATTCACGGGTAGTTAGCTCGTCGATTTGCTTGCGTCACAGATGAAAGGGTAGGATCCTCGCCGAATTCACTCGTAGCGTGAACATTCAAGGCTCCCGTTTCTAATTAGGTTGAAAGACAAATATCCTACAGCAGGTGGTACGTTTTTTAAACAGACATGCTCGGCTTGGCCCATCCAATTACACGCAGTTATATTAAAGGGTATGACCGTTTTCCAGTATTCGACATGGAAACAAACAAGGTATCTACCTAATTCGGTCGGTTCGATTTATACCAATTGAAACAAGGTTCATTGACTTAGTGGCCACGCGGCTGCTGATAGTAGGGTCAGATTCACAGGTCAAGCAAATTGTTATGATTTTTTGTATAAAATTCTAAAGTCGACTTATAGCGATAGTCTCGCCCCCAATTATTATTGAGACCTAAAATATACCAGCAAACTGTGATTGCTTTTACATGTTATTGTTGAATATGTTATTATTTTTGTAGTATCGATTTTAACAAATTATCTATTCTAATAAATAGCTCTCGAAATACATAGGTGTACAAAGTAAAACATAAAGTACATCTGCAAGAAAATGATTTCTCTTATTTCGAATCGAAATAAATTGCTCACAAAAGAATCGTCCTATAGCAAATACGGTACCGCATTTATCACACACGTTTCATAAATTATTATATATAGTAAGCTTTGCAGAACACGCCAACGAACCTGTTGAGTGAAGTAAGATGTTATTCTTACTCCCTGGTAGAAGATGATCTATTTAGTCGTCCTACGCGAGCTAGGAACGCGAGGCGAGGCGATGCGAAAATATGAAATAGTTACTGTTGCCTATATTAACAAGTTATCATCATCATCGTTATCCTCAGCACCTTTATATTGTCCCACTGCTTGGCATTGGTCTCCTCTCAGAATGTGAGTTATTAGGCTACAGCTATAGTTACATATTATAATTCAGTCACAAGTAACAACAAATACTTAAGAACGTTATTGTTCCTATTTCAATGAAAATTATCTCTATTAATATGGCCCAAAATATAACAACCATTACTTTTCATGAGTAATAAACAACAGAAAATTTAGATGTATCCTAAAAAAATTAAATCATTTCAAGATTGTAGTTGTTTATTTATTTTTATACAGAAAATTAAATAATCTTTTCTTATACCTATGTACCTATAAACATATTTGGAAAATATTTTGGAATTTTTTTGCGAATCATTATTATGTAGGTACTAGTGCCCCGACAGACATTGCCCGGCCCAAACTCAATCGCAACACCAAATACCAAGTTCAATTGTAAATCCAATTAAACCATCACTGTATTAGAGTGAATAACACAAAATAAAAATTATTCGGTCAAGCAGTTTTTAAGTTTTAGCGAGACTAACGAACTGCAATTGATATTTATATTTAAGAAGAAGAAGATTTAAAATAATTTGACTATGTATTGTGCTACCTCAATTTTTGTAGCATTTAACGCCCACCTAGGACAAGGGAGAAGCTTACACTGCAATACATTAGACGTAAGCCAAGCACTAACGACTTCATTTATTTCCTCTTGTCAGCTATGAACGCCTGGTTAGTGCAGATCGGTAAAGTCGCTGCATGATATCATTTATCATTTTTCGACTTCATTTATTTCCTCTTGTCAGCTATGAACGCCTGGTTAGTGCAGATCGGTAAAGTCGCTGCATGATATCATTTATCATTTTTTAGCATCAGCTTATAACTTTGAATTAAGAGTAATGAAATGTTAGCATCCTTTTTAAGAACTTGTTTAGTATGCGGTTTAAGGTGGGCTTATATTTTTTTATATGCTAGAGATTTACTGTATACCTACGCCTATCGGATATGTTGATTGATTCCATATTGTAATAAGAACCTAGAGGGTGAACCTATTTTCATAAACTACCTAGGTAAAATCCAAATTACGAACACCTAGTGAAATTTTCATAGAAAAACGCAATAACTCTGCTCGGCCTAGAAACTAGCGTAGCATTCACGCTTACGAGCACTAGACTAATAAGGCATACCTTCATCACGCCTGTATTCCCCAAAGGGTTAGGCACAGGTGTACCACTTTACACCCAACCCACAATTCGCCGGTATGTTTAGGTCTCATGTAATAGGGGGCGAGCCTATTGCCATGTAGCGGGCACAAATTCAGCATCCAACAGCTTCTGAGAATTACATACTTGGAAAAACTCAATACCGCTTTGCTCGACCTGGGAATTGAACTTAGGACCTCTAGCGTAGCAGTTACGATAAGGACCACTAGAGTAACGAAGCATTCAACTAATAAGGCAGTTATTTATATCTCATATCGTTTCTTTTCTTTTAAGCATGATTTCAAGAACAACAAATAGCACGATAAGATAATTAGCCAATCAGCAGGTTGATTAAGAGTTGATTGTCCTCCTTACGATGAATTTGGATTTTTATATTATCTTCACCAGTAGTTAGTAATTATTAGTATTTTAATACACTTATTGATAAGTCTAATGGATCTAAGCGGTAAGTTCCTAGGTTCGAATAGTTCGATGAGTCGAGTAAAGTGTTATTAGGTCTTTCTGGCAAATTCTCAGTAGCACCTCGTTCTTTGATTTGTATCCGGTTAACAGCAATAAGGTAGCCAACTATTAAATAGGAATTTCAGACCAAAATTACCTGCAATCTTTTGGTGTACGCCTCTGCCTAACCCTTCGCGGAATACAGCCAAATCACCAAGTGCAGCAATTGATATGAAAAAAATACGGGCATACTGCATATTTGGAATTTTTAAAACTCATCGTAGGTACGTACCTACCTACTTAAAGTTAATGTTAGAATCTAACTAAGTAGGCACATTGAGATATAATTGATTGCAACCAAAAGTTACTTGTAAAATGTTTTATACGAAAACCTTAAAGTTAAAATATGACATGGAATTACATAATTTAATATGGGACGAACACGGCCAGCAGTGGCAAACACGTATTTGATTTTAAATAGCATCTGTGCCTGAGTTTGCTGCAACATTGCATCGAAATAGCCGGACGGTACCATGGAGTCCCCGATCTCGTTTCAGATAGCTCCATCAATCTTCTGCAACAGTGTATCGGCTTCCTATTTTAAAAACGAAACGCGAACGAGTTTTGTTAAACCTTTATCTTTGTGCAAAGCGGTTTTGTCCCGCCTTCGGTTCCCGTAATATCGATTCCTCGCAATTCATTTCGTGGCCACATAAAAAGATGTCATTCAAACGATCCAATCACTTTGACAAAAGTTTCACCGCTGGTTTTCAATTGAAAAGTAATTCGAGGAATTTCTTTCTAATCGTTTTCCAGTTTCAAACTACATTCAAATAACGCTTTATACTCGTAGTTGGTTGCACGGATTACGTTTATATTCATTTTAGTCAACTAACAACGCGAAACCGAAACTACATTACATGCAACAATTTTTATTTGTTTAAAAAAGTTTTGTTCCAATCTCGATCAATCCATTAGCAGTCGTTGCGGAAAGTTTATTAAGCTTTACATTGATTTCAAGTAGCTCCTTATTTGCCCGTGGAGTTTTAAAAGCGTGCCGATCGCTCCAAAAGTAAATAAATACAAAGGGACTTTTTGAAAACGTTTCTAATAACGAATAACTCAATCTGGCCCGGGCCGTTCCGCTGAACCACTCAATCAAGCGGATTGAACCGTAGGGTGGTTAAGAGCGAATACGTACCGCTTGTAACGAATGTATTGTATTCTTAGTGCTAAAATAAAAAGAGCATCAGCAATACTTCCTCCACTGTACCGCAGGAATTGCTCTGATGAACGAGCAATGCGGTTCTAATAGCAATAGCCTTTTTTCCTCTCATTGCAAGCAACCCCGACGTGAGCGCTTTTATAAGAAAAATTCGAATGCTCGGAACGAAACCAATATACGATCATTGTGATACAGTTTTTAATTAATGTTATGTTTTCTGCAACGTGAATGTGCTGCACGCTGTACTTACGTGTTCATATATTTTAACTGTAATGAGGAAATTTTAACCTAATTAAACTACGCAGAACCCTTTAACGAACACTATTTCAAAGTTGGCAGGTTACTATTTCATTAAAATAGTTCCAATTATCACGCAATGTTATGAAACCAAAAACAGAGTTTGTGGTTACAGAATAATATTATTATTTATTCAATGTTACCAATTCGATAGTACTGAATTTTGGATATATTTTTTTCAATACATCCAAAAATATATATCCGAATAAAGGTTAATGACTTTATTAAGTGAAATAGATAATTCATACCGTTTGGTTCTGAATGTTGTGATCGGGGACTAAAAACTAATTCTAACCAGCAACGCATGCAATAACATACCAATAAATTGATTAAACCACTCGTTAGTTAAACATCGGAACAGCGCTGGCAATGCATGAGTACAAATTGTACAACGTATATCCATTTTGTTCACGTGTTTAATCCGATTGTCTGGCTGCACCGCTCCTATCCAATCAAGGTTTTTATTAACCCTCATTATTATTGATTGCTGTGAAACTGTATGAATACGTGTACATGACGAAGTTAATATATCATAGGGCATTTTTTTACTGTAACATTTTCCGGATGCGTTTGAAGTTAAAAAGAAGTATTGGAAATCGAAGTGTCATCTCTGCCATCCCGCAGTAGGCTAGCGTGTTGAACTATAGCCTCCCTCACTCTGAGGGGAGACTAAGAGTAGTGGGAGTAATGGGACAGTTAATGACTTGATGGAAATTGATGATACATTTTCATAAAGCCTATGCTTTGTGACATAAAAGTAGTTGCTAATTTTAATGATTTTTAAACTGTATATATTTCGTTCTTTTCACACCGATGATGTCTCATAATGCAAAATAATTAATGTTGTAAATAGCAATGACATCTAAAAATCTGTTAACCAAGACATATCAATTTAATATAAAAACACATCTTATCGTTTATGCTTTCGATCTATCACTACATCTTATCTCATCAATATTATACCCAGCAGGTACATAATACCCGCGTTAGCCATTCGCACCGGACAACAGGACCGCAGGACGTTCACATACATACGTAAACAACACCCATCACGATCAGATAACCGCATTAGTGCCGCGCGGCGTGTCACAAACAGATCGCCCGTATTACCGACACTCTGATATGCGTCACGACGCACACTGAGTCCGTGCCATTACTGCAAAAATAGGTACCCATGGCTTAAGGCAATAAGTACATAGAGCCAGTTATTAAATTCAATAATCATTTTAGTTAGTAATGTGATTTATACAAGCACAAAAATAATACCGATACTCTGATATGCGTCACAACGATATGAGTCCATGCCATAATGAGTGATTAAACGAACTTACCTGTAAGTGAAGTTCAATCATCATTATATGAAGACACTGTCCTTTAATGATTGACCATTATGTAGTATCCTCTATTTTCATCCACTGACGCACGATTTCAAAGCAATGCAGAAAAAACGCTTGGTTTTGTATGTATTATCTGTGTGAATCTGCTGTCACTGTCACGTCACGGACTGTCACCTGGAAGTCATTCTATTGAAAGCTACAGTTTTTACAATTTTATATCGGGAACACAAGAATAGGTTCTTTCGAATGGGCATGGGTGGGTTGCTCCAATCATTAAAGGACAGTGTCTTCATATAATGATGATTGAACTTCACTTACAGGTAAGTTCGTTTAATCACTCATTATACATCAGACAGTCCTTTAATGATTGACCATTATGTAGATGTTTAAAGCTTCACTAAAATTGTAATAAAATGTGTAAAAATAAATACATTATTATGTTAATGGAAATTCAGTTTCATTACTTTAAATTATAAGATTATTAACTATATTTCACTGTGTATTTGAATACTACAGGTTCTTTTATTTTTAGTATAATTATAACTTATTCAGTCTTATTTCGGTTTTAATTTATTAATTTATATATATATTTATTTATTTTTATTTATTTTTTTTAATCACATTACTATGTTATAATATATTTTTATAGTAATGTAGAGCCAAAGGGCTAATCATTTCCTATTCCAACCTTTTACTCTGTGTCTGACTTAGCAATATGGAGTTGAGCAAGGAATTTTTTACAAAATCTTGAGTGAGCCTTCATTGAGTAGGTGCTTACTGCTCTTGTAAAATTAAATTTATTTAATACAGCATAATTATTTCTGCGCAGTTAAAGTTGAAGTCAGTTAAGGTTGCAGATCTTTGAATTTATCGTTCTGATTAACTTTCGGCATCTGTGATTGCAGGACTAGTAGGTACTGTAAGTATTGAATAAGAAGGCTTTTTAAGTTCTGTAAATAGTTTTAATGCTATCTCTATGCTCCCTTGTTCTATGCCTATTCGATGCCTGCAGATAAACTACGACCTTCTAAGATAAATCTTAGGCTTATCTTGATGGAAAGAGATAGTTTAATTTGGAATTTTATAAATTTGATTTATGATTGGTTAAGATAAACTAGATATACTAGGTATTGAGGATTGAGTAATGAGCTAGTACGTAAGTAAGAATATTTAGTAAGATTTATTAAACAGATATTTTATTATAGTTACTATTTTCTTTGTCCTAGGTTCAAATTATTATTAGAAAAGGCTATTCCTAGCTTTAAGGAGCCACATAAACATACCATCAAAGTCACATTCAGTTATTGTTGGTCTAGTAATTTAATCTAATATGGGTATTAAACTAACACCTCTCTCATGTCTCAAAGAATCTTTAACTAATGAATATCAGAATTTGTATGGAGATACTTATAAGTACATATTTAAGGAATCAGTGTGAGCACACCTTTAGCTTAATAAGCTTTTTGTTTTTTTTTTTTTTTTTGAAACAAAGGGCAAGAAGATATAATTTTAAGAATAGGATCAATCTTGCTTGAATTATAGGACTCACACTAAACCGTAACGGGTGATTAGGATTGTTTTAGTTATGAAATTCATTATAATAGCTGTTAAGGTCATGATTCCTCTCATGAATATTAGCATTCGGAGCGCTAACGCATCCGGTTGCGAACTCTTTGAACACGAGATGTTATTTTACTGAGAAACAATCATAGCTTGTGAGACAAGCATCGACATAAATGAGTATTGGGTACTAGGATTGAACAATCCAATATGGCACTCATACAATTAATTTCAGGTACATTAAGGGAAATTGCTGAGAAGGCCTAAAAAGAAAAATGGCCCGTAGTTTGTAAAAGTATCTATTGTATGAGCTTCTTCCATGTCACCTTATATTTTAAGCATTTAAATTTCAAATAATTTTGGTTGTAATCATTATTATTATAAAATCTATTATTATTTCTGATTCTTTTTATTTATATTTAATTTTTATATTAGGCATAAGTAATCTTTACAAGTTATTCCTAATTAAGTTAAACTTTGCAGCTAATGTGTTAAGTAAATATTTAATTATTTATATTTTCACATTTCCATACCATATACAATTCTATTGCCATTGGTACTTATTAAGGAATTGATTGGAGAATATAGAAATGGTCACCAGTGATTCTACATAAATCAGAACTATACATTGTGTAAAATGTAATGTTATCATTAATAATATTATTATCATAATTCATATTTATGATTTTAATTTTAATATTTAATTTCCCAATATTACCTATATCTCTTGAGTTCCTATACCTATTAAATTACCTTATTTACTTTTCTAGCATAATATGCTAGAAAAATAATTATAATTCATTAATATTATTAATTATATTTAAATATTATAAAATTAATTAATTCTAATTAATTAGTAAGATTGTAATGTTAGCATTCCAATCCAAAGGTTACATTCTATAATAGGTATCATTGATATAATAAAGGGAAATGGTGTTTTTAACATTTGCTACAGATTCATAAATCTAAGTATATTGATTTTCTGTTATATTAAGTACTATGGTTCAATTTCATATTATATGGGACCTAAACATGCCAGTGAACTGACACTGGCACACCTCTGCCAACCCTTCAGGGAATACAGGCATATATATTATGTATGTATGTAGGCGGGTGTGTTGTTTTAAGCTCTGAATATAGAGACTTTTTATAATCACTGTGACATGTAATGTAGGAACAGTTCCTCAAAGACTTAGAACCTCTAATCAATTACAATGATTAGGTATATAAGAGGTTAGGAAACTTAAATCCTTACCGAGTTGTTTGTCAGTGTAAGAACTGTTTTTGTAAATGTCAATTAAATAATTTAAATTATGATTTCTCTTTTGTGCAGAAATTAGTACATATTGTTTTGAATTAAATATAAACCTGTAAATTAGTCATTTCATGGTGTATAAGGCAATTTTCTGGTTACTTTACAGCACTGGCACAATTGCACTGGTAAGTTGAATTAACTATGTATCTAGATAAGGTGTTAATTTTTAGCCTTAGGATCTCAGAATAGTACAATTTGTTTTAGAATTAAGTGAAGATGTAGTTGTACAATAGATTAGCAGAAGCTAAACTATTAAATTTATTTTAGTTCTAAATATAATGCATCTGTATATCCTGTGATAGGTACTTCCTATTATCTTTGATTATTACCATAATGCAGACATACTTTTCATGCAAGTTATAAGATAAGTTTCTGCAGTGGTATTTAAAACATAAGCATATTATTTAAAATATTCTTATATAATACGCTGGGTAAGTAATTGACTCAACATAATCAGTACTCTAATGTTAAGAGTATTCTGGTTGCTTACTACAATGCCCTGAGATCCTCATCCTTATGGATTCAGATATAATAACCCGCTGTAACAAATTTTGATTTCCTTTGCTTTTTCTTCTTCCTGAGGAGCTAGGTAGGTACCAGATGCTTGTTATAGCCAAACTGGTTTTTAACAAAATGATAGATATATCATTTTCCTTGTCCCAATACAATGGTAGAAGGTCTTCAGTGATTTTCTGTTGGTTATAATAAAATATTTATGTTATACCTGCCAGTATGTCTGTGATGACACTGATCACTGATTGTTGAAGTAGTTATGCTCTCCGGCAACCACCTGGATCTGCTACTGGTACTGCTGCTACAGACTACCTTCTCTCATTGTTGCAGCTTGCTTCAGAGATGTCATTTGATGTGCCTGCTGCAATTCTAGTTAGTATAGCATTCGGTAGACTTAAGTTTATGGTATTACCTTCTGACTTATGTGTCCTACAGATTTAGCCATTATAGAGAATTTTTCAGAGAGGTTATCTCCCAATATATATTAGTAACAAAATTACCAACAATATTTTCCAGTGTTGTACAATACTACTAGAAGTGTCTAAGATTAATTATGTTGCCTCTTCTGTTAACACTCTTTCAGTTGTATGCAATAGTATGCATGTCCAGCATAGGTTAGGTAAATCAATGGTAAAATCAATCCTCATAGTTGATGCACATTCCATGACCAAACAAGATACAAAATAGTTTATGGAGATAAGTAGTTAATTGGGTGATTAACATTGTTACCGTATAATGACTGATAGAAGAATGTGTTGTCCTTCTTGTCAATACACCTCTGTGAGATATTTTCCTGCCTCGTGACCATCTCACTATTTAGAGTAGGTTGCCCTTATGGCACCACACTGTTGACCTATTTCCTGGTCATTTGTTCAGGTTTGTAACATTATTGTATGTACCAGGCACTTTTAGAACATTCTTATGCAATATTTTTTCCACATCTGAAAAATAAAACTGTTTCCTACTTACATACCTTATTATCCCTGGCCTGGTGTACTCCCCCCCCCCTTTTTTCTCCTTCTTTACATTGTAATGGCACGAAATTAGAACACTTCTTGAGTAGTGTGCACCTTGTTGCATCAAAATATTGCCATCGAATGGTCCCCCAGTACCAGTCCTAGGCAGTGAACAACGCCGTGAATGACCCCAAAGTGTCAATCCTTGGCGTGTTAATGTCTTCGAACAACCCCACAGTGTTGATCCTAGACATGGTAACGACCATTAAACGAACCCACAGTTTCGATCTTAGGTCTGATTGTTTATTTCGTGCATTTTGAATCAATAGCAACTGTGTTGCATGTTCCATGTAGGAGGTTATCATCTACCTCAATAAGTATCTTGGATCCTGCAAAAAACCTCTTCTTTGGTGATACTAGGTAAGTATCTGTATAATAAATCACCACTGAAGTAAGGAACAGTCTTCTTTGGAGGGCGAGTGTAACGATATTTTATTAATTTACGTTGTCGTATCTTCAATCCTTGAAAACTTCTTCAAAATATACACATCACTATTACTTTGCATTTAGGCATTATTGTTAATGCCTTTTATTGCTTATTTTAGTCGTAAAAACATTTTAAATCCTGTAAGAAAAGTTTTTACGGTGTGCGTCGTTGCACGAAAAAAAGGAATGACTTCCAGGTGACAGTCCGTGACGTGACAGTGACAGCAGATTCACACAGATAATACATACAAAACCAAGCGTTTTTTCTGCATTGCTTTGAAATCGTGCGTCAGTGGATGAAAATAGAGGATACTACATAATGGTCAATCATTAAAGGACTGTCTGATGTATAATTGAGACATATTTATAATTTATTTTAACTCGTTATGTGTGACTTTGCAGATTGCCGAGCGTATCGTGCCCTGCAGTGGGACAATGTAATGGGTTGATGATGAATATGTAATGTTATATAATAATATTTTTATTTTAAGGAAAAGGGAAGGGAAGGTGAAAATGACAAGGAACGATACTGAGGGAGGAATTGGCCCTCCGGCGCTCCACACGCGTCGTACGAAACGCAACACTATACATACTGCTACTTGATATTCTGTGGGAGGGTAGTACTTCCCCGATCGAGCTGACCAATATAATGCCAATGAGTAAGACAGTCACACAAATATTTCGTAAAATAGAATTTTGAAACCTATTTTTCCCTCTCAGCCCAATTATTCAACGTATCGTGTACCCAATGTATTTACAATCCGAAATAAACAAACTGCCTTTACAAAATCAATGAAACCGACCTTTGTTTAGTGGAAAACGAATTAACGTGAGTGGTTTGACACAAACAAATGGTACACGTGTTACTAGTAGGTACTTTACAACACTAGTCAGCACCGTTGATGAACACCATGCTGGTGAGTACGTACATTTTTAAGGGACGTGAAAGAATAAGAGCAATAAATTAAACGAGTAATATATGGCCTAGTAATAAGACCATGAATTTCCAAGACATACTCCAATAAAGGTATGTTGAAAAGGAAAACAAAGTATTATACCTATAAAATATTATTTTAACTATGTATGATATAAAATGATTTTTTAATATCCTACTAGCTAGTGCCTGCGGATTCACGCACATCCCAAAAGGATTTACTTACAATAGCTCGGATTCTAGATAACGTATCAACATTAAATATATACCTACCAGATTTTAAGTTAGATGTCTGACATCACATCTGTGGAAACTTCATCCAATTTCGTACAGTAGTTTTTGCGTGATGCGTGTACAAACAGCCAAAAATTCTAAAACTGTTGTTTTGGCTTCTGTTGTTGTAATAAAGACCTCCATATTCGTTTTCCTCAGCTCTATTAAACGACGAAATAAAACAACGTAAGGAAGTAAGAGAATGATGAGTGAGATTCTTGCCCCTCTTATTCTGAAAGGAAACCCGTCCTAGCAATGGGACAATAAAATAAAACAGGTTGAAAATGAATAATGCAACAAAAAAAAAACTGAAAATCAGTTGTTTCATCATCATCATCATCAGCCTATACTCGTCTACTGCTGGACGTAGGCCTCTCCTAGTGAGAGCCACAGAGCCCGATTTTCGGCTTTCCTCATCCAGTCACTGCTAGCTGCCTTCCGCATGTAGTATCAGTAAGTAGTTTATAACTGTCTAATTATATTATTTTTATAACATACCATCACGCCTGTATTCCCCGAAGGGTTAGGCAGAGGTGTACTTATGTAAATACACCCACATTTCGCCGGTATGTTTAGGTCCCATGTAATAGAGGGCGTGATATTAATGTTATATTCTACTGAAAATCTACACTATCACAAGTATTTTCAATATTTTACTTTTCAAGAATCTGGTAAACTAATGTGTAGCTTAATACACACTCCATTTATCGTTATAAATAATAAAGACTTCAATTATGTATCAAGTAGATTCAATTAATTTTCTCCTTCCCTAGTTTTATGAAAATTTATCTTATTGATTCGTTATCTAGACTAGTGTGAAAGTAAGTAATTTTATGAATACTTAATATTGTTACGAATAAAGTTAAAGTTCTACGGACACTTCTCTTAAGTCTTTATGTTGAAGTTAAAGTAAGAATATTCTATTTAATGAGTTCAAAGTTCGAAGTTAAGAAAGGAGGCTTGTCTATTCTCAGATTATAATATAATTACTTTTATACAGTAAAACATCAAGTTTATATTATCTGTAACAAATTTATAGAAATCGAGACATCAGAATTTATTTATAACTACAAATAATTAAACTAAGACTTGTTATTATTAAAACTTTGCTTTTGTAAACAATGTTTAATAAACATAACTCTAAGAGTATATTTAAAACTATTTTGAAATTATTGGAACGATGGTCATTCACCGTAAAAAAACGTTGAACCTCGATTAATCCAAGTAAAGAAATATGCTCTGTTACTATTGAATAATTTAGTCATTGATACCGTACCCATATTATAATATCACACATTGGTAGCTACGCCTCTGCTTAACTCTTCATGGAATACAAGATGATGATATCAATCAAAAACTAAATATAAATATGGTTGATATTTTATTAGAAAAAATACCAAAGAATAACCTTGTCAGAAGTAAATGTAATATAAATATATTTTTATTTATTTCAAAAGATGTTATGAAAATGTGTATTTTCATAACATAAATATTGTCTTGTTTTACCAAATATATTTAACATCGTCGGAAAACAGCTTGTTTGTACCTATTAAAACTCGTGAAATGTCCGGCTCTCAGTTTTTTATAAAATTCACAGAGTTATGTTAGAATAATATTAGTGAATCTACTACTCCATCTGAACCCCAAATATGAGGAGAAATTTATTAATACGGTCTTCAGTCTTACTTTTCGGCTTAAATCAACTAATTCAACGTCCTCGCGTCTCCATCATTTATCATTAAAGTTAATTACGTTGAACGGCTCAGTCCATTCAACTAATTAGTCTCCTCCAAAAAAATCGAGGATAATTGCTAAGAGTGATTGCCAGGATTTTCTTCCTTGCAAGGACACTGGCTGATAAATTATCTACCTTTGCTATTCGGCACGTAGTGTTCTTTATCTTTGTTTTACAGAAATAGGGCTTTGTTTTTTTCTAATAGGTCATTATAAGAGAATAACAACATTAGGGTACTCGGTTCATATAAGCCCCATTACAAGATCTAGCTTTGCTAGACGCTACTTATTGTAAATTGAGTTCTTATTAAACTATAAATAACTATAAAGACGAAAGATTTATTTGTTTGTAATCTTTAAACTCTGCAATTACTGAACCGATTTTCAGTAATTAATTTACCACAGGAAAGCTACACTATTCTAGATTACCATTGGCTATTTATCCTATGGAATAACTGAAATCCCACTCGCGCCAAACGATGGGCCACTATCCAGTCGTAAATATATTTATGCTTATATTTCTAATAACATACTATAATGCCTGTATTCCTCCAAGGGCTAGATACAGTTGTACTAATTGTACACCCACAGTCCACCGGTTTGTTTTATTACTAGAGCTATAGAGCTGAGCTGCTACTGAGAATTTCACAGAATCTGAAAATCGAACCCAGGACCTTTGTCGTAGCTGTCACGTTTGAGACGAGTAGACTAATGAGGAGCCCGTTTAGCAGTACATAGGATATGAATACTAAATAGAATATAGTCGTACTCAAAGGACAAAATAAAAGGCAGAGCATTTAGAGTATTGGCGATTCCTCTGCCGAAATGATTGAAAAATAATTCTAATAACACTCAGATCAAATAAGAAGTTTTTGTTGTGGTAGGGCCACGCTGTTCGCAGCATGGATGGGCCGGCTCGACCGGGGAAGTACCACACTCTCGTAGAAGACCGACGTCCGAGTAGTAGCGTTTCGTTACTGCGCTTCGTTCGGTGAGCGAGAGGGCCGGAGGCCCAATTCCTCCCCAAATCCCCTTCCTTCTCCTTTTCTCCTTCCCCTCCCTTTCCCTAAATAGGCTCGGCAACGCATCTGCAACTCCTTTGGTTTTGCAGATGTCCATGGGCGGCGATGACTACTTACCATCAGGTAGCTCGCCTGCTCGTTTGCCGAGATATCCCATAAAAAAAAAAAAAAGATTGAACTTTGCGAACAAAGAAGTGAGGCCGGCTAAAACAATACCGAACTTACACTATATAACAATACCGAAACTGCGCCTTATCTTGTCAGTCGAGCTATCGAAAGATCGAGTGACAAGATAAGGCGTAGTTTCGCTATACGTGTGTGCCTGTAATTGTATTTGTACACGGCAAGGCGTCGTTTTAGCCAGCCTCACTTCTGTATTCGCAAAGTTCCATCTTCACTTTTTATTTGATCTGAGTAATAACCTTCTCAGAAAAAAAATTATAAAAACAAAACAAGTAATATAAAATAAATATACCCCGCATTGATTCTCTACTCAAATAAAATATGTCAGCAAAAGTAAATAATATTTTCACAGAACTACCTAATAACACAAACATGTAATAATAACATCCATTTAGAAGTTCGAAAACCAAATACAATATACTTGTAATATCAAGTAATAAAGCAACAAATAAATCTAGAACCTAAAACAAAATGAAAACCAATCTCGTATTTTTGACAATATACACAAGGTTTTTATGAGCCGAAAAATGTAGGAATGATGTCAATATGAAATTAATAGTTCAGCTTTATTTCGCGAGTCTGTGACTTTTTATGGTTCGGGTTATAGCAGAGGCTATTTTCTTTTATAGCCTATACTATTCGAGATTATTGACAAAAGATTGAAACGACACATAGAGAGCTGTTGTCGATCCGGGGTCAAGGTGCGATAAGTGCCTATTTACTTTGGAGTTTACTTTAGGTTACCTCTATTTTAAATATAGTCCGCTGAGTCAATGACATGTTGTTTATTTTTTTTTATTCTCAACAGTAAGTGCCTATCATCATCATATCAGCCTATTGCCGTTCACTGCTGAACGTAGGCCACCCCCAAAAGAGCTTCAAAACGTGCCTTAATCCGCACAATAAAAAAAAGGTATTTCACTCTATTCTACGAATAAATAAAATTGTTTATTCCAGCGATTCTCTGGACCGATTTTCACTTAACTTAAGAAATTTAGAAAAGCATAAATCTTAAACTTAAAGAGTAATTTAAACTACTTAATATAACGCTATAACGAACGAACGAACTGGGGGGCACAATTAATATTCTTTAACCTTTTGAACGCCATTGTCACATATATGTGACAAACGAAATCTTACCCTGAACGCCAACGTCACAAATATATGACAAATATACGTCGCACCATAATATGACATAAACAATTTAATCATTACTTTAGTGTGTTTTCACTACTTTGTGGAATTTGACAGAAAAAGTGGCTTGGCGTCAGGGGTAGGTACGGCGATACGTTTATACTCTGGCGTGCAAAAGGTTAAATCCGTGTCGTATATAATACCTACTGAAACTGAACTGATCTAAATCCTAGGTATGACTAACAAGATTCACGTGTAACTATTAATTTATGAGCGATTATTAAGTCGTCAGTATTCAACACATACATAACTTTACATACATAATATAATAATATGCGAGCAGTCCGCTTCGGGGATGTGTAAATACAATCCGGAGTTTGCATTCTAAACACCACGTAATTATTCAATTGTACAGGTACTGTATACATAGGTACGGTATCTACGGAACTATCAGTAGTCACGTATGTTTGAAGGGTTTATTGAACTGCTGAATCACTCAGTTGTTCAACTGTCTCTTGCGGCAAAACATTATAATTTAGCAAACGATCACGCCTGTATTTTTCGATAGGTTAGGAATAGAGTGTACTATAAAATTATACACTGATTAGTCAAGAGGTCAGGGTACAATTATAAGGTCGAGCAAAGTGTTACAGGGTTTTTTCTATTAAATCCTTAGTAGCAACTCGGACTTTGGATTAGCGCAGAAAAAAACTTTATGCCTACAGTCAGTGAAATATTTCAGTTACAATACGTACGCAGTAATAAAAAAAATACTAGCACAATTCCATAAAATGCCTGTCACAGATTCAGTAAATCTTTTCGCAGGGAAAACTATTTCGCACACAAATGAAATGACTTTCGCTCTCGTATCTCGCACTTACTTTCCTTAAGACACCGATCCTTGGTCATACAACCAAATGAAAATTAATGGTGGTCGTGAGTATTTTTTCATGTCGGTTTGAGTACACACCATTACTTCCGTTTTTGGCGCTGAACCCTCATTTATTATGTAAGTTGGTCGGTAAAATGTTATACGCAAAAATGCAGATGGTATGGCGAACGAGCTTATTTCCGACGCAAAGTAAATTAAGAATGTCTTTCACACAGATCTCCGACGTAAGGTAACCTTTGATATTCCAGCTGCGATAATTTATTGAAGTAGTTCATTGAAATGAACGAGGAAAATTCTTTCCTCACCTAACGCAGTGGTGAAGCGGTTGAGTAAGCTTTTACAAATATATTTATGGGCTATTTATTCCGTGACCCATTTAATAGATTCTTTTAATAAGGAAATTTAAAAATGTATACATATTTAATAAAGTATGTATTGACCTGCCACAGTCCCAAGAGCCTTGGGATTTTTCGTATTTTCTCTCGATTCGCCTAATTGGATTGATAAAGACTCTCGTGAATCTATCTATCGAAGATAGATAATGAACAAAATGAACTCTTATCAATATAGTCAACTATTCTATATATATATTATAATGTAAAAGGGCAGTTCGACCTTTTCGTCGTCGTAAAACACGGGCTATAACTGAATTATGGCTATAAAGTTAGTGAGAACTAGCGAGCTCCTAGTATGGCTGTATTGAGTCCAAAATAAAACAAAGAAACAAAGACAGATATAACTGTGTGTAAATGCGGAACCTATCTGCATCATGGGTGTACATAGGTGAATAAGATCACTGTTCCTAGCTATAGAGTTCCGTATCTTGACAGTGATTGGATGAAATTAGAGGATCGTAAACATACGTGATCTGGAACGATGTTTGCACATCCTCTATCTTGAATAGGCCGGTCCGCAGAGCCCTTTCAGCGGTTGATGAAACACAAACTGTGTCACTAGGTACTGCCGAAATTTCGGATGGTGTTTGTAGTTGCAAACGAACTGCCTTGTGCCGGGATAATGGGATTTCTGAACATGTCTAAGTGAGTTTGTATCTACCCGATAGTACGCCTACAACCGGGAGATTAAAGATAACTAATTCCAAACTGAAACCGTTGAACGTTACACAGAGAAGCTTATGTATGGCCACATTACATTGAAATTTAGACCATTAGAGAGGACGTCAAAGTGGGATGAACATTTAAGAGTTTAGACCTGAACCTTTTGATCATTGCGCTTCAATTATGCATTATTCATTGCGCTACAATATTGGAAACCGACGTCAATTAAATCTATTAAGGCAATAAAATTCAATACAACGCAATGCCGTTGTTCGGCACGACAAACAACCGCTGCCAATATAAGTACATAGAAAAAGACATCTTTTACATTTTAATATTAGGTACAGATGGCAGGTTCAGATTTATTTCCCAAACCACTAAAGAAATATGTACTTATTATTCAAATATTTTGATCATCTAATATCCTACCATTATCTTTTTTTTACTATCTATTCTATTATTATAAAGACAAGAAAGAAGAAAGAACAATTGTTTTTAATAATTATCCATTAGAAAACTATATATTAATATATGTTGTTTTTCATTCCGGAGAATAACTGGAATACTATGCAGGCAAAGCCGCGGGCAACTCCCTGGTTTAATATGAATTATTGCACTGTTTTGCTATGGTTCATTTGGTAAGATTTTGCTTTAAGGCTTATATCGATAAACACCAAATCACAACACTTTCCTTTAAGAGTTCGCGCACAAGATTGTCATCCAAATAGTGCGGCAATTTCATTTATCATAATTCACCTCTCTTGTAAGGGAACTAGGTAACGCCGGGGCACTTCCGCGGCACATGATTTGCATAATAACCGAACTAAGTGTACCACATCTTGCTTAAGATCGAATACAAACCATAAATTTACTGTTATAAGGGCTGTTTTGCATAAGCTGAGCGAACCAAATTTCTCTACGTCCGATCAATTCTCACACACATATTCAAAGATATTTGAACGTATTAGGGGAATGTTAATAGGTAATAGTGGCTCTGGAACTGCGATATAGAGATTAGTGTACGTTATTATGATTTGCATAGAACTGCTTCGTGAACTAGGCGGCTACTAATATTTAGAACTCTAAGCTTATTAACTCGCTCAGAGTTTCATATTGGGAGTCATTACAATATTTAGAAATAATGATGAATACATATCGGAAATCATGCTACTATAGACATTGACAATAATCACAATCAATAAAAAAGATCGCTCCGAGCAATAGGACTCTATTACGAAAGTAAAACATTTGCTTTGCATTAGTTTTATAATTATATCTACAGAA
This sequence comes from Subacronicta megacephala, assembly GCA_958496365.1. NCBI lineage: Eukaryota > Metazoa > Arthropoda > Insecta > Lepidoptera > Noctuidae > Subacronicta > Subacronicta megacephala. Next base: position 7,013,525 of record OY292525.1, read on the forward strand.
TATTCCATCAATCTACCGAAGTGTATGAAATAAAAAAACACAAATTATCTAATGCTACTTTAGTTTCAATAGCTCACCGATAAAAATAATCAACACATAGATGTTTATTTAGACAATCCAAACCCAATAATGAGACCACGCACGACAACCACAGAAAACGAGAAAAAATAGGGAGACTCAAAGGAATTTTATTAAAAGAAATACAAAATAATCATATGCTTAACAACAATACCATTCGAACGTGATCGGACTCCCTTCAAACACAAGTAGAACTTTGCATCGTTTATCAAAACTAACTAAGCTCATTTCATATTCACTTTACATTACAGCAACCCTACTTACAAAAAATGCAAGGCCGATAGTGGAACCGATAGGCAAATACCCACCCCCAAATCATGACCTAATATTGGGCAATTTATCACCGACAGACCTTTGTGCTTGTGCCATCAATCTTGAGTTTCCTCCGCACTCAACACTCCAACTAATTATTGTCGATCGTGTCACGACAGTTTGCTTGCGGATTTCAACATTTTTTAACACCCGACCGATGTTTGACGTACGATTTACGATGAATGAAGTGTTCTCTCAAAGGAATAATTAAGCATTTTTGCAGGGTGGATTCCGAAATGTAAACACAAGCAATCCGTCAAGCCACCATAGCAGTTAATAGATGAATGCTGAGGTAAAGATCACTCGAAGGAAAGGGGAGGGAAATGAAACCATCCATTACAGTCAAGACGGACAACCCGAAGGCAGATGGCATCGGCAGATGAGGAAGATTTTCCCCAGCACCGGGAAATGGGCCATTCCCGTGAGTTAATAATGGAACAATACACAACATAAGTTACCTCCATAATACAGTCAACATAACAATACACGTTCATTTGTATTTGTTTTCTCTGTGATAGCTACTCTACATAACGGTAATGACACAATATTTTACTTAGACAGCATCTGATAACGGCATAGTAATTCTCACATGTTACTTGAGTTACGATGTTCCACGCGGGAAAAATATCCAGGTAGATTTATTTACGTACAGGAAGTAACATAGCAGCATTAAGTTAATAAAGCATAAAAATATTTTACAGCGACTCATGGAGTGGCATCCACACGCTATTAGGGAGAAGGGCCATTTGCTTTATTACATTTACATCATACGCCCGTTAAAGCAGCCAACTGTACAAAATGTTGCATGAAATTCTTTTCTCGTGTCGCGATTGATCTTTTTACGTCCTTTCAAATAATATTTTCTTAGGGTACCGTTAAAGCATGTTTAGATTTTTTTGTATGTTCGCATACCTCTCGATTTAGGCGCCTCTTTCCCCAAATTATTGAAATACTTTTCCATGCAGCACTTGAACAGATTGACTGAATATATTTTTATTTATTAAGCTTGAATATTTTTGTAACTAACAATATAAATAGTGAAAATTTTGTTACTTAGTACGCCCGTAACGTAAAAAAGTCGGAGCTTTTCATTTTCAAAAACAGTTTTTGGTTTTGATGATATTATGCTTTTAATTCGATTTAAAATTAAGTAATTCACATTTCATTGATAAAAAATGTCTGCTTTCATTATATATTATTTCATACCGCCTACCTATTTTATTCGACAAACACTACCACATTATGTACCTAGATGTCTAGAAGATACGCACGTTTACAATAATTGTTGCCTTTATTAGTCCCCTATCATAAATTTGCATTGTGAGGACTAAGTTAACGTACACGTAACAAGTTCGCCAAAATATACGTAGGTAATTTTATGCAATACCAGTAGGTATTGCTTAAAATTGCCGGCAAAATGAAGATATAATGTCATTCAATTCTATCCGTACATGTGAGAAAAATTAATTCCAAACAGCCGTTATAATATACTCATGGATACCTACACGGAACACTGATTTAAACACTAGTCCATTTAAAATGGAAAAACAACGAACAATAGTTAACCACAAAGTGCATTTTGTTTACAGAAACATGGACGTAATATTAGAATACGAACCGATTGTGTTTGGCTACGAGAATAGCCGCAGGACGTGCCGAATACGCAAAAACGAACGTGCGGTGCGGATTTTTCAAAAGATGGAACAGTACAGGGTGTGCAAATAGGCAGCTGGCATTGGCTTTGGGCACCGTTATTTACCAAAACACACCGAAAACTAGTGTGAATGTGAATGCAACTATACCGTCTCCAATACACCGCCAGCACTTACAGGCGCAAATAAAAATTGAAAAATCCACGCTCGCAAATCCCCGGAGGGTCGCGACTCTCACGTTCCTCACGCAACGTTCCCTCCTCCCACAAAGAGCTTGAACAGCGACATTATTTATTTATTAAAGCTTAACGACAAACTCGAAAATATTCGACTGCGTTACGGTTACGGTACGCTAAATTTTATATAAGTCGTCGAATACTCGGGTCGTGTAACAGTAATTTGTGTCTTACTCTTGCTTGGTGACAGCATAAATAAGATACAATTACTAGTACAAAAAACTGTGTTTTCGTACCAATTTAAATTCTCTCCAGAATTCTCCAGTTTCGTAACAAAAACCAATCGTTTGCGCAAACCACCAATCACCGAACTCCATCTATGTAAACCATCCAATGATTTTGTTTCTGGCGTGATAAGGTTTGTAGTTTTGTGTCTATACGCCGCTTGAGTCTAATGGAACATTTATGTAATTGAATTCAATTTCGCCCAGCCACTATACAGGTTTGTACAATTAAGAGCATGCGGTTTCAGAGGGTGCAATAACGCGTACTATCTTTTACTAATATTAATTTCAAAATACTGCCTCATTGGTCTAGTGTTTCTACGCGCGACTGCTACGCTAGAGGTCCTGGGCTCGATTCCCGGGTCTAGCAGTGTTATTGTGTTTTTTTTATGGATGTCTTATTACATGGGATCTTAACACACTAGCGAATTGTGGGTGAATATGAAGTACACCTCTGCCTTACCATTCGGGGAATACAGGCGTGTGTACAGCGATCATCTAGCATTGAACACAAAAGTTTCTTTTATTGTGTGTGTTTTTCTTATTGAATTAACGCCTACTTATCATTTTTTTTTCTAGACTATTTCGTCCCACTGCTGGGCAAAGGCCTCCCTACCCTCTTTTCAGGCCGACCTATCCAAAGTTTTAGCTAGTAGATCGCCGGATCAACTGTGGGCAAAAAATTAATCGTGAATAAAAATTTAATTTTCCAGTAAGTACTTTGGTTTATAAGTATTTTTTGTGTAAAAGGGTACCTATTATTATGTTCTTGTCTGTAGAAATTATATTATTTCTCAATAATAGCATAATTGAGAAAGTCATGAACTGAACAAAAACGTTATCAATAAAGTAAGCTTAAAAAATATATAGGTGCGGTTAACCAATTATTTATAGAAATGGAAATATATTGATTTAAAAACTTCAGAACGTTCTCCTGAAAATTAGGCTTTTTTGAGTTAATACCCTGTTCATCTGGAGCAACGATAGGTAATACTATTAACTGGCAACGCTGTCATCTATCATGGAAAGCCTTTACAACGCGAGATCGGCTTAAACTGGAATTGTATAGGTTAACTTGTAGGCATGTGTACTCTATACTTGTTCTTTTTCTAAAAGGTGAGTCGCCACACCTATTATATGTTAATACTACTGGTAATTATTTTCTTATGTCAAGAACTAAACAATGCCCAAGAAATAAATACCTTTTAATGTACAATCCCGCACTATGTCTAGAAAAAATATAGCGGTAATAGCAAAAACATCTAGACACGGTAACTAAACATAATTACAGCCTGCAACAATAGTATATTATCTTATAAGTACGCAGTTGGTAAAATACCATTTGTACTGCCTTTAACTTGGATCGTTCATCAGTTTAATGTTCCCACATCCTCCGTGTACCAATTCCAAAATCCTCATTTGCGTCCACCATAAGTTTTGCTTTGCGTCACACACATTTTAGTTTACTGCATGCGAAACTAAGACTAATGGGTAAGAAAACACGAACTATATTAGCCAAGCTTACAGGCTTACTTACTGACCTGTTTATGTTACCCCTACATCCTTTCTTACACGTACTACGTTCTTGTTCCTCGTAGTATATATGACTTTCCTCTGTAAGGCTAGTTTGTTTATTTTTCGTCTAAGTAAAAGAAAATCAGAAAATAGTTTTTCGCATTTGAACCTTTAGAAGCCTTTAATTTTGTTTATGTGATGTTTCATTACCAAAGTCTATATATTTCCAAAATAAAGGAGAACGACGTTTTTAATAATACAATTTTTTTAGATTTGTTCCAGTATTTATTTACTTACAAGTCTTTTTTTTTTCTTTTAAAAAAAAAAGCTTACTAGCTTGTGGGTCACACATTACTAGTATTCTTGTTAACCCCTCGAGCTAAGCTAAATGCTTGTGTTACGAGTGGGTTCACGTCGGTAGTGCAATGGGTGGAGTTCGAACCAGCAACCACATGATCGCAAGTCCGACGCCCTAGCCATTAGGCTACCGCCGCTTATATCTCTAATATGATGCTTATAGGTCTAAAACAAATATCTTAGTATTTCATTTATTACTAGAACTTTAGAAATATATTAATCTCTCATCTTTTATAGAATAAAGGATCCCTCATAGAAATCACACATTGCATAATAATAACACAAATTCGCCACAAGTGCCGAATTATAATTCCCGAACAATAACTTTACACCAATATTTCGCCGTTATCTATAACGTAAATACTGCCCGTGATACTGCGGGCGCGATCGCTCGATAGATAAAGAACCAGGTCAGCGACCTCCTCGCTTTCCACCACTTTACTGAGCGGAAATAATTCGCCGCGCCTTTTGTATAACTCCTTCACTTGTTCTTCATTAAATCCAGCTCTTTCTGCGAATGGTGTCCTAGTAGCGCCTGGATTGACAGAGTTGACGCGGACGCCTTGACGGCCCAACTCCACAGCCACACATTTCGTAAATTGGTCCAAACCCGCTTTAGATATGCAGTACGGCAGGAAATCCACGTCCTTGATCGGTCGTAAAGCCGCCACGCTCGACACGTTCACAATGTTCCCTTTGGTCTTGATGAGATGTGGCGCCGCTAAACTAGTGAGGTGGTACACTGCACGCAAATTAGTTCCAATGGCACGGTCAAGTAACTCTACACCGTCTAAAATACTTCCTTTGATACCAACTCCAGCGTTATTTACAAGAACATCGATGCGACCAAATGTTTCTATAGTCTTTTCAACAATATTCTTCACATCGTCGTCAGCCGACAACTCCGCCTTGACAACTAGTGGCTTAATACCTTTTGTATCTTCACATTGTTTCGCAACTTTGTTCAAAGATTCTTCATTTCTTCCAACTAAGACAAGTTTGGCAGACTGCTTGGCGTACAAAAGGGCGGCAGCTGCGCCGATGCCCGAACTCGCGCCTGTGATCACGATAACTTTGTTGTTGAAGTCCATCGTCGCCCGCGCCGCGATACCGACTAACTGGTTTACATTATAAGCTGATAGTTTTAAGCACCAACTTAGATAAACAAAATGACCTTCGCCATTCAACAATTTAAATTGTACTTTTAATTGGGTACGTGACGCAAATTACCTACCGTAGCCGTGTCACTGGCATATCTTTCTTATTTTCATTTTGCTACTATGTGCGTCCTAGGTATACGAACTCTGTTATTTAAATATTATGGATTTAAAAATATTTAAGTGATATAATTATCGTTATTATTATTTCTTAAAGTCTTACTTCAATCGTAATGCTTGAAATAATAAAGTATTGCGGTACTATGAGAGCTCCATGTTCTAGGGACAAAGTGAATATTTTTTATCGAAATATTTCAGCAATGACAGAGCGGTCCGCGGCCGTCACGGAGGGATGTGTGCATTACACACGCCGTCACGCGTACCACGAATATTTCTGTGCGCTAGCCTGCAATTTCATTATTGTCAGCGGACTCCCGGGAAAATGTGTTAGTAGAAATTACTCGCGGCATGGTTTTTTAATAAAATGTGTCATATGTATTTATTTAAAAAAATTAAAGTCTTTTTAAATCTCGTAAGTATATAGGTACATAATTTTAATCAAGTATTCAAAATTACTACTGAAATTTTTGGCAACATAAAATATGGGTTCTAAAACGACATTAACAATGCAGGGTTCGGTTAATCCATTCATCCTGACTTGCCTCTCGTATCGAGGGCAAACTACGTAATGTTGGTTCCGAGGCATGCCATTTACATGAATGATTATTCGGGTGGAGAGATAGCCGCGTGCGATTTTGGCCCATGATATTAGCAGATGTAAGATGGTTTTTGTGTGACAAGTCCCAGGGACCATTCTGAAGTTTATCTGTGCAAGCCGCGTGGAAAGCATTGTCCGGACCTGTTAGCCTATGTTAACACGGCGCTTCCCTAGTTGGTAGACTACAGTAAACACAAATCGAATTCCTTCAAATATTATATTTTTAGTTTTGAATTCTGAAAGTTCTAGTTTTTTTGTGGGAGTATCGTCATGTTAGCTAATGTTACAAGTTTTTCTGAGTATGTTTTAGCCGAGTTTATTTGTTTTGTCCCAGACGAAATAAAAAACCTATACTTAAAATATCCATACACTTTAGGTAACAATTTTGGTTGTTAGCAACAATCATTTTTATACATATTTATTTTATATTTGCCGCAGAGAGATAAAAAATACATTATTTAATAGCTTGTTCTTTACTGAAGGGATCACGCACACACTTATACCGAAACTACGCCTTATCTTGTCAGTCGAGCTATCGAGCTATCGAAAGCTCGACTGACAAGATAAGGCGTAGTTAACTAATATATGTGTGCGTGTAATTGTGTGTTGTACACGGCATGGCGTAGTTTTAGCCAGCCTCACTTCTTTGTTCGCAAAGTTCCATCTTAACTATTTATTCGAAATGAGCTTGTCACCTCGAAACATAAGCTATTAAATCTCATTGGCCTATCCTCATTGGTATAAATTGAAGGTACATTACGCTACAAATAGGAACGCAATAAAATATTAATTTGTCAAGGAGGTGAGATAAGAGTCCGATTACCGTAGGGCCGATTGAACACGCTAAGAAAAATTAATGAACCCTTTTCCCTTCACCGTTTTAAGCGAATGATACTTAATTAATACTTAAATAACATTGATTTTATATTCCAAACCAGTTATTATTTGTTGAAATAGTACATACATATATATACACCATCACGCCTGTATTCCCCGAAGTGTTAGGCAGAGGTTCACTAATGTATACGCACACTTCGCCAGTATGTCTAGGTTCCATGTAATAGGGGCGAACCTATTGCCATTAACCGGGCACAAATCCAGACTCCAAGCTGCTACTGAGAATTTCATAGAAAAACCCAATAAAACTTTGCTCGACCTGGGAATAGTTTGAAATATTTAGTACAAAATATCTTAACAACCTCCACAATAATAAAGACCACAATTTGCACCAACGATTAGTAAAGGTTCATGCAAGCTAAATGACTTGCTAACCTGTAATTAATGCAAAATGTAATGCGGCATTACAGGAGGTCAGCTGTTTCACTAA